>JZKD02S0217214.1:12644-23911 GCA_000966675.3 Picea glauca
CAATTTCATTTCAGTCGTGTGTTTCAATTTCCTGCATTAGATTAATGATTCAATTTTAGTCGTAGCTTAAACATTAGATTAGACTAGTCTCGATTCAATCCTGCATATACTTTGCGTGTGCTTCATAAGTTTACGAACCCCGGGTTGACAAATTAGATAGTTGGGAAAATACTACAATGCAAGTAATTCCACATTAGTTTGGCCCAATGTAACAACTGTCGTTCCCTTGTTACAATTGTTGTTCCCTTTACAGGAAGTGTCGTTCATTTGAATAGAACAACTGTCGTTCCCTTTATGATTATTGTTCCTTTACAGGTGTTGCATCTATGGAGGCTGGGTATTGAAAATGAAAGGTAAGAACCTACGTAGGCAACAAGTAAAATGCTTGTGCCAGCTGTTAGCGATATTTCTTGTCCTAGACACAAGAGTATTCAAGTCTGCAGGATACACGGGAATCGCCCAACGCAGCAGCGGAAGGACCTCTTTTCTGGTTACGAGTTAAGCGAGCGGGCAAAGTTTCGCTGTCGGCAGCCGAGATTCATCCACAAAGAAGACCAACGGTCATCGGGACTAAATTTGGCTTGTCCAATCCAGTGGCGTAGAATCTAGTCATATTGGCATATCGGATTTTGGGAGTTCGAGGGGAAAAGTCCCTATCATTTCACATCCCGAAACCCCGAACCCAGAAATGTCGATAAGTGCTCTTCTAAGCCGGACCCACGGTTATGGCGCCTGGTCGTAAAGGAACAAGCCTGGAGGAGGGCGCTTACGTTTATCATTTGGCCACTCGGGCCCGCCATATTGCCGAATCAATCATGAACCGTCAGATCAGTGGGGGGACATGTGGCGACCGTTAGGGTCTCCCGACATTTTGCCCATCGCGATTTCGGGGAAGGAAGACCTGTTCCTCTCTTTTCTGCGACTTCTAGGTGCCATTGGACTCGACCTCAATCCTGGTCTACACCTGGAGTAAATGACAGCCAGAAGGGGCGGTTGAAACCTCCCATCGTTCATTAAGTATGAGGTATGGAGGGTCTGGCGAGCAGTCTGCTCGAAGGGTCCTGCGTACCCTCTTTTCCAAAGAGGCCAGGTCGAGTTCTCAGCCGGAGGAGGTCTGGACACGCTAGCTCAGCCTTTAATGGCTCAACTACTCCCCTTGCAGGAGCCATGCGCAGTTAAGGTGGCGTGTGACGAAATTTATCCGTCCGAATTCGGCTGAAGGGACACCACGCCTTGGATGACTGAACATGCCTCTAATAGGCGAATTTTGTTGAGTATATAGAATTAGTCTTTGTATTTTGTAATCGATCGATGGTAGAGCAGAGCTCCCTACTGTAAAGTTTTGACTGATATTCTAGTTTGTGGGTTATGCATCTGTATATGAGATATCTTGTTTTATGACAGGCAGTTTTTATTACTCCATTTAATTTTCGTCTCATGCTAAGAGAGTTCGTGATTGACTAAGTTGCGCGAGTTATTGCAGTTATGTTATGATAAAAGGTTTATTGTTGCATTATTGCATTCTCTGGCTTTGTGTTTGAATGTAAGATGATATTGCATTTGGATGTCTTCTTCCTCAGCCTGTTAGAAACCCGATGTTAATAACATACCTCTGCGTTCCTCTTATATAAGTCTTCCGCCTGTTCACCCTTTACTACAGCTCACTGTTTGAAGTTTATATAAGGCCTCACTCACCTATGCATGCCTAGCCTAGTTTCAGAGTTAGAACCACACCGTTTTGAGTTGGCTTCCATTCGGTCACCCCATCTATAAACAAACCATGACATTAATTGATGGGCCTTGGGCTCTTCTCCTGTTGCAATCCAGGAGTGACTTCCGTCGCCAACATTTCTGGCGCCGTTGCCGAAGATGAAGTTGAAGATTTTCCCTGGGTAGAACGACAATGAGCTTCTGATTCTGAGGGTGCATCAGATATCAGAACCCTTGAAGATTGCACTTGCACTCGGCGACTCCTCTGAGGTCATTACACCTGGTAATTCCTCTGTTGCAGTGCCTCTGGCTACACCTGGTAGCACTTAGGAGACACAAAGATCAGTTTCGGTCTTTGATGGTGAACGAAGACTGGACACACTCGTTATAAATAACATTCACCTGACGACTCCACATTTAAAGACTCCACCAGAGGGGATTCTGTTGACAGAAGGAAGTCCATGTCGAAGGGAAAGACTAGGTATTAGTTTATGAGCTTACTACATGAAGTTCTGTATTTCTTTATCAGCTCATTCTTCTCTTTCCATTCATTTATAGAGAATTTTTTCCTCTGCTTTGTACATTCTGGTGTCCCTGAGCCTCCTCTTATCCACTCAGCCTTGGAAGAAGAAAGCATACCCTCTTCTTGTGTTGTAGATACTGATCTTGTGCCTTCGCCTCTGCCTATTCTTAAAGATGAGATCTATATCACACTTCCTCTTTGAGTCGAATGCCCTTGTAGTCCTGAGGAGGTTGAGGATAATTCACAGTCTTCTCAGACCTTGTTAGCCCCTGTTTTTCCTACTAAGCCCTCCCAGCCTCTCGTTGAATCCCATGATCAACCCACCGCTTTTCAAGTCAAAATAAAAAATAGGTTGTTTAAACCTCTGCGGCTGCCATATCACCTTAACCCTTATCCTCATGATTTCTTTGAGTATCTTCCTCGATTTTCTAGGGAAGGTCATGTTATAGATGAGAAGCATATGGAGGCCTTTGAGACCCTTATTGATCAGTTTGAGATCATTCATGAGGATGTTGTCATGAGGATGTTCTCACGTTCCCTGTCGGGAGATGCTGTAGCGTGGTTTAGATGTCTGGAGACCAGTTCTATTGGTTCCTGGACCGAACTATACCATGCTTTTTTAAAAGGTTGGGGTGAGAACAAGTCCTTTGATCAATATTGGTCCGAGTTTAATGCCTTGAGGAGAGGGGAAGATGAAGCCTTGGTTATTTTCAACAGAAGATTTTTTAGTGCTTATCATAGCATGCCTGTAGAGATCAGACCCACAGAKACTGYTGCTATGGTGTACTATATCATGGCTMRRCATCTAGAGCTAGTCTTCCTCCTAAGAGAGAGGAAATCCTCATCATTGATACATCTATTTGAGGATGCTATAGAGGTTGAAGAAAACATCAGGGCTAGCAGGTGGA
Organism: Picea glauca; assembly: GCA_000966675.3. Taxonomy (NCBI): domain Eukaryota; kingdom Viridiplantae; phylum Streptophyta; class Pinopsida; order Pinales; family Pinaceae; genus Picea; species Picea glauca. Next base: position 15,786 of record JZKD02S0217214.1, read on the forward strand.
CTCATAAGCATGCAGATTTGCATATACAGGAGGAAGAAGACTATCAGTCTGTTTCAGAATATGAACAAGGATTTAGCAATTATGGATCAGATCTAGAACAAGAACCCATAAGTGGTCATTATGACCTAGAGCTTGCTGCTCCTTTATTTGAATATCATCTTTCTGGGGTAAAAGCTGCAGCTGCAGAAGATCCAGAGTGGATTTTTGAGGATGGAGAGGGACATTCTTTTGTGAGTAGAGAATTTTTTGCAAAGGAGCATCCTGGTCTTCTGAAGCGGCCAGGGTTTTGTCATATTCCCCAAAATCCGGTGGTCATACACATGGAGTCCTACATTTCAGATTTCCTGAAATGTTCTATAAAGATTAATCCATCAATACTCACAAGGGAGTATTGCATTATGAAAGATTTCCAAGACCACATTATAGAGCCTGTTCCTTTATTGATTAAGGAAAGGCCATGGGTGGAAATCAACTCTACTGGGCTTGCAGGAAGCACAGAGAAGCATAAAGAGGAAGGGATTAGTAGACATCTCATCTCCTATCCAGAGCCTGTTTGTGGATAGGTGTCATCTAACATTGGTCAGCTTGCATCTGTCCTCCACCCACTTGTGCACTCTGAAGGCATCATGCCACAGGTGAACAACCGCGGAGGACAAGAGACGTTTTCTGACCAACTAAACTCCCCTGACATTATATATTGTGACCCTGTGGGGGCCTATATGGAGTGGTGCTTCCCAAAGGCTTTGGAGCCTATAAATTTATTCCCCTTCTCAAATTTTGGGGGTATGGACATCATGGTTAACCTCATTTTCATCTGGCTGTCATACCTCCCTGGCATTTTATGGAACATCTGCAGTAAAGAGAAGAGACGAATCATCGAGCAGCATGGGTGGCTATGGTGGAAATTTGTTTTCACCTAGCTCATATATATTCAGTTTAGTAGTTTAGGGCCTATACATAAATAAGCTCTNTCACGTTCCCTGTCGGGAGATGCTGTAGCGTGGTTTAGATGTCTGGAGACCAGTTCTATTGGTTCCTGGACCGAACTATACCATGCTTTTTTAAAAGGTTGGGGTGAGAACAAGTACTTTGATCAATATTTGTCCGAGTTTAATGCCTTGAGGAGAGAGGAAGATGAAGCCTTGGTTATTTTCAACATAAGATTTTTTAGTTCTTATCATAGCATGCCTGTAGAGATCAGACCCACAGAGACTGCTGCTATGGTGTACTATATCATGGCTAAGCATCTAGAGCTAGTCTTCCTCCTAAGAGAGAGGAAATCCTCATCATTGATACATCTATTTGAGGATGCTATAGAGGTTGAAGAAAACATCAGGGCTAGCAGGTGGACTCATAAGCATGCAGATTTGCATATACAGGAGGAAGAAGACTATCAGTCTGTTTCAGAATATGAACAAGGATTTAGCAATTATGGATCCGATCTAGAACAAGAACCCATAAGTGGTCATTATGACCTAGAGCCTGCTGCTCCTTTATTTGAATATCATCTTTCTGGGGTAAAAGCTGTAGCTGCAGAAGATCCAGAGTGGCTTTTTGAGGATGGAGAGGGACATTCTTTTGTGAGTAGAGATTTTTTTGCAAAGGAGAATCCTGGTCTTCTGAAGCGGCCAGGGTTTTGTCATATTCCCCACAATCCGGTGGTCATACACATGGAGTCCTACATTTCAGATTTCCTGAAATGTTCTATAAAGATTAATCCATCAATACTCACAAGGGAATATTGCATTATGAAAGATTTCCAAGACCACATTATAGAGCCTGTTCCTTTATTGATTAAGGAAAGGCCATGGGTGGAAATCAACTCTACTGGGCTTGCAGGAAGCACAGAGCAGCATAAAGAGGAAGGGATTAGTAGACATCTCATCTCCTATCCAGAGCCTGTTTGTGGATAGGTGTCATCTAACATTGGTCAGCTTGCATCTGTCCTCCACCCACTTGTGCACTCTGAAGACATCATGCCACAGGTGAACAACCGCGGAGGACAAGAGACGTTTTCTGACCAACTAAACTCCCCTGGCATTATATATTGTGACCCTGTGGGGGCCTATATGGAGTGGTGCTTCCCAAAGGATTTGGAGCCTATAAATTTATTCCCCTTCTCAACTTTTGGGGGTATGGACATCATGGTTAACCTCATTTTCATCTGGCTGTCATANTGGTAGCACTTAGGAGACACAAAGCTCAGTTCCGGTCTTTGATGGTGAACGAAGACTGGACACACTCGTTATAAATAACATTCACCTGGCGACTCCACATTTAAATACTCCACCGTTGGGGATTCTGTTGACAGAAGGAAGTCCATGTCGAAGGGAAAGACTAGGTATTAGTTTATGAGCTTACTACATGAAGTTTTGTATTTCTTTATGAGCTCATTCTTCTCTTTCCCTTCATTTATAGAGAATTTTTTCCTCTGCTTTGTACATTCTGGTGTCCCTGAGCCTCCTCTTATCCACTCAGCCTTGGAAGAAGAAAGCATACCCTCTTCTTGTGTTGTAGATACTAATCTTGTGCCTTCGCCTTTGCCTATTCTTAAAGATGAGATCTGTATCACACCTCCTCTTCGAGTCGAATGCCCTTGTAGTCCTGAGGAGGTTGAGGATAATTCACAGTCTTCTCAGACCTTGTTACCGCCTGTTTTTCCTACTGAGCCCTCCCGGCCTCTCGTTGAATCCTATGATCAACCCACCGCTTTTCAAGTAAAAATCATAAATAGGTTGTCTAAACCTCTGCGGTTTCCATATCACCTTAACCCTTATCCTCATGATTTGTTTGAGTATCTTCCTCGATTTTTTGGGGAAGGTCATGTTATAGCTGAGAAGCATATGGAGGCCTTTGAGCCCCTTATTGATCAGTTTGAGATCATTCACGAGGATGTTGTCATGAGGATGTTCTCACGTTCCCCGTCGGGAGATACTACAACGTGGTTTAGATGTCTGGAGATCGGTTCTATTGGTTCCTGGACCGAACTATACCATGCTTTTTTAAAAGGTTGGGGTGAGAACAAGTCCCTTGATCAACATTGGTCCGAGTTTAATGCCTTGAGGAGAGGGGAAGATGAAGCCTTGATTATTTTCAATAGAAGATTTTTTAGTGCTTATCATAGCATGCCTGTAGAGATCAGACCCACAGAGACTGCTGCTATGGTGTACTATATCATGGCTCAACATCTAGAGCTAGTCTTCCTCCTAAGAGNCATACCCTCTTCTTGTGTTGTAGATACTGATCTTGTGCCTTCGCCTTTGCCTATCCTTAAAGATGAGATCTGTATCACACCTCCTCTTCGAGTCGAATGCCCTTGTAGTCCTGAGAAGGTTGAGGATAATTCACAGTCTTCTCAGACCTTGTTACCGCCTGTTTTTCCTACTGAGCCCTCCCAGCCTCTTGTTGAATCCCATGATCAACCCACCGCTTTTCAAGTAAAAATCAGAAATAGGTTGTCTAAACCTCTGCGGTTGCCATATCACCTTAACCCTTATCCTCATGATTTCTTTGAGTATCTTCCTCGATTTTTTGGGGAAGGTCATGTTACAGCTGAGAAGCATATGGAGGCCTTTGAGCCCCTTATTGATCAGTTTGAGATCATTCACGAGGATGTTGTCATGAGGATGTTCTCACGTTCCCTGTCGGGAGATACTACAACGTGGTTTAGATGTCTGGAGACCGGTTCTATTGGTTCCTGGACCGAACTATACCATGCTTTTTTAAAAGGTTGGGGTGAGAACAAGTCCCTTGATCAATATTGGTCCGAGTTTAATGACTTGAGGAGAGGGGAAGATGAAGCCTTGGTTATTTTCAACAAAAGATTTTTTAGTGCTTATCATAACATGCCTGTAGAGATCAGACCCAAAGAGACTGCTGCTATGGTGTACTATATCATGGCTCAACATCTAGAGCTAGTCTTCCTCCTAAGAGAGAGGAAATCCTCATCATTGATACATCTGTTTGAGGATTCTATAGAGGTTGAAGAAAACATTAGGGCTAGCAGGTAGACTCATAAGCAGGCAGATTTGCGTATACAGGAGGAAGAAGACTATCAGTCTGTTTCAGAATCTGAACAAGGATTTAGCAATTATGGATCAGATCTGGAACAAGAACCCAKAAGTGGTCATTATGACCTAGAGCYTGCTGCTCCTTTATTTGAATATCATMTTTCTGGGGTAAAAGCTCCAGCTTCAGAAGATCCAGAGTGGMTTTTCGAGGATGGAGAGGGACATTCTTTTGTGAGCAGAGAATTTTTTGCAGAGGAGCATCCTGGTCTTCTAAAGCGGCYAGGGTTTTGTCATATTCCCCACAATCCGGTGGTCATACACATGGAGTCCTACATTTCAGATTTCCTGAAATGTTCTATAAAGATTAATCCACCAATACTGGCAAGGGAGTATTGCGTTATGAAAGATTTCCAAGACCACATTATAGAGCCTATTCCTTTATTGATTAAGGAAAGGCCATGGGTGGAAATCAACTCTACTGGTTTTGCAGGAAGCACAAAGAAGCATAAAGAGGAAGGGATTAGTAGACATCTCATCTCCTATCCAGAGCCTGTTTGTGGATAGGTGTCATCTGGCATTGGTCAGCCTGCATCTGTCCTCCACCGACTTGTGCACTCTGAAGACATCATGCCACAGGTGAACAACTACGGAGGACAAGAGACGTTTTCTGACCAACTAAACTCCCCTGGCATTATATATTGTGACCCTGTGGGGGCCTATATGGAGTGGTGCTTCCCAAAGGATTTGGAGCCTATAAATTTATTCCCCTTCTCAACTTTTGGGGGTATGGACATCATGGTTAACCTCATTTTCATCTGGCTGTCATACCTCCCTGACATTTTATGGAACATCTGTGGTAAAGAGAAGGGACAAATCACCGAGCAACATGGGTGGTTATGGTGGAAATTTGCTTTCACCTAGCTCATATATATTCAATTTAGTAGTTTAGGGCCTATACATAAACAATGTCTTTTGAGCAGGCGTGTTTGTTTGTTTTATTTTCCTTTCGGCATATATTTCTCAGTAAGAGGTTTTGAGCTTGACTCCATAGCCCAACAGCGAGGCACTGAAGCTGCGGAATGAGTTCTTAGAGCATCATAGGGACGACTCTATCCCCCATGGAGCCTAATGTTAGCGATATTTCTTGTCCTAGGCACAAGAGTATTCAGGTCTGCAGGATACACGAGAATCGCCCAGTGTAGTAGCGGAAGGACCTCTTTTCTGGTTACGAGTCAAGCGAGCGGGCAAAGTTTCACTGTCGGTAGCCGAGATTCATCCACAAAGCAGACCAACGGTCATCGAGATTTCGGGACTAAATCTGTCTCGTCCGATCCAATGGCGCAAAATCCAGTCATATTGGCATATCGGCTTTCGGGAGTTCGAGGGGAAAAGTCCCTCGTCATTTCACATCTCGAAACCCCGAACCCCGAAATGCCGATAAGATCTCTTCTAAGCCGGACCCACNGGGCCTATATGGAGTGGTGCTTCCCAAAGGATTTGGAGCCTATAAATTTATTCCCCTTCTCAACTTTTGGGGGTATGGACATCATGGTTAACCTCATTTTCATCTGGCTGTCATAACTCCCTGACATTTTATGGAACATCTGTGGTAAAGAGAAGGGACAAATCACCGAGCAGCATGGGTGGCTATGGTGGAAATTTGCTTTCACCTAGCTCATATATATTCAGTTTAGTAGTTTAGGGCCTATACATAAATAATCTCTTTTGAGCAGGCGTGTTTGTTTGTTTTATTTTCCTTTCGGCATATATTTCTCAGTAAGAGGTTTTGAGCTTGACTCCATATCCCAACAGCGAAGCACTGAAGCTGCGGAATGAGTTCTTAGAGCATCATAGGGACGACTCTATCCCCCATGGATCCTAATGTTAGCGATATTTCTTGTCCTAGGCACAAGAGTATTCAGGTCTGCAGGATACACAAGAATCGCCCAGCGTAGCAGCGGAAGGACCTCTTTTCTGGTTACGAGTCAAGCGAGCGGGCAAAGTTTCACTGTCGGTAGCCGAGATTCATCTACAAAGCAGACCAACGGTCATCGGGATTTCGGGACTAAATCTGGCTCGTCCGATCCAATGGCGCAGAATCCAGTCATATTGGCATATTGGCTTTCGAGAGTTCGAGGGGAAAAGTCCCTCGTCATTTCACATCCCGAAACCCCGAACCCTGAAATGCCGATAAGAGCTCTTCTAATTCGGACCCACGGTTATGGCGCCTGGTCGTAAAGGAACGAGCCTGGAGGAGGGCGCTTACATTTATCATTTGGCCACCCAGGCTCGTCATATTGTCGAATCAATATTGAACCGTCATATCAGTGGGGGGACATGTGGTGACCGTTAGGGTCTCCCAGCATTTTGCCCATCGCGATTTCGGGGAAGGAAGACCTGCTCCTCTCTTTTCCGTGACTTCTAGGTGCCATTGGAATCGACCTCAATCCTAGTCTACGCCTGGATTAAATGATAGCCAGAAGGGGTGGTTGAAACCTCCCATCGTTCATTAAGTATGAGGTATGGAGGGTCTGGCGAGCAGTCTCCTCAAAGGGTCCTGCATACCCTCTTTTCCAAAGAGGCCAGGTCGAGTTCTCAGCCGGAGGAGGTCTGCACATGCTAGCACAGCCTTTAATGGATCAGCTACTCCCCTTGCAGGAGCCATGCGCTGTTAAGGCGGTGTGTGACGAAAGTTATCCGTCCGAATTCGACTGAAGGGACACCACGCCTTGGATGACTGAACATGCCTCTGATAGGTGAATTTTGCTGAGTATATAGACTCAGTCTTTGTATTTAGTAATCAATCGATGGTAGAGAAGAGCTCCCTACTGTAAAGTTTTGACTGATATTCTAGTTTGTGGGTTATGCATCTGTATATGAGATATCTTGTTTTATGACAGACAGTTTTTATTACTCCATCTAATTTTCGTCTCATGCTAAGAGAGTTTGTGATTGACTGAGTCGCGCGAGTTATTGCAGTTATGTTATGATAAAAGATTTAATATTTCATTATTGCATTCTATGGCTTTGCGTTTGAATGTAAGATGATATTTCATTTGGACTTCTTCTTCCTCATCTTGTTAGAAACCCGATGTTAATAACAGACCTCTGCGTTCCTCTTATATAAGTCTTCCGCCTGTTCATCCTTTACTACAACTCACTATCTGAAGTTTATATAAGATCTCAGTCACCTATGCATGCCTAGCCTAGTTTCAGAGTTAGAACCACACCATTTTGAGTTGGCTTCCATTCGGTCACCCCATCTATAAACAAACCGTGACATTAACTAATGGGCGTCGGGCTCTGCTCCTATTGCAATCCAGGAGTGACTTCCGTCGCCAACACCAACGCCTACTTTCGGCTGATGCATATAGGTTGTTTTTAGGAAATCTTTAGAGCCTAACATTTTGGCGCCGTATCCTCCACATATCTTCTTAGATATTAGCTACCACCATTCGAGCAAGATTGTTTCATTTTTCATTTTATAGTTTCAACAGATTTATTTATTGAATAGAAGTTAAGTTTCACTGTATCTCTGTTATTTTTCTCTATATATATTTGTTAATGTTATAGATCTGTATTTCATTTCATTCTGCTCATAAATCCATATCATCTAGCAAGCCAAATGTATTAGGAAATTATAACAGGCAAAAATTTATAACTTTTTAAATTTGAATTCTCACTCCAACTCCTCATATACCCGTCCAAAGAAGATCCCCTTCACACAAATTTCAATCCAGTTAAAATATTTTCTTCTTTCCAGACCTTTTCAACATAGGGACATGTTAAAATTAAATGAAAAATACTTTCCTTATCTTCCTTGCACAATGAACACCTATTGGGTCCATGTCTACACCTCTTTTAAAAATTATCCCATGTAAGCAACTTGTTCATGAGTGTCCACCACATAAAGATCCTATATTTGAGAGGGAATTTTATTTTCCATAAAATTTTGAGCCACCACTCTTGTTTCCACAAAATATCATCCTCACATAGAGTCCGATAGCCCAACTCAAGGGCATAATGACATCCAATTGGATTCTTTGACCAAATCAATTTATTCTCAAAATCCTTTATATCACTTGATCAACTTGAGAAGCTCCATCAACATAATCC
>JZKD02S0217214.1:192666-207149 GCA_000966675.3 Picea glauca
AGAGCACCGACTCTCTTGTTTCTCTAGCACCCACTAGAAGGAAGCACCAACTCCCCTAATGTTCCAGCACCAACTGGATGGAAGCACCAACTTCTAGTTACACAAGCTCCAACCTTTATAACAGAGAACACTTGTTCTCCCTTGCACCACCCTACCACCTTGGTTTCTCTGGCTGCAACCAAAAGGAAGTTGCAACTCCCTATTGTCAAGAACCCACTTGAACCTTTGAGGACAACATTCCTCCCTACCACCTCCCTACCACCCTAGAATATAAATGAATGATTGAATAACCAACAAGACAGATAAATTGATTCTTACTACTTCTTCTCTGTTTTGTAAATCTGGTTTGCTTCTAACTGTTCTGCAATTCTTCTCTTCCTCTGTCTGCAATTTTTCTCTGCTTCAAGCATGTTCTGCAATTATGCTCTTGCTTCTGTATATTCATCATCTGTTACTCATCTCTGATTTTTATCTCACACTACGCATACTATCACCTTCACTTTCTTACAGTTCAACTCATTTCTTTTTTCATACAGAGCAACCAACCACACACAGTCTCTGTGTGTTCCTTTTATGTCCAATTACCACTTTTGTTAGACCTCGAATCTTCTTGGGTAAAAATGCCTTGGCGACTGAATCGCCAACCAATCAAGAATCATGAATCAGTTTTTCTAACTAAATTGTAACTGATTGATTAATTGTGAAGTGCAACAGTATCCCTTCGATCATGTTCAAATTCACCTGCACCGTTGGATTGAATCTGTAGAGTCTTGCATTTATTTCGCCATTTCGCATTTCGGCATTTCAGCATTCCTGTGGTGAAGATTTCGATACTCAACATCGCAAATGTAGAGACTCTGAGATGGAGCTTAGCACCTCTAGCTTCTTCCTCCATATTCCATCGATGTGCCCAATGGTTGTGACCACGTGCTTATCCATAAATCATTTTCGTGATTTTTCATTTCATGAATCTGGAGATGAGGCATCTCGACTCTCCAAGTCGCGATCCCCGAAACCCCGAAATGGAGATTTTCTCTTCGAGCTCTTCTCTACAGCTCTTTGACCATGTGACCAACAACATTGACCAAGCGCTTATCCATAAAGTTATTTCGTGATTTCACATTTCATGAATCTAGAGATGAGGCATCTCGACTCTCAAAGTCACGATCCCTGAAACCCCGAAAAGGAGCTTAGCTAGGTTGACTCCTTCCCTTCTCGTGACCACCGACGGTGACCACAGGCTGTGCCAAAAGGTGCTTCATATTTCACGATTTTATAAACTTCATCGAGTCTGATCGACGGTTGAAACCTCCATAGATCCGATGGTCCAGATCTTATCGCGATCTCGCATCTCGCGAGTTTCCACACCATGCTCTGTTGACTCCAAGTCAGCAAATTTCCAATCGCTTGCCACTTGTCCTATGATTCAACGGTCTATATATTATCTTGATTCAATGGCTTAGATCATATCATGATTTAGCATATCACGATTTTGGCATTCTGGTTGCAAAGTGTTTCGATGCTCCAACTTTCGGTATCCAAAACCCTGAAATGGGGTTGGATCAACGGTCCACATCAAACCTCGATCTGATGGCTATAATTATTTTGTGATTTCGCATATCGCGATTTCGGAATTCTTATTGCAAAGTGTTTCAACACTCCAACTTTCGGTATCCGAAACCTCGAAATGGGTTTGGATCAACGGTCCACATCAAACCTCGATCTGGCGACTATAATTATTTCGCGATTTCGCATATCGTGATTTCGGCATTATTGTTGCAAAGTGTTTCGACACTCTAACTTTCGGTATCCGAAACTATGAAATATATTTGGATCAACACTTTGATCTTGCCATTCAATCATCGTTGTTGGTCTTCCTTTCCTACCTGTTTGCCTTCAAATGAACAAGCACACTCTTGCACTCTGCGTACACTTCTGCACTTTTCTCTTCTGAACTTTTGTTGTCCCTATTTTTCTTTCGCTGCATACTCTAATCTTTCCATCAATGAAAAGCACATTGCATACTTTGATCTTGTCATCAAAGACAAGCACACCTACCTGTAAACATGCCAACAAAAAGGATATCTTATAAAGTCTTAATAAGGTTGCACTCATGTGAAAACGGTCACCTGATCAAAGATTAGAAATATTTAAGTCTCTAAGATTTTTGAATCAAAGAATACAAAGAGAAATAAAATAAAAATAAGAAACTTGATAATCAAGAAGTAGGATTACGTGGAAATAAGATCCCTTTCAAAACCTATGACTACTCGTTATGTTCCCATCTAGCATATCTGAAATCCTTTATTCTATCCTGCTTTACAATCCCTGATCTTAAATCTTCACAAAAAGAAAGATTCCTCCAATTTTAACTGAAAGAAAGTATGTCTAGGCTAATCCTGACTACTTTAGCGCTTCTATCAGATTTGAACTGATTAGTTTCTCTCAAGGAAAATCCCTGGAAAACAAAAATTCTCTCGTAATAACTTCCCTAGAGGGAAAGTTGTTTTGAAGGTTAGGAGAGGATTAGTCCAGAGTAAATAAAAGTGGCTTGAAAGACCATCATTGCTAAATTATAAACAGATATCATCCCTCATATGTTGTATACAAATTGATTTCCCCCACTTCAGAAATATTAAAATATGAGACAGATGGCGAAAGGAAATTCATAATTTGATTGCCCCCATTCTGTCCAAAGAGATGATGAAAGGAAATTCATTTAAATGATTTCCCTCATCTTAGCAAAGCACAAATTGAAGTGGTGAAAGGAAATTCAATGGGAGATGTAGATAACTTCACCAAGGTACTGAACAAGCTCGTTGGCAGTGAAGCAATGTCTATGATATATGAAAGGATGTTATACATGTATAGAATGTTCTCTGGTAGTTATTTCTCCTTTCGACAAGATTTACATTCTAAACCAATAGGGGACTCCCTAAACTAAATTGTTAAATTTACTTTATCTTGATGCGAACAAGATCGACCAGAGTCTGATAGATAAGTTAATATTGTTTTGATTATCTTAAACATATTCGAAATTAGTTTCAGGAAAAGGGAAACTTTTAGTAGCCTAAACTCAATATCGATGAATGATTGAGTTTTTGAAGTTTTTCTGAGACACGGCTGAAGTCTAATATCCTTCTATATGATTTTTCAAAAAACAATTTCCCAGAAACCCAATGATGACTCCATTTACCCAATAAAGGCACTTGGTCTACTGTTCTTCCATGCCTCGCAGGGAGACGTGATCCCCAGATTGAGCCTATGTTGGAACACATTTAAATTTGTAATCTTGAAGCTTTACCCTACCCTTTTTACACTACCTTAGATTTGGTTTCTAAATGATAAATCAATTTTGTTTTTTATCCTTAACGCATGCACGAGGTCCACTGTCAATTAAATTTACCTGCTGATTGAATGACTCCTTTTTCCCCGAGTGTTTTGGAGCCACCTGACTATTAAAGGGTCAAGACACTAGAGACTACTTCAGAGTCCCATACTTCAGAGTTTCACGCTTCGGGCGTTTCGACATGTCACAACTTCGAAGTATCGATACCCAAAAGGTGTTCAAAAAGTCCTAGTCACCGTACATGCATGCCTTCCTAATCTTTGCCACGTTATTATGGGTAGTGGTCGGACAAAATTTTAATAAAATCAATTTTCCAATGTACGAAATAGTAAATACCTAAAAACCTAAAACCCAATTAAAAGTTAAATAATAACTTCGCATGTTTGGAGTTCGGATATTCGCCATTCATGACACTCTAAGTTCGTGAAGTCTGAACTTTCGAAATGCCTTTAGCACTAAACAGGGTTAATTAAAATTAAAGATAATTATCGTATGATTAATCGCTTCATGATTTCGAGTTTCAGGGATCCTATCTTGAGCTATTACCAAATATCCCGAAGTCTGAAAACCCAAAAAGACTTAAAAGTTAAATATGATTAGTTAATGTGTTAAATACTATTATCTCATGATTAACTTTTCGCTAAATCGTAGCTCGGGTAAATTCAAATTTTATTCATCCAACCTCCTAATCGAGAACCACCAAAAATTAATGGCATTAATAATGAATATACAACAATGATTTCAAATAAGATCACGGATCACCACCTAGATCTTTTCATTAAGGAAAGTGAATACATCGTCAGTAAAGGTATTCATAAATTCGATACACTTAAGGTGAATAACAATATTGGTGTTTGAATTCTAATTTGCCTTTCTCGCAGAACAACAAGTTTTAGCAAGATAATAAATTTATGTGTTTCCCTGTAACAGGTAGCATAGTTATGAGATTACTACTATCACGACTCCACGGAAAATAGCTAAAGCGACTGGTGAAAGAATGAACCTGAACACATATGTCCTCTATGACACCTCGCTGAGAGCTATAGATAATGTGAAAACCTAGACGCAGGTTTTTGATATTCTACAACACGAGTCGATTAATTTCCTAGAAGAATCAAGCTATGAGGTGATCGAAACTCAGGAGACAAAGCTCAAATATATATCTCAATCAGAACTGCATAAAATAGCCGCACGACCAAGGCTCATGTCGTATAACGACATCATAGGCTGGGCCCTAGAGAACATTAACGTCTCAACAAGGAGCACCACAATTCACAAAAAGTTGTTGTTGGGTATTTCTGACCGGAGAATATATAGGTGATGTACAAATTATCACCAGTTTTCAAACACAGTTACAATGTCGCTTTCCTAAAAGAGTTCGAAGAAGAAGAGTGTTGGAAAGAACTACCTTGACTTAATCAAATACTGGTGGGAACGCCCTGAGAAATTCAGAGCAGACACCCATGGCATATATACCACTGCATCATTAGATTTTCATATGATGTATGTGGCCATGATGTTATGTATACTTTTTCGGGAAAGAAAATTCTGCTCACTTCCTGTTACCATGGGTACCAATCATGCATGAAGTTGCAGAAGGTTTTCTTTCAATTGGGCCAAGATATTATCAGACATTTTGGCTAAGGAAATCACAGAGTATCATTCATTGAAATCCAAATGACAACCAGCCCCTTTATACATGTCGGCATACATTATGGATGCCATTTTTTTTATGATGTTGTTTCCTTTGATGAGCTAGAGATGGACTCCATCCAGCACTGAGTCCATACATTTATATCACTCCAAGTTGTGGGAGGATAAATCAAAAGATTTATTTTATGAAATCTACAACTATGTGGTGGTTTCGGTACATAACGCTCTCTACGGTTTCCCACCCCCCAGGATTTTAGACAAGATCATGACCAACCTGGGGAAAATATCAGACTGATATATTGAGGAACATTTATCCTACATCAGGGTTTATGGGTGTTCAGTTCCCCCACATGGTTTACCAAAGCTTCTACCAGATCGGCTGGTGTGCCGAGAGGTAGCATATCAAACTGTGTCAGGGGGAATCAATAAATAATTAAAAGAAATGTAGAAAAAGGTATGGTTGACCTTCCCTTTACAAATTGGTATATTCTCATTGTTAGATTTTGGCCACTCGAAAGTGGAGGCCGCAGCTCTAGAAGACATTAATCTAGTTGATATTGAGTTAAAGAAGCATGATCCCCAGAAGATCGTGACAAACCACCTAGCTCTATACAATCTAAATATATACGAGCATGAAGATTCCCCATAGGATGAAATATTCTGGGGAGTAAGGTCATACCAGGAAGTGTTGAACAGAGTTAAAACTCTAGCTCCAGATCAATTAGATGAGTTCTACAATTTCTAGAGACACAGAAGAAATAGTTTGCCTAAATTCTTATAGGGAGAAACCCAGACACCTCCATCTACATAGGAAGTTATGACTCAGGTTTTAGAAACAGGAGGTTATAGCGAACAGGATGCTCAAGGGAATCCAAAGAAAACTGAAGTTTTAACGCAAAAGGGGGATATTTTATTGTCAAATACACCAGGCGATCAAGAAAAATCTCAATCTGAAGCTTTGATAAAAAAAAGGGACAGGATAAATCAGTGTCCACGCCAAATAAACCGGCTACTAACACAACAGGGAAACATTCGTTCACAGAGATAGTTAGCCCTATTAAATCATTAACACCTTTACAGTGAATCCAAGGAAATATGAATGTCTAAATCATATTCATAGAATACCTTACTCTGATTGTCGTAGAAGAAATTCCTCCCTCAAACGTATTTTTCAACAAGAAGAGGAGGGCCATAGTTAAAAGAGAGACGCATCAAAAGGATGGTGCAACTGTCAAAATACATAGAGTGTTTTATGATGGAAAGGCATTAGATGAGACAAAATTCGCTATGGAGATGGCAGGATCATTGAGAGCTTTTGCAATGACAAATCAGTGTTCGGTAGGAAATCTCGTGGAGCAACTGAAACAGAGAAATATGTTAGTAATACAGTTGCAGGACCAGATGGAAACCATGGAAAGAGATGTGAGAAATCAAATGAATAAGTATTTTGAAAAGATCAGAGCCTGTGACAGACAGGAAATTCAACAAATCAAAACTAGCCTTGATGAAAATTCACAGGCCAATAGAGAATTAACCACTCAACAAGAAGAATGATCAAACAACTTCAGGCCAAGGTACATTTGGATGAAGTTACAATAGTGGAGATGGCATCTTTCCAAGCTCGGGCATTGGAGGTGCACGAAAAGCTGAAATTAGCCCAGCAATACCTTTTTACGAAAGTGGAAGCTATTCAAGTTGTTATCGGGTGGCAGACCTTTCTCTAAATAACATTTACATTAAAGAGAGAAAAGACATTGTAGCTCGAGATACATTCCAGGAGGACATTTTAATAGCAGCAAATGATGAAGTAGAAAAGGTCCCTCGATTGTCTCTTTCCAAGCAAACCCAAGGCGACATAAACCCGAAGACTTGGGAGACAAATTTGGCTGAAAGCAAAAGATTAGCTAGGGAAGTAAATAAATCTTGTGAAGAAGCATTGTCTTCACTCGACAAAGGGTTACTGTATGTTGAAAGAGATAGTATCTTTGAGGCTTTGGGGCAGATTGATATAGTGAAAAAACAACTCAATTCTAAGACAAATATAGAAGAAGCATGAACGACCATCCAACAATTGAAACAAATCGACCTTATCAAGATCAACAAGTGGATAGTAAATCCTAGTTTACAACTACAAGATGTATCTTTGGAAGCAAGGAAAATACAAGACAGGTTGCCTCATATAGAAAATAAGATGTATATTTTTTAGGCAAATGAAACAGCGGAACCTTCTAGGTTAGTAGTGCAGTTAGTAAGAAGATGTATCCAGTGTGTCGAACACGGGAAATCCAACGCATCTGGAAATAAATGAGAAACTTTGAGCATAATATTCACACAGGTCATAATCAGGTGCCAACTGTTTCCAAGCTGGAAGATATGGAGAAGATACGTCTCTGCGTGCAGACGAAGAGACAAAGAAGGTGTAGATGTAGCCTTTCAGTTTTGCATGTTGTAATATTTAATACTTTCTATGAGAAGTCCAGTCGTTTCAGGTTGAGACATTTTGTATAAATACATAAATCAAATACTTATTCCAAGCTGCTTCTTTCTGATTGTAACAAAGAATACTCTCCTTATAGAGTATTAATAGAAGTGCAGACAAAGATTCCAAGTTTTGTTCAAATTTGGGTTATGTGTTCCTTTGTCTTCCATTGCTCATTTTCTTTATGTATTCTTGAATAAATGTTGATTCCAATTTAGTACTAGAACTACTGAAATCCTATTGTATCAGTAATTTATTGAGTAAGTAGCCTTCCTATGTATTTACTGTGATTAATACAAGACCTTCTTGTTGTGTGGATTGTTGTACTTTTATGCTTTATTCAAGGTTATACTAATCTGTTTTCTTCTACTGCAATAAGGTAGGACTCTTCTGTAATTGATTCCCTGCTTTGTTTCACAGTGTTGTTAATTTCCCTCACTTCATTTATTATTTTGATTTATCTTAGATACGAAATACGACCTCTGTGTTGCTACAAGGTTAGTTTCATTAAGGAATTTTTCTCATATAACTGAGGTAGGAAAAGCATTTTAAAACACACTCTCAAACAACTTTCCTGATGCCTGACATTATCCTTTGAGCCTTAATTTTAATCTCAGGACCAACATTATCCATCAATATGAAAGAGAAACACTCCACAAAAAGTAGTGGACCACTTCCTTCCACCAATAGAAAATTAAACCATAACAAATGCAAGAGAGAGAAAATGCCCAAGAGTAGCGAAACTTTTAGCCAAGTCCTTCTCACAATGAGAGAGTTATGTTATGAAATGAGATTCAAATGATGTATATTTATACAAAATTTCTAAAACATAGTTTTTCCACTTAGTTATGGTAAACCACAAAGTAAGGGGTCAAAAACCCTTAGTTTTCCCCTTTACAAATTCAAATTTCATTTTTACACATTAGAAACCCTAAAATAAGATGATGTCACCCCTTTAGGGAAACGTTTTGGCATATTTAAGAAATTGTTGGGGTTGGGGATGGAACATTTGGCCTTCAAAGACCTTCTCCTCATGCGTTATATCATTTTCCCACAATTCAACATGTTCTCGCCATCAAACGATGCCAAGTGTCGATGAAAAATAACTCCACCACCATGACTCGAACCCTAAGTGATGCCAAGCCCTTTCTTTGTGACGTTTTACCCTCAAGAAGAAGTCGTTGGGATAGAAATGGGTTGATTGAGGTTATCCATGGTGTCATCTCAGGCCTCCAAAGGAAATTGTCATCATCTGGCATGTGGGCCCTCAGTATCCATCCTCTAAGATTATTTCCCCATGGAATCCCATGATAGGCTTGTTCTCCCAAAACTGGTCACTAAACAAGGTCCTGCAAAACAAATGGTTATGCCCTCCAAGGATCTCAAGTCAAAATATCATGGTAAGTGAAAACCACATCTAATAAACAAGGAACCTAAACATGTGCATCAAAACTACCTCATCAAATCAAACAAGTGCTCAAAGACCCTATACAATTGAACAAGTTTGGTTATGCAAGGGGTGTCATTAAAGTCCTATTGGGTAGACCAAAACCCTCAAGTAGGGGATGCTCCCAAGGATGCCCCTTAAAGGTCATGTAGTGGATGATGATGTGGATAGGGGCTTAGACTTCATAGGTTAATGATTTTCATGATATACAAGGGTTCATATTATCGCATTTTGGGGTGACTTTGTAGAGGGTGTGTTTCAACTACCAATAGTGAATCAATTATCTTGGGGACAGTAACACAGTGTCACTCGAAAGAAGGGTTACACAAAGTGCCATAGGGGTAATCATCAAAGCATTATAATGCACTAGTGTTAGTCTTTCATTCAAGAGAGATATTTGTTATGTGTTTGATCTTTTCCAAGCCTTCAATTATTTTAAGAGAAGTAGTTCATCATTCTCAATACCTATCTAGGCGAGCATCTAGAAGGTTTATATTTTAGGCTTTTATCTTTTTCCAACCACCACCACCCTAGGCCTTCAACCCCTTCTTCCCATGAAATAAGGTACATGCCCTTCTTGGTTCACTAAATTCAATGGGTCTAGAAGAGGGAAATGTGATGGAAATTCAATGAGTGGAAAGTGATAAGTGTGGTCAAGAATAGTATGATGACCCCTCAAGGGACCCCCAGTTGCACCCCTTCCCCAAAATTTGGCCACTTACTACGAAATCAATGACACTCACAAAGGTGAAACAGGGTCAAAAGAATGATGTCCAAGCAAGAATTCTATAATTAAAAGAAGCTGCAATACAACTTGCTTAAATGCCTCAAATATTAGGGTGATTACCTGCCATAATACCTAACTTGTACCACATGGAGCAAGACCCAAGTGCCTTCTAGAAGCTAGTTGGTGTGCTAGATGTCCTGACGATAGATCCAAAATGTGGTGGTAGAGAAGGCTTCCATATGTGAAAGTGGACAATGATAGTCATGTGGACTCTCAACACTCCATGTCTGCAACATGAGGGCCTCGAGACATCATCTCCTTAGTTATCCTACAAAATGGGGTTAACATCTGGCTCCTACTTGGGGACATATGCTCATCATAGAGTGCATGAAAACCACATCATCTCCTGGTAGACCTGTGCCTACACTGAAACAAAAAAATGTAAAATATAGGGTGGTTCTATCACCCTTCGTCCATATACATCAAAACCAAAAATGAAAATATTATAGAAAAGAAAATTTAAGCATTTTTTCAAAAATCTCTAAAATAAGCATGAAATCAATATGCAAGTAGAGAAAAATGAAATATGAAATGCATCTAAACTAACATGAGAAATCAATATGCAAATGAAAGGAAAGCAGAATGACCTACCTACTTACCTGGGCCCTGGGCCCTAAAGAAGTCAAGTGACCTAAACATAAGTTCGGAGAAGAGATCCATCCACTGGTAATGGCATCTTTCTCCCATCCAAAGCTGTCAAATAATACTTTTATTTATTAGACTTCTTCTTGACGATGTAAGGGCCAAGCCATGAGTTGTCATCCTTCTTTTCATACTTGGGCTTGCCCTTCCTTTTGTCCTGCATGATAACAAGACTTCATTTACTGTAATTGATGTAATGTATATTCTCAATGTATGGATAATAAGGAGGTTCTACGTTAATTTCCATTTGGATGGCTTCTTCATGTTCTTTATCTTCTTTCTTCAATATTTGGATAGACCTTGGGTCTTTCCCTTGGAACTTTGCAATTTTTTATTTGTATTCATTTTTCCTTGGGAGGAGCATGTCTATGGAGTCCTCCTGCATAAAGGGAAAGTCTCATGGATTGTACTCAATGGTGTCTGGGACTTCATTAAACTCATCTTCACTTGTATAGTCAAGACCGTTGGAATCTGTCACATGGTTATCGGCTCGCTCTCGACTGTATAATACCTCAAAAGTGCCATCTCCCATGGGAATTTGTGCATGGGTGAGGTCCATGTTGAAGAAACCCCCATGAGAAGTAGACCAACTTCTTGATAAGAGAATTCCCCAAGCATTTGGAACATCAATCACCACTATATTCATAAGGAGGATAATATGTGGAAAATCAATTAAAAAGACCTCAACATCCTCACATGACCCATAAACCTGTTGCCATGTTTTACAGGCAATGTATGCTTGTCATTGATGGCAAGTACAGTAGCGACGATGGCTTGAGTATAGGTATAATGTGCCAGGAAGGCACTAGAATTATTTTGGGGAGATGCAAAAGAGAAAGCTCGTGAAGACCAGAAGAGATAGTTCAGAGGTGCACGCAGAGTGCAAGAGTGCGCTTGTTCATTTGATGGAAAACAGGTAGGCAAGGAAGATCAGCAACAATGATGACATGGAAATATCATAAGCATAAACTCCATTTCGGAGTTTCAGATACTGGGAGTTGGAGGAGTCAAGAGTCGAGACTCTTCATCACAGGAGTCTCGAAGTTGCGAAATGTGAAATGCCGAAATCCCAAAGCGAGCATGTCAAAGACTCCATTTCGGAGTTTCGGATTTCGGGAGTTGGAGGAGTCAAGAGTCAAGACTCTTCATCACAGGAGTCTCGAAGATGTGAAATGCGAAACGCCAAAATACGTTGATATGACTCCATTTTGGAGTTTCGGATACTTGGAGTTGGAGGTGTCAAGAACACTCACGACAAGAGTCCTGGAGTTGCGAAATGTGACACACCGAAATACCGAAACATGCACATCAACAAAGACTCCATTTCAGAGTTTCGGATACCGAGAGTTGGAGGATTCAAGAGTCAAGACTCTTCATCAAAAGAGTCCCGAAGTTGTGAAATGAGAAAAGCCAAAATACATTGATCTGACTCCATTTCGGAGTTTCAGATACCGGGAGTTAGAGGAGTAAAGAATCGAGACTCTTCATCACAGGAGTCCCGAAGTTGCGAAATGTGAAACGTCGATCATTTCGGGGTTTGTGACTTGGAGTGTCAAGATACTTCTCCACAGGAATGCCGAAATGAGAAATCGCGAAAGCAATTTATGGATAAACGCTTGGTCACAACTGTGGGCATGTGAAGGAAGGATCTTGCAAGTTGCAAGGCTCCATTTCATGATCGGGAGTTGGAAGAGTCAGAGTGACTCACAAAAAATTTGCGAAATGTGAAATTGTTAAATGAAGTTTCGAATAAGGCTATGGTCACAACTAGTGGTCACATATGCAGAATATGGAGGAAGGAGCTAGTGCAACCAAGCTCCATTTCGGTGATCGCGACTTGGAGTGTCAAGACCCGTCATCATAGGAATGTCAAAATGAAAAATTGTGAAAGTACTTTATGGATAAGCACTTGGTCACTGCTGGTGGTCACATCATCGAAGAGTTGTAGAGAAGAGCTCGAAGAGACAAGCTCCATTTCAGAGTTTGGGACATGGAGAGGCGAGACTCTTCACCACAGAAATGCCGAAATGTGAAATCATGAAATCAACACGAGACCATGTGCTTGTAATCCAACGGTGTTGGATACTTGGAAATATAATCAAAGGGCTATTGTTTCTCTTCACAGTTAATCGATCAGTTACGATTCAGTTAGTAGAACTGAATCATGACTCTTGGACAGTTGGCGATTCAGTTGCTGATGCGTTTTCTTGGAGATTGACAGTGTAACTGCTAGAAAGGACTAATGGTGTCTGCCAGAGGACTCAAAGAGACTTCAGGGTGATCGCCAGAAAATATGAAGTGTCTCGAGGCATCTTCCAGTGGCATGAAGACTTCTCATAGAGGCTATTGACAGATGTAAGACCGTCGGAGCCTGGAACTACAATAGAGGGAATGAGCTTGACTGTGACGGAGAATATGAAGAGTCTCGACTGCTAGAGTGGCTAAGGAATATCGACATAACACCCAGTGATGATGGACACATGGGTTGAATAGCCAGTGAAGTTGAAGAGTTGCAAGGATGATCAAGAAGAGCACTCGACATGGGGAGAGCATGTAGAAGAATTGTGAATAGAGGATGCAGAAGATGCACACAGAGTATAAATACGCAGAACAGAGAAGAGATGGAGGCAGTTGCTGAGAGTGATTCAGGCATGTAGAAGGAGGAAGTGTGCAGCAACTGAAATACACAGAAGAGGAATCATGTATTTAATGGACATGGCGCACAGAGCATAAAAGGAAGAAGAACAAAAAGTGCAAGGCATGTGTGCATGAAGACAGTGAGGTAGACAAAGCAGGGAAGTGTAGCAGAACAGTGATGAGACTGGTAAGCCATTAATGAACATTATATCACTGTAATAAGTTTCAGTAGCAAAGATTCATATTCCAAGGTGGTAGGGAGGTGCTAGGGAGGACTATTTTCGTCAGAGGTTCAAGTGGGTGCTTGAACACAGGGAGTTGTAGCTTCCATCTGGTTGTAGCCAAAGAAACCAGGGTGGCAGGGTGGTGCAAGGGAGAACTGTTGTTCTCTGTTTTTGTAAATTATAACCTTGTACAATATCTACTGCAAACTGATATTCAGAAAAGAACAGAAAAGATACAATGGCAAATACAAACATTACATAGATATTTTTCACCTGGAAACCCAAACCGGGAAAACCAGCATATATTATATTCATACTTTTTTGTTACATTGTTTACAATACAATATACATATAGGAGCCAGCGGCATCCAAACCCTAACCCAATGACCTGGATTAGTCTAAAACCCTAATTCCTTAACCGGAAATAGAAAACCATCGGCAAAAAACCATGTGCCGAAAAACCACCTAAATATCATGTGGTCCTGGAAATATGTCGTCACGGTAATACGTTGTCCTGGAAATATGTCGTCTCAGAAATATGTCGTCCCAGAAATAACCTTTTGGATATTTCTTCTTCCAAATCCCCATGCAGGAATGTTGTCTTCACATCCATCTGTTCTATTTCAAAATCAAATCCGGCAGCAATAGATAACAGAAATCTTATAGAGGTTAACTTGGCAACAGGAGAAAAAATCTCACCAAAATCAATTCCCTCAACCTGGAAATAACCCTTTGCTACTAATAGAGCTTTGTATTTCTCCACTTTTCCTTATGCATTCAACTTCTTTTTAAATGCCCATTTTCTACCAATGGGATTTCTTCCAGTTGGCAACTCCACTAGATCCCAAGCCTCATTCTTATCCAAAGATGCCATTTCTTCTTCCATGGCCCTTTTCCAAAGATTTCCATCCTCTGAATCCACTGCCTCTATGACAGTTCTAGGGTCATCATCAGTAATAGACAAAGCAAAATTTGAACGAAAATCAGATGGACTATACCTTTCTGGTAGCCTTCTTTCTCGATATGATATCCTCAATACCGGAGTATGAGGATCTTCTTCTTATGATTCATGTTCTTCTGTAGAGTCTACTTCATCATCCTTTAAATCAAACTCTATATTATTTGGTTCTTCCTTACTTGTTAGGACTTACTGTTTAACAACATCCTTCATTTCTCTAAATACCACATCTCATCTATACACTACCTTCTTAGTTTCTGGGTTCCAAAGCTTATAACCTTTGAGACCATCTTTATATCCAATAAAG
>JZKD02S0217214.1:286184-296869 GCA_000966675.3 Picea glauca
CCAACTGGGATGGATACCTCCCTGTGAGGTCTCCAAGAACCTAGCAGACCTTGTGCCTTTAGTATTGGGCCATGGAGTCATTCATCCTTTTCGGTGGTTAATGAGCACACACAGGTGGTTAATGAGATCTCTTTCCACAGTAGCATATACCTCCTAATGTTCCCTTTCCCTCGACTCTAGCACCATCCTACAAGAGAAAAATCAATTTTTGTGTTAGAATTCACTAAAAAAAATTGTTTACAGAAATATATATGGGCTGCAACATTCAGAGTTGCATATAGGGATAAGTATATGCTAGATGTATTTTGGAAAACCACGTATAATCACGCGTATATGTGACCCGATGAACGGTAGCTCGCGTACACCTACAATTCTAATTTGCACCCTAAATAACTTAAAAATTGAGACGTAAATAAAAAATGTAATCCACTAAAATGAAAGCAGAGGGGAAGAGGATTTACCTAGTCCAGACGATTGTCGATTCTGTCACTCGTAGCTCTTGCAATCACCAGTTGAAGATCAGAGGTAATTGTCCAAAATCCACTATTTGGGTAAAAAAGTAAAATGGTATAGTAAATTTGGTTTTTGTTACTATTTATAGCAAATTTTTACCCACTTTGCATAGTTTCGGATAATATTTTCTCCTAATGGACTAATACAATAATGGATTGAGTTGGTTTTTTTAGTTTTCTCCAAGGATTCTTGCGGTTTTCAGTGTTATGTTGACCGTTTGTACTTCAGACATGTATATTCACTACCCAACATATAGGATAGGTATCCATTCCATCATTCACACTTGCATCGTCCTATAATTGTCACTCATATGCCTTATCTACGAACCTATTTCTTAGCAACACTGAACTTTCTATTTACTACTAGATGTGTCGTTATCAAATGGTAGAGACTTACCAAGCATGGGTACCCTAGTTAGATCCTCTACTTCATTCGATGCCCATGCAGAGATTTTTTCCGTAGGATCGAGAGTCCCTTATAACTAATACATGACTTTATGCTGAACCTCATTTCTCACTCATAAACATGATGACCTATACCTAGAGGACTCCCAAGCGAGTTTGATTTAATCTCTTTTCTTACTCATTTTCAAAAAGCAAAAAGATAGCCAAGTGAACTTGTCTCTTTCACACTCGTAATTGGATTTGAAAGGAAGTCTATTTGGTACATGTTTATCCCTTTTTCAAACCAAGTAGAATAAGATTATGAAAAAAGATTTTTTTTGGTGTAAAGTTGTGATTGCATCTGATGCCCTTGCTTGCAGTATTGAGCCTATTGTTGGTTCTCACTTTGCGTTATAAACCGTTTTCCTCAGCAGTTTTTCATGCTCAACCAAGTAGATCCTTGTTTATATCCTTCGTAACTTGACACACTATACCCAGGAGGGAACATTCCCCTGAGTGTCCATATCCCACATTCACTTACTTGCATTGAGCATAGGTATGTTCCACTGCTGGAACTAGTTTTTCTTAGTTTTGACACTCGTTTCCTCCTCTATATCATAGCATTCATTTGACTATGAAAAAACAAAAAAATATGGGAGGGAAGGGAGTATTATCTTATATTGGCAGCAGTCGTGTTGCCTTTGAACAGAGAACAATTTTTTTTGAGTCCACTTGTCATCATAATTTTGGGTTTAGCATGACCTTAGGAAGCTGAGCTCATTACATAGAGTTTACTCCCCCAACTGGTTACTCTTCTAGTCCCTATGGAGAGTTTGATTGATGCCTCTTGCATCTCATGGTTTCATCATTGAGTCTATCCTACTAGATTCTTCCATATGTCTCATGCTCTTATTCAAAGGATGTCTATCAACCTATGTCGTCTTCTCCTAAGAACTCTTGACTTTGCATGTTGTCCATACCCTCATTTTGTCTCAGAATCACATGAAGTTGTAGTCCCATTGTGCACCCTGGTCCTACTTTCCTCATTGGTAGGTAGCCTTAAACCCAACAGTCGACATTTCATCATTGGTCGTTGACTGGGTGGTTTCCCTTGTGTTCGACGACAAGACATATATTCACACATGGGGATTTGTGTAGTGTCTTGGATGCCATTAGCCTTATTGGTGGTTTCCTTTCCGTTTTCAGTAGTTTTCCTCATTGGATGTTATTCAAAGGGTCTTTTTCGTGTACCGCTTTCACCTGGAACACGCGAAAGACACATAGGGTCATTGGTTCATGAACATGTTCTTCATCTGATTTCCTCCAAATCATGAAGCTCCTTCTTTATACCTCATGTTGAATGATGAGAGATGCCTTAATGCTCTCCTTTCATCAGGTCTCCTTCCATCGACTTCAACTCATCTATTCTAGAGACGAGACCTAGAGTCGTATAAGTACCTAGAGGTTTGCAGTCATTAGTGGCAGGTTCTTTCTCCATTGACAGTTGGGAATACATCAATGTCTCCTAATCGATGGATTATTTAATTGTTCAACCCTGAATCATTTATTCATACTTGTAAGAATGTACTTGGTGTCTTGATACCTACTTTCATCATCGGTAGGTTGTCTCACATTTGTTAACGGTATACCTCAATGACTGGTAATGAAAATAAGTCTCATTGTGTTTGACCTCAATTCCTTTATTCACATGATGTAGACTTGCACCTTTGGTGGATTGTGTAGAAGACTTGAAGACATCAATTTGTAGTCACAACTTTCCTAAGTTGTTGCTACCATTTCATTGGACCAGTACCTATGTGACTTCAGTGATCATGGGAGCTCATATTGTACTCCATTGTATATAGATATCTTCAGATTGATTTTGAGACTGGTTTTACTGGGCCTTGTTCATGACTATGAAAACCTTTGGCATGTAACCACATTTGTATTTTCCTATTCATGGCCATGGACAATTGTTTGGTATATTTTCACATGGATCTGTAGTGTAATTCAAATTTGCATCCATGTATGCAAAGTCAGTACAGATTATAATGAGAAACTAGTTCTTCCAGCTCGGTCCCCATTACTCCACTTCTGGGTTTTATAATTTATTTCATCCATCACAAATACTCCTCTGACCTCACACATTAGGGGGCATCTGTTATAGCAAGATTTTCCTCACCCTATGAAATCTTGTACAGAAGGCATTTATCCATTTCCCTATGCAGACTTGAAGTCCCTTTTTGAAAATCCCAGAGCTAAAAACATAATTTTTCCACATATATGTGCCCTGCCTATATTACAACATCTGTATACATAGGTTGCACCACTACAGCCCGCGTACATCGAGAAATGTGCCCAAAATTGGAAAATGGTGTTGGGTTTCCATGTCACGTCATGAGATCAAAGATCCTTGGCCTTCCATATATAGGAAATGTTCTGACTCGACCCTTTAGTTCCACTTGAAGGCTATAAATGGGCCAAATATGAGCTATGGAAAAGAGGATAAATAATTCAACTTTGAGAGAAAAGTTGCTATGGAGAAATTATTCACTTCACATTGAGTCTACATCCCTTTGTCCTTTAAGTCTGAACACATGGTTCAGCCCCCAAGATCTTCCCTTATTGATTGAGAACTTCATTTTCTCTCTTCTATGAGGTTGTCGTTGGTGGAGGATTGAACTGGTGGAGGCCCAACTAGAAGGAACTTAGTTTCTCGGTTCCGAACCGTGCTGACACGGAAGTTTGTAACTCATTCGCTTCTGTTGATTATATCTTAATATAAATACTCTTTTCTCGTCCAATTGATATCTCAAAAATATTTCTATTATTATTCCATGGGTTTATTTGTTATGAATGTTGATGGATTATGCTATTGAATGTGCTAACATAATTTACTATCACCATATTCTTGTGTTGCTTGGTTTTTGAGGACTAGTTACAGGTATATTTCTTTGGGTCAAGTGCTCAACGATGGACTTCATTGAACGTCTGGACGAGGTAGGCCTCTTATATTTTCTTGTTAGCTTATTTTTTTATCTAACATACTTGATATTAGAGTTGATTTGTGTATTCATTTCCATCTGTTGTGGTTTACCCCTAGCCATAGAGAGATTTTCCTCGTAACAAATGGTAAGGAAGGATGTAACTGGTGAAAGTGCTCTGACTCCCATGTTGCATCTTCTTCTGGTATATTTTTCCATTTAATAAGATATTCCTTGATTACTCGAGAACGTAATTTCTTTTCCCGAGTGGCAATATAGGCTTCGGGCTCTAAAATGATTCTTCCTTTCTCATCCAACATAGGAAGCATAGTTTGCGCCTTTTTTTGTTTCCCCAAGACTCTCTTTAGACATGATACATGAAAAATGTTGTGGATGTGACTTTTATCTGGTAAATCCAACTGGTAAGCTACATGACTGATTTTTCTATTTATTTGATATTGTCCATAAAATTTTGGAGCCAATTTATTCTTCCCATGTTGTTTAAGGGATAATTGTTTGTAAGGTTGAATTCTCACAAATACCCATTCTCCTATTTCGAACTCTCTTTCTGTTTGGTTTTGATCAACTTGTTGCTTCATTCGATTCCTTGCAACTATTAATTTTTCTTTGAGTAACTGAATGATTTTCTGACTTTCTCCTAAATGGTATTTTACTGACGCAACTTTTGTGTGGCTAGTGGCCAACTCTTTCCAAGATGGAGGTTTGTAACCATAAAGATCTTGGAATGGTGTCATTTTAGTTGATGTGTGATAAGTGGAATGATACCACCACTCAACAAGGTGCAACCATTGAAACCATTTATTTTGTTTGTCGGAGATAAAAAAGAAGAAGATAGGTTTCTAAACATTTATTGACAACTTCTATTTGACAATCTATTTGAGGGTGGTAAGCTGAGCTCATATTAAGAGAGGTTCTGATCTGTTTGCAAAATTCTCTCCAAAAATTCCCTTTAAATTTGGCATCTATATTGCTGACGATAACCTTATGAAACTCATGTAATTTGCAAATATTTTTACAGAATATTTCAGCTATTTGTTTTTTTGAATTTGTTTTCCTTAGTCCAATAAAGTGTGCATACTTGGTTAATCTGTCTACTACTACTAATATTTTATCTTTTCCGTCGGATATGGGTAGTCCTTCAATGAAATCCATTGAAATTTCTTCCCATTTTTTGTTGGGAATGTGTAACGGGTGTAGTAACCCAGGGGTTGACACATTTTCATTCTTGTTCCTTTGACAGAGATCACATTATTCTACAGTTTTTGACTTATCTCCCCACTGCCTCAGGAAAGCACCATCTAGAGCTTCAATTCCAGCAATAGATCTGGGGGCCAATCCCCTAAACCATTTCCTCACCTCACCATCCAGGCTCTGGATGAAGACTCTCATCCAGACATCTTCATTTTCAATGTTCAGGTTGTCTGCATAACTATAGAAAGCAGCCAGGTGCTCTTCCGTGGTTATGTCCCCTTCGCCAGTGAACTTGGGCATATACTTCAGGTAATCTTCAGTAGGGAGAGGATTCATAGGATGGGGTAGGATTAAGGGAGCATATCTGGCAGCGACTATGGAATCCATCCTATTTAGAGGGGGATTAGCACAAGCCATAGGAATATTAGGTGGAGGAGAACTTGGAGGAGAAGGAGTTCGCAAAGGGGCTACTGGGAATGAGTCTCTAAGTAGAATGGGAAACAATAGGGGATTTAGGGAGAAGGCTAACAGGATTAAGTCAGCAGATGTTTCTCTCAGTGCAGAAGTGGCAACAGTAACAAGAGGAGGAGTGGTAAAGATAGGAGTGGGGCAATATTCTGTGGTTCTGGGTCTACGCCAAAGTATAGCTTCAGGGGAGAGGGGAGTGACAAGGATTTCTTCCTCCAATCCCAGACCAGGAGGGGAAAAATCAGTAGGAACACTCCCGAAATTCAGGAAACGGGAAATTTCAGAAAAAGGTCTGTTAAGAAACTGAGGAGGAGAAAATGGAGTTCCTACAGAAGGAGATGGTGGATTACCTAGTTCGGCGGTGGAATCTTCTCCTTTAGAGGCCTTTCCTTTTCTGAGAACCACCTCCGGATCAGTTTCAGGTGTAGCTAGAGGCAGTTGTGGATGGGACCACGTGTGTCTGCCTCTGAAAGCCACAATTAACATGGCAGGTTCGCCACAGTGGATTCGTCACAATGGAGTCTCCAGGTGCATAGTAGCAATCTTCAAAGGCTCTGATACCTGATGCACCTTCAGAATCAGAGGCTCAATGTCATTCAATCCCGGGGAAAATTTTCAACTTCGTCCCCGGCAATGGCGCCAAAAATGTTAGCGTCAAAAGTCACTCTTGGATTGCGAGAGGAGAAGAGCCCAACGCCCATCAGTTTTATGTCACGATAAGTTTAATGGATGATCAAATGGTTAGGGGCCCTGGACGGAATCACTCTAACTCAGGGACCAAGTCTGGTATGTAAAGAATAAAGGAGGTCTTGATCTAACTTCAGTCAGTGAGTTGATGTAAAATGAGAGGAGTTAGCAAAACTACCTCAGGCAACAGGCCTTTCAGCAGTTTGCAGAAGAAAAACTCTAAATGAAAGATCCTCTTGGTTCAGAGTTTCGGGTAACTGAAGGGGTAACTTGACTAGATCCTCCAATTCCAAGTCATTCAGCATTGAGAAAATCACAAGACCGATTAGAGACAACGCAGATGTTACAGTGATCCAACCTGCATCATCCTATAACAGCTACAACTCGACTGGATCCTCCAATTTTGAGTTGTTCTAATACATTATGAACAAAGACATGAAAGGAACTGACATTCATAAGGAAAGAATTCTCAAGAGTCAATGCATAACCAGATTAACCAGTGCTTCATTAAAGCTTTTACAGTCGAGAGCCTTGTTCAACCATCAATACCTGAAACAATATCAAAACTAAGTACATATACTCCAAAACATTTGCCCAACAGAGGCCTCTTAGATTTTCAAGATGGGGAATCTCTTCAATCAAATCTGGCCTGTACTCCTCCGTCATACTCCATCTTAACTCTACATGGCTCATGCTAAGGGGTAGTTGAACCCTTAAATGTTGAATTAGCATGCACAGACTTCCCTGGTGAGTCAAGGACTCGGCATGGCTTCTGTGGAAAAAACCAGTACATAGGACTACCACGGATGAACTTCCTATCGAGACCTCCATACCTTTCAATTAATGAGTGAGGCGAGGTTTCAACCACCCCCTCTCTCCTTCATTCATTCCAAGCAGGTATCAAGATTGAGATAAAGTCGAACCGGCACCTGGAGGACACGGTGCCCCCCTTCTGAAGCTCAAATCGGCACCTTTGGCCCCCTTTGTACAGCTTTTTCTATTTCCCCAAGTGACCACAGGCTGTGACCCTGTGCTTATCCTCTGGGCACTTTCGGCATTTCGGGGTTCGGGGTTTCGAGATGTGAATTGACGAAAAAATCCTCACCTTTTGAACTCTCGAATACCGAAATGCTGACGTGACTAGATCTTGTGCCACGCGTGTCCTTCTGATGAATGGTCCCGATCCTTTCGGGATTTCTTGTATCGAGGTTCACGATGCGCTTCTTCCTCAAATTCCCGATTTACCAAACTGTGAAAGCACGGATGTGCATCGCGTGCCCTTCAGATGAACGATCGAGATGACTTTGTCATTAAAAGGGGGGCTACCTCCATTCCCAGGCTCGCTTGACGTGACCTGGCGCTAGGACCTTGGGCTCATCTTCAAAGGTGCCTTTGGCATTTCGCATTCGGCGATTTCAGCTGCAGTGGAGGGGAGATCCCATGTCTCTCGAAATGCCAATCCCCATAATGCCAATTGGCTTCCACCTGCCCCAACTGGATCGGATGGCCCAGACTTTGTCTTATATAGGTGTTATCTCTTGTGCTATATCTCGGGAAACTTGGTAGCTCCGAAATCCCGATGACCATCGATTTTTCTCTATAGATGGATCTCAGTCGTCGACAACAAAACTTGGCCCGCTCGCTTGACTTGTATCCCGAAATGAGATTTTTTCGTGTTGTGCTTGGGCGCTCCTCATGCAACCTGCGGACCTGGGTACTCTTATGCCCAAGACAAAAATTGTTGTTAACATAAAGAGATGAAGGAGATTCCCCCTATAGGTCAATATAGAAGATGCAGAAAGGCTTGGTAAATAGTATTGGTGATATCCAATAGTTTCCAAGAGATAAGAACACCTACAAAGAGGGATGTACCTTCCCGAGACACAAGAAAAGGTCGAGTATATATGTATAATGTTAGGTGGAAAATAATGTTAGTCTTATTGTCCCTAATTGTAGCAGTAAACAATGATGTATGTCAGCCATAAAATGATGATGATAACTGCAAAACAAAGTTGATTAAATCTTAATAATAAGTACAAGAGATAAGCTAGTAACTGGATAGTTTAACTCAAGAAGATAGCATGAAACTTTAGCAACAATGTAAGGTTGTTGTAAACAAGTTCTGCAAAAGTAATTATCATCCTTATGGCTGTAACAAACAAGTTGTTACAGAAGATAAATAAACCATCAAAACTTTCCAATAATCCACCCAAAAGTGTGCTAGTCTTAGTAGATTACTATGGCAAAATTTTAGCAACTTTCCACGGTTGAATAGCAAGTTATAAATGAAAATGTGTTAGGGTTTCTGCAGCCCTAATGGATGTAGATAAAAGGTTATAAAAGAATAAAGAAATACTTATGAAATTAAGACACCCTAATGGCTATGACAAGCCTAGAACATCAAGAATAGATTTCAATTTAAACAATTTGATTATCTTGTGTTTTCACGTATCCCAATGCAACAGTTTTATTTCTCCAATGAAAATTGAAAATGACTAGTGCTTTAACTATTGGGTTATGGATTCAAAAAATGAGTTAACTATACTACTTCCTTGGGGGTGTAAACCCTCTTAATCCCCAAGGCAAGTAAAGCTAACTAGGAAGTGCTAGGAAGGCATAAGCCATTTTGCTTCTCCTAGCACTACCTTAAACAAAACATTATTTCCAAGACGAATATTGATGAGCTTAGTGGGGTTGTATGCACTTATACTCCCCAATAAATTCAACTAGTTAACCTTGCAACCAAGAAAAAGAGACAATAACAAGATAAAACCCTTCACCTAGAGCAAGAATTAACAAGAGAAACTTCCACTTTACCAAGATTTATCCACCAATATGCAAGAGAAACACTCCATAAGAGGTAGCACACCACTTCCTTCCACCAATATCAAAGTAAACCATAACAAATGAGAGAGAGAGAGAGAGAAATCCCAAGAGTAGCGAATATTTCAGCCAAGTACTTCTCACAATAGGAGAGTTATGTTATGAAATGAGATTCAAATGATCTCTATTTATAAAAAATGTCTAAAACATAGTTTTTCCACTCATTTAGGGTAAACCACAAAGTAAGGGGCCAACAACCCTTAATTTTCCTCTTTACAAATTCAAATTTCACTTTTAATCATTAGAAACCCTAAAATAAGATGATGTCACCCCTTTAGGGCAACATTTTGGCATATTTAACAAATCATTGGGGTTGGGGATGGAACGTTTTTCCTTCAAAGGCCTTCTCCTCATGCGCTATAGTATTTTCCCACAATTCAACGTGGTCTCTCCATCAAATGATGCCAAGTTTCAATGAAAACTAACTCCACCACCATGACTCGAACCCTAGGTGACGTCAAGCCCTTTCTTTGTGACGTTTTACCCTCAGGGATATTTTGTTGGGCTAGAAAGGGGTTGAGTGAGGTCCTCCATGGTGTCATCTCATGCCTCCAAAGGTAGTCCTCATCATCCGGCATGTGGGCCCTTGGTATCCATCCTGTGCGCTTCTTTCCCCATGGAAGCCCAAGCGGGCTTGTTCTCCCAAAACTGGTCACCAAACAAGGTCCTGCAAAACAAATGGGTATGCCTCCAAGGATATAAAGTCAAAATATCATGGTAAGTGAAAACCACATCTAATAAAAAACAATCACCTAAACATGTTCATCAAAACTACTTCATCAAATTAAACAAGTGCTCAAAGACCCTATAAAATTGACCAAGTTTACGTATGGGAGGGGTGTCATAAAATTCCTATTGGGTAGACCAAAACCTTGAAGTAGGGGATACTCCCAAGGATTCCCTTTCAATGATGAGGTGGGTAGGGGGTTAGAATTCATAGGTCAATGAGTTTCATGGTATACAAGGGCTCTTATTATCTCATTTATGGGTGCCTTTGTAGTGGGTGTGATCCACCTTCATCTTGAATGCAACCTTTTTCCAAGCCCTTTTATTTCCATTTATTAATTAATTAATGATCTAAACATGTGTACACTCCCAACAGTTAATCGATTAGATTGGGGGACAATAACATAGTGTAACTTGAAATAATAGGTCCACAAAGTTCCATAGGGGTAACCATCAAAGAATTAAAATGCACTAGTGTTAGTCTTTCATTCAAGAAGGATATTTATTATGTGTATGATCTTTTGCATTCATTAAATTCTTTGAAGAGAAGCAGTTCATCATTCTCAAGACCTGTCTGGGCGAGCATCTACAAGGTTTATATTTTAGGTTTTATCTTTTCCCAGCCACCATCCCCCTGGACCTTCAACCCCTTCTTCCCATGAAATGAGGTACATTCCCTTCTTGGGTCACTAAAGTCAAAGGGCCTAGAAGAGGGAAATGTGATGGGAATGCAATGAGAATAAAGTGATAAGTATGGTTGGGAATGGTACGATGACCCCTCAAGGTACCCCCAGTTTCACCCCTTCCCCAAAATTTGGCCACTTACTAG
>JZKD02S0217214.1:296879-307401 GCA_000966675.3 Picea glauca
GAATAAGTAGATTATTTAGTTAATTTTTTTAGAAATAATGTTGTGATTAACTCACAAGTTAGTATTGAATTTATTGAATTGGCTTGAATTATTCACCTACTCTTAATAAGCATTTAAGATAATGTTTTGTTGGTTGAATTACTCTTGGTAACTCATCTCTTAAATGAAAATTATTTTTCATAACAATTTGATACTTGGTGATTGTGTCACCTTCTAATGCATTTTACCCTCACCTTTACTTACTAATATGTAGGTTTTACAACCTCACTTAGGATCCGTTTAACTCAAAGAAGAGAAATTTTAACAACCCTTACATACCTCAATGTCATGCTTTGATGACCTTTTCAATGAGGAAAATGGAATAGGCTTTAGATCATGTTAGACTATCCTAGATGCAAGGTCCTATTGAACAAAATCAACCAAGTAATAATTGGTTAGTGGAAAGCATGTTGAGAGGCAATAGCTTGAATGATGAGGTAGGTCTTTCTCTCTCCCCACCAGGTTCAATCTCCGATGAGACATTTTCCCTGTTGTGATAAGGTTAGAAAGGTAGACACCCCCAAGAATGGGACCCCCTGTGGGTGTGTTTCAGAATGTCTTGACCCATGTTGAGTCATAAGTTATTGATATATCCATCTTGCAGGATATTGGATATACTCTTGGATTATAGTGTCAGTCAGTCGGTTTGATCCTGAGCATAGCCTAGATCATTTTTACAAGTTATTGATTTCTCATGATATATGAAAAAAACTTATCAATGGTGTTACTACTCAAATTGTTCTTAATGATAAAATCCTTAATCCACAAGGTACAACTCAAGGGAAACTTTTAGGATGGTCACTACTATTACCTCAATAAACTATCCTCTTAACTTTAGGTTGGATCTCCTCCGGCTCAAGGGGGGTATCCCTAGTAGGATTACCAAGATGAAACAATGAAGCACAAGGTGATGTAGAAAGTGGCCTTAGAAAAACAATTTTTTTGGGGTCTTTATGGGTTTAGAATAAGTGATGGAAGGAGATGGCGATCAATGCCAAATCCAAATAGGGCTATGGAGTTAAGGGGAATCAAATGGTAATGATTCCAAGAAGAAAAACCCTCCATGGAGTTGGCTTATTTACCTCAAGGATTAGGGATTTTAGATTAGAACAAAGAGGAAGAGTAATCCCTCACCCAATCAATATCAACAATGAATATCAAGGTCTACAAGAAGAGAACCTTCATGGAAAAACCGTCACCAAACAACTCAACTATGATTTAAGGAATTTACTTAATACTTATTGCTAGGGAACCAAAAGGAAGATCAAAGCAAGGTACCAAATAATCACCAAAGCAACAATTGAAGAAGGAAGGAGAAACCCTAGAACATTTTCCTTCCAAGTGGTAGACTTACCCGTCAAATGGATCGATCTTGAAGGCTTGTAGAAAACTTGAGCATTTCACCATTGATCCCTATGCACCAAATAAAACCAAGATAGATAATATTCAAGAATTGACAACATTCATCCAAAAAGAAAGAACCCTTTACACCATAAATGCTCCAAGAAAGATATGTGAATTACGCTCTAAAGAGTGAGAGCTCCAAATATCAAACCATGAGTACAAATGAGGATGGACACCTTTATTTATACAGTGATGCTCACCTTCCTTTACATTAAAATAATATTATCTCATGTGATTCCTTAGATCTAGGTCTAAGAAAAGTAAAATACAATTCTCCTACAACTTGAGTGGGCCTAACGGTTAAGAACATGTGTTTCCTCCTAGGAGGTCATATGTTCAAATCTAGAGGGGGGTAGGGTATGCACACCTTCATAGCCTTTAGCAGTCAAATCACTGCGCGGAGGGGGTCTCTTGTCCCACAAACAAGGGGGTCTCATACACCAATTTGGTGTTTGGCTTGGCCGTGACCTTAAAGTTATATTATTATTATAATTATTATTCTAAAATACATTACATATGGAGTGGTCAAATCACATGTACAATGATCAATGTGAAAGATCCCCCCCAAGAGAGGGATGTCTCCATAGGATAGGGAAGCAAGAATGTCCAAGGTGCAACAGTAGCCTCTAAAGACCCCCAAAGTGTGTAGATGCTCAACCACCTCCTCCATTTAATGTGCAAGTCAACCCCTTTAAGTTTCCTCCAAGGTGAACATATGGACCTCCAAGGAAAAAACGTCCTCAAAATGATGAAACAAAACCCTCAAAACTATATGTGATTCATATGGGATAATTATAAACTATGACAATGCATGTAAAATATATGGAATATCTAGGGATGTAGAGAATATATGTACCTTTAGTCCAAGCTATGTGATGCATATGAGATAATTATCAACTATGGTAATGCATAGAAGAAGGGAAAACACAATCATATATACACACAAGAAAACACCAAAGGATGAACCTTGCTAAAAGACTAGGTACATAAAGCATATATATGAGGAAACACTTATGCTCTATGGAATATATAGAAAAAAGAAAAACATTAAAAGAAAATTATAAATTAGGCACACAAAAAAAGTTGGGGTGGAACGAAAGTGATATGATTAAGTGAATGGAGGTTATCTAGGTGGATATCGGTGGCCACCCACCTATTCCACTGGCTCAAAGAACAATTTTCAATTTTGGCAGTTTTTTCCTAGTTTTTTGGGTCCTAAACTATCGGGGTCGTTTTGAGGCCCTAAACAATTATTTTTGGGAATGACACTGTCACACTGTTGATATTATATAGAGTGTGACGACAACATGTGTATTCCTCAGATAGTTCTTTCCAATGAGATATCGTGCGCCTAAAACAAAGATCGTATGCAAAAGTTACCACCCCGATAAGTTGATGTACCAACTTACCCCATCAGGGCCCACATGACTTTTGGCGTTTCATCTCCTAGGGTTAGGTTTTTGGATGTTTAGGGTTTTCTCAGTTATGTTTTATGTTAAAAGTTCCTTTGGAGCCTCATTGTAACCATATTCTTGCGAATGAGCATAGCTGTCACATCTATTCTCAGAGATAAGCTGCCAACATTCAAGCAAGTTTGTTGTAGTTTGCATTTTTATAGTTTCAACGTATTCTCTTTATTAATAGAAGTCAAGTTTTATCACATCTATGTGTATTTATTTTCCATACATCTGTATTCCATTTCATTCCATTAAAAATATGGATCAGTGGTACCCGAGTAGTCTGCTATTTATTTGTTTCTCTGTGCATGTCCCCAATGAGGTCAGGGTACAAGGAGTTGGGACTCAAAGTGGTTGATCTCTTGTAAGACCGTCCCCATCGATCATGATGACCTTCCATTTCATAAGAAAAGAGAGAAGATGGAGCAGGAGATCCTTTTAAACTGTTTCTCAAGGAATGCATCGCACGACAAAGGAACGAGATGATGGATAACTTTGCACATATCCTTCGACAACTGCCAAGATGCGACACATATTCATCAAGAGTCCATGCCGCCCCCTTCAAGGTACAAGTCAATTTTTATATCCCCTTATTTGAAGGCCAGATATATGCAGATGCGGTAGATAAATGGTTGAACTTTCTAGAAGGGTTTTTTTCAGTCCATAATTTTTCCGATAGAGAAAATATTACCTTTGCACTCCTTAAGGCTGTCCCCCATGTCAAGGATGGGTGGGAAACTTACTGTGAGAAAAGGGTCACTAAGGAATCTACAATATTTGTGGTCACCCCCACTTGGGATTCTTTCAGGGATCTTATTAAGGAACAATACTACCAAGTTNGATATACTCTTGGATTATAGTGTCAGTCAGTCGGTTTGATCCTGAGCATAGCCTAGATCATTTTTACAAGTTATTGATTTCTCATGATATATGAAAAAAACTTATCAATGGTGTTACTACTCAAATTGTTCTTAATGATAAAATCCTTAATCCACAAGGTACAACTCAAGGGAAACTTTTAGGATGGTCACTACTATTACCTCAATAAACTATCCTCTTAACTTTAGGTTGGATCTCCTCCGGCTCAAGGGGGGTATCCCTAGTAGGATTACCAAGATGAAACAATGAAGCACAAGGTGATGTAGAAAGTGGCCTTAGAAAAACAATTTTTTTGGGGTCTTTATGGGTTTAGAATAAGTGATGGAAGGAGATGGCGATCAATGCCAAATCCAAATAGGGCTATGGAGTTAAGGGGAATCAAATGGTAATGATTCCAAGAAGAAAAACCCTCCATGGAGTTGGCTTATTTACCTCAAGGATTAGGGATTTTAGATTAGAACAAAGAGGAAGAGTAATCCCTCACCCAATCAATATCAACAATGAATATCAAGGTCTACAAGAAGAGAACCTTCATGGAAAAACCGTCACCAAACAACTCAACTATGATTTAAGGAATTTACTTAATACTTATTGCTAGGGAACCAAAAGGAAGATCAAAGCAAGGTACCAAATAATCACCAAAGCAACAATTGAAGAAGGAAGGAGAAACCCTAGAACATTTTCCTTCCAAGTGGTAGACTTACCCGTCAAATGGATCGATCTTGAAGGCTTGTAGAAAACTTGAGCATTTCACCATTGATCCCTATGCACCAAATAAAACCAAGATAGATAATATTCAAGAATTGACAACATTCATCCAAAAAGAAAGAACCCTTTACACCATAAATGCTCCAAGAAAGATATGTGAATTACGCTCTAAAGAGTGAGAGCTCCAAATATCAAACCATGAGTACAAATGAGGATGGACACCTTTATTTATACAGTGATGCTCACCTTCCTTTACATTAAAATAATATTATCTCATGTGATTCCTTAGATCTAGGTCTAAGAAAAGTAAAATACAATTCTCCTACAACTTGAGTGGGCCTAACGGTTAAGAACATGTGTTTCCTCCTAGGAGGTCATATGTTCAAATCTAGAGGGGGGTAGGGTATGCACACCTTCATAGCCTTTAGCAGTCAAATCACTGCGCGGAGGGGGTCTCTTGTCCCACAAACAAGGGGGTCTCATACACCAATTTGGTGTTTGGCTTGGCCGTGACCTTAAAGTTATATTATTATTATAATTATTATTCTAAAATACATTACATATGGAGTGGTCAAATCACATGTACAATGATCAATGTGAAAGATCCCCCCCAAGAGAGGGATGTCTCCATAGGATAGGGAAGCAAGAATGTCCAAGGTGCAACAGTAGCCTCTAAAGACCCCCAAAGTGTGTAGATGCTCAACCACCTCCTCCATTTAATGTGCAAGTCAACCCCTTTAAGTTTCCTCCAAGGTGAACATATGGACCTCCAAGGAAAAAACGTCCTCAAAATGATGAAACAAAACCCTCAAAACTATATGTGATTCATATGGGATAATTATAAACTATGACAATGCATGTAAAATATATGGAATATCTAGGGATGTAGAGAATATATGTACCTTTAGTCCAAGCTATGTGATGCATATGAGATAATTATCAACTATGGTAATGCATAGAAGAAGGGAAAACACAATCATATATACACACAAGAAAACACCAAAGGATGAACCTTGCTAAAAGACTAGGTACATAAAGCATATATATGAGGAAACACTTATGCTCTATGGAATATATAGAAAAAAGAAAAACATTAAAAGAAAATTATAAATTAGGCACACAAAAAAAGTTGGGGTGGAACGAAAGTGATATGATTAAGTGAATGGAGGTTATCTAGGTGGATATCGGTGGCCACCCACCTATTCCACTGGCTCAAAGAACAATTTTCAATTTTGGCAGTTTTTTCCTAGTTTTTTGGGTCCTAAACTATCGGGGTCGTTTTGAGGCCCTAAACAATTATTTTTGGGAATGACACTGTCACACTGTTGATATTATATAGAGTGTGACGACAACATGTGTATTCCTCAGATAGTTCTTTCCAATGAGATATCGTGCGCCTAAAACAAAGATCGTATGCAAAAGTTACCACCCCGATAAGTTGATGTACCAACTTACCCCATCAGGGCCCACATGACTTTTGGCGTTTCATCTCCTAGGGTTAGGTTTTTGGATGTTTAGGGTTTTCTCAGTTATGTTTTATGTTAAAAGTTCCTTTGGAGCCTCATTGTAACCATATTCTTGCGAATGAGCATAGCTGTCACATCTATTCTCAGAGATAAGCTGCCAACATTCAAGCAAGTTTGTTGTAGTTTGCATTTTTATAGTTTCAACGTATTCTCTTTATTAATAGAAGTCAAGTTTTATCACATCTATGTGTATTTATTTTCCATACATCTGTATTCCATTTCATTCCATTAAAAATATGGATCAGTGGTACCCGAGTAGTCTGCTATTTATTTGTTTCTCTGTGCATGTCCCCAATGAGGTCAGGGTACAAGGAGTTGGGACTCAAAGTGGTTGATCTCTTGTAAGACCGTCCCCATTGATCATGATGACCTTCCATTTCGGAAGAAAAGAGAGAAGATGGAGCAGGAGATCCTTTTAAACTGTTTCTCGAGGAATGCATCGCACGACAAAGGAAGGAGATGATGGATAACTTTGCACATATCCTTTGACAACTGCCAACATGCGACACATCTTCATCAAGAGTCCACGTCGCCCCCTTCAAGGTACAAGTCAATTTTTATATCCCCTTATTTGAAGGCCAGATATATGCAGATGCGGTAGATAAATGGTTGAACTTGCTAGAAGGGCTTTATTCGGTCCATAATTTTTCCGATAGAGAAAATATTACCTTTGCACTCCTTAAGGCTGTCCCCCATGTAAAGGATGGGTGGGAAACTTACTGTGAGAAAAGGGTCACTGAGGAATCTACAATATTTGTGGTCACCCCCACTTGGGATTCTTTCAGGGATCTTATTAAGGAACAATACTACCAAGTTGGAAGTTACGATGACTAGTATACGAGATGGACCACACTTCAACAAGAAAGAGACTAGACAATACCATATTTCACAAATATCTTCCATACCTTGTGCACCTAGTTGGGTATCAAGTACTCTGAACGAAAAATGACTCTCAAGTACTGTGACTTTTTTCATAGATACATCGAAATATAAATGGAGTTTCTAGACATCTCATCATTGGGTGCGACATATCGATATGCTATCAAAATCAAGCACAAAATTTAAACATAAGAAGCAAGAGTTTGGACCTGCAAATTCCTCACAACAAAAGTAGGGCAAAGGTGATCCCAACCCACAAAAAAAAGGATAGAGAAAGGATGGAAACCCTCATGACAACTACTGCAAGCCACAAACAAAGAAGGGTAATGATAAGATGAAGAAAGACACCAGGAAGTGGTGTGAATTCCATAAAATCCCTTGGCATAACACTGATGAATGTCGCTTGAAGCAGTTGTTGGTGGCCGAGATGAAAGCCTTAGAGTTAGAGGCAGGTTTCAACTTTGAATCAGATCCAGAAAAAGGGAAGCAGATCATTGAAGCAGAACCCAGTGCCACTGTTGTTACCACCAAGGTCTAGCCAAGTGAACTAGAGGAAGGTGAACATCTTTTTTCACTCGCAGGTGTGGGTGAAGGGTGCTCCACAACATTTCATTGTCAATAGCATAATTCAAAAGAACATGATCTCAGCCAAGTTGATTAAGAAGTTGAACCTACCAACGAAACCACACCCACAACCCTACACTATCGGGTGGCTCCGCCAAGGAAGTGACCTCCGCGTCAGCCAACAATGTCATCTGCCCTATGGCATGAAGCCCTTCAAGGATGAGGTATCCTGTGATATTACCCCCCTTGAAGTTTTTTATGTTATTTTAGGACAACCATATTTGTGGAAACAATATGTTGTATATGAGTCTAGACCTTGCAGTGTTATTATTACTTTGGGTAGACAATTATACAAGATACTAGAGGTAGCTTCACCTACCGTTATTTATTTAATCTCTGTTAAGCAATGCAAAAAGGTCATTTCTCAGACCGATAAATTT
Organism: Picea glauca; assembly: GCA_000966675.3. Taxonomy (NCBI): domain Eukaryota; kingdom Viridiplantae; phylum Streptophyta; class Pinopsida; order Pinales; family Pinaceae; genus Picea; species Picea glauca. The sequence continues at coordinate 304,776 of JZKD02S0217214.1, forward strand.
GTCTTCTTCATGATTCATTCTCAAATTGAATAGAAGGTCATAGCCACATCCATGGCCTCTGCACATGACCTCTCCATGCAACAAAAGTAAGTGGACATTATCGTGGAAGAATACAAAGACTTCTTCTCCTCACCCACCATGGTGTTGAAAAACTGTCAGGTCAAGCATTCAATTGATCTAACCCCCGGTGCACCTCTACCCAATGGGATAGTCTATTTCCACTCTCTAATGGAAAATGAGGAAAGTAAACAACATATCCAAGAGCTTCTTCAAAAGGGGCACATCCGACCCAACTCCTCACCCTGCGGGAACCCAATTGTACTCGTACAAAAGAAAGATTAGACTTGGCGACTCTGCATTGATTAAAGGGCCCGAAACAAAATCACAGTTAGGAACTGGTACCCAATTCCCTGAATTGACGACCTTCTTGACCAGCTCAAGGGAGCCAAGTTTTTCATCAAGATTGACCTGAATTCTGTCTACCACCAGGTCCCAACAGAAAAAAATGATGTATGTAAGACTGCTTTCAAGTCCAAAGGAGGTATTTTCGAATGGCTACTAATTCCATTTGGTTTGAAAAATACCCCAACAACTTTCATGATATTGATGGACGATATATTGTGTCCCTTCACCAATTCCTTTGTGGTGGTATATCTGGATGACATCCTCATCTTCAAAAATAATTGGGCAAAACACTTCTAGCATATTCAACAGGTCCTTCACACTCTGCGAGAACACAAACTATATGCTAACTTGGAAAAATTATCCTTTGACATGAACAAGGTCCAATACCTAGGCTACATTATTGATGAGCATGGTGTGCATGTGGATCCAACCAAGATCCAAGTCATTCATGACTGGCTAGCCCCAACCACACTAACCGAGCTTCGAAGTTTCTTATAAATTTTCAACTTCTATCACAAGTTTATGTTGGGATTCTCCCATATTGCATGGGCCCTCAGCTAAGTGATCGAGGGTGGTGGTAAGGAAAAGTTTGCGTGGAGGAAGTCACAACAAAAATCGTTAGAGGATTTGACACATCACTTGTGCTCAACTCCAGTACTCTCCTTACCCTATCTGCAACAACCTTTTGAGATTTAGACCTGTTATCCCCATTTTGTGGGATAACTAAGGAGATGATGTCTCAAGGCCCTCAATTTGTAGACATGGAGTATCGAGAGGCCACATGACTAGTAGTGTCCACTTTCACATATGGAAGCCTGCTCCATAGATGATTTTAGGGGCTAAATTTCGTAAATGGGCTAATTTTCCATGGTTTTTCCCCAAAACATATTCGCTAATTTCCATTTTTTCTAAAAATTATTCGCCCAAATTCCATAGAATAAAATTATTTTACCTTAAAAATCGCCAAAATTTTATAGAAACTATATAAAATCCTTAGAAATTTGAATATTTTTACAAAACTATAGCCAAACATTTTACATTTTGCATATTAAGGACTAGGAAGATTAGCCCACGTTTCTACATTTTAATATGAATTTCCATCCTTAAAATCATCCCTAGCCTACTCTACCACCACAGTTTGGATCCATCGTCAGGGCATCCACCACACCAGCTAGCTTCTGGAAGGCACCTGAGTCTTGCTCCATGTGGTACAAGTCAGGTATTGTGGCAAGTAATCACCCTAATACTTGAGGCATTTAAGCATGTTGTATTGAAGTTGTTTTTTATTATAGAATGATTGCTTGGACATTATGCTTTTGACCCTGTTTCACCTCGGTGAGTGTCATCGATTTCCTAGTAAGTGGCCAAATTTTGGGGAAGGGGTGAAACTGGGGGTACCTTGAGGGGTCATCGTACCATTCCCAACCATACTTATCACTTTATTCTCATTGCATTCCCATCACATTTCCCTCTTCTAGGCCCTTTGACTTTAGTGACCCAAGAAGGGAATGTACCTCATTTCATGGGAAGAAGGGGTTGAAGGTCCAGGGGGATGGTGGCTGGGAAAAGATAAAACCTAAAATATAAACCTTGTAGATGCTCGCCCAGACAGGTCTTGAGAATGATGAACTGCTTCTCTTCAAAGAATTTAATGAATGCAAAAGATCATACACATAATAAATATCCTTCTTGAATGAAAGACTAACACTAGTGCATTTTAATTCTTTGATGGTTACCCCTATGGAACTTTGTGGACCTATTATTTCAAGTTACACTATGTTATTGTCCCCCAATCTAATCGATTAACTGTTGGGAGTGTACACATGTTTAGATCATTAATTAATTAATAAATGGAAATAAAAGGGCTTGGAAAAAGGTTGCATTCAAGATGAAGGTGGATCACACCCACTACAAAGGCACCCATAAATGAGATAATAAGAGCCCTTGTATACCATGAAACTCATTGACCTATGAATTCTAACCCCCTACCCACCTCATCATTGAAAGGGAATCCTTGGGAGTATCCCCTACTTCAAGGTTTTGGTCTACCCAATAGGAATTTTATGACACCCCTCCCATACGTAAACTTGGTCAATTTTATAGGGTCTTTGAGCACTTGTTTAATTTGATGAAGTAGTTTTGATGAACATGTTTAGGTGATTGTTTTTTATTAGATGTGGTTTTCACTTACCATGATATTTTGACTTTATATCCTTGGAGG
>JZKD02S0217237.1:0-11150 GCA_000966675.3 Picea glauca
ATAAGTCATACAAAAATAAGATGACACTGATAGAGTAGTGAAACAAGAGTGGGAGAAGCCTCTAAGGAAATAAAAAATTCTCTCCCTACTCAAGTGTCCACACTTTGATCATGCTCAGGTCGTTCATTCATGTGTCCATTTCCTCCTCACCATATTATATTGGGGGATACCTATGGTTGGACTAGCCCTATCTTATCGATTTGAACATTATGCACAGGATTTCCAACTTTACCACTTCTATCAAAGACCCAATGGATATTCTCAGAGAAAAGGATGCATCTCAGGAGGAGGTTTATTCTATATTCAACACATGCAGGGGAAACTAGGGGGTTTTGATCCCAAAAATCAATAATCCTGCAGTCCGATTTTCAGCACAGTTAATCATAGATTCTGATGAGAGGGTTCTCATCCTGACACACATCTTCAACGTGTATGTTTATTATCTTGAATTTAAGTGTAATTTCCATAATATTTTAATATCCCCCTACATAGCCATAGACAAGATGGAAACCGAGCTCCCCTTTTTCATTTCAGAAAGGGACATCATGGTGGGAGTTGCATAGTGGCTAGCTGACTACAATCCTCCCTTCTCATAGGTGCAAGATGAGTTTGAGATAATAACAAAGACATTCCAAGTACATAATAGGGCCACAATTGTTGTCCAGTGATAAAACAAAGTTAATGCCCAAGAGCAGGCCTAATTACACCTTCAACTTGATCAGGAGGTCTTTAGCCATGTAAACACTAAATCCCAATTGAATAAACAATCTAGCATGTGCCACAAAGTTAAAGTTGTGAGGAAAAACCTTCAATACTTGCATATAGTTGAGGTTATTGCACATACAGAAGCAAAGGGACAATATGAGGCCACAATCTCTAGCTATGTTGAACTCTGTATTTCCTTGGATGAAGATTATAACCAAGTTTATGATGGTGCACAGGTCCCATCTGAGATCCCATCACCTCATAAAATAAGGGTTCTTTTCAAGTGGATAAATCTCTTGGAATCTTAGACTAAATAACTTTGTGTGTGGATTCAAGAGCTAATTGTAGAAGAGACAAAACTGCAGTGGAATATCCCAACATCAGAAGCAGTTGTCCGGTACAACCTGTGTAGTGTCCAAGACTTTTCAGGGGTGGTTGATAAGAGCTTTAATTTGTGGAAACATTTTCAAATTCCCCCAGAACCGACCATTGTGAATGATAGAGCCTGCATTGTCGAGTTTGAGGTTGCACAACATAAGAGTAACCTAGAATATTTTTCTCCCAGGGAGCACGCAGTTGTGATGACAACTATTGTATCAAATACAAAAGATATCATTTCTTCCTGGGATGAGAAACAAAGTATATCAGAGCTCCTAACTTTTATGACCGATAAGGCTTTAATATTTTACACCTAGATCACAAATGCGCAGATTTCTTCCAACCCCTTGATTAAGAAAATTAACACAATAGATCTAATAGTCCCTTAGGTTACATCAGCCAATGTTTATGTGGTTGTTCAACTCACCTAGGAAATCCAAGGCATCCTCACAAAACTCGATCACCAATTCAAGGAGTTCATGCATAAAATCAAGAACATTGTTTCGTTCGTGGCATCGACTATTTCATGAGGAAGATGGATCGAGGATGATCCAAGTAATAGTGGTGGGGGCATGTTGGCACCCAAAGTTTTGGGTAACTATTTTGTGTGCGCACAAATCAAGTCATGTGCATTCATTCCAGTTTTGTGTCTGCCCAAGAAGATGTGCAAGGATTGAAAATAAGTGTGCATCGGGTCAAGTTTTGTTAATGTGCACCAAATCGAGTTCTACCAATGTGTGTCGGTCCAAGTTTTTGGATGGACACCAGAATTCAAGAAGACACATGTTGAAATAAATAAAAGAATCTTGTGGAAATATCCCTGAATGATTATTGCCATCAATACAAGGGAACGTGGAGTATAAAGAAGACGAGATGACAAGGCAATTAAGATTTCCCCGATTCCAGAAAGGCTATGTGGAATGTAGGTAGGTGACATAAGCATGAGAGACTGGTAGTCAGAAGAGTGAGTGGATTGTATATGAAAGAGATAGAGCACCAGAGTTGATAAGGATATAAAATGAATCAAGGACGACAAAGAAAGGGTTAATTCACTAGGTCACTACTAGTTTTTCATTGTTCAAGGGTTATTCCATTGGCTCACCCTGAGCCTATGTAGCATTGTAATGTCTTTGGTTGTAAGTATGAGTCTGTCATATGTGAGAGTATGAAAGGATGTGCATGGCACAATGTATTGTAAATATGGGGAATTGTTTGAGGGAATATGATACCCTGTTTTTTTCGATGTATGGTTTGATTAATGTATGCATGTGACTAATGGAATGAGGATGATAATAAAGTTGCAATGATTTTGAACCTACTATGTGTCAATTATGTGTCTAAATGAATGTGTTGTTTCCATTAGGTTTTGTCATATGTTAAGTAACTTGCAATGCATTATATGAATATCAACCCAGATAAATATTTGTGTGTTTAGTCCTTCATCCCTGACACAAGACCAGATAGTCTTTGTGATCCTCATAGTGTCTCGAGTGAGACCTTCTGTAGCCTTGGATGAGTATTGATGGGATCTTTCTTTTAGTTTTTTATTGGTCAAATCTAGACAAACCATGGGTATTAACCCCCTAGTGTTAATAAGGACACACACAAGCATGAAATGACCCAACAATCATTTCCATGGACCAATCTCTAAGAATGTTTTTCAATAAAGGCATGTGAGGAAAGGTGAATGCTTTTTATTCCCTGGCCCCATGATTCCTTTGGGGAGGCTATCTTCTTCCAAGATGAAAGTACTAGGGAGTAATGTGTGGTGGGTCTAGACCACAGGAATATGAAGGATAGTTGTTAGATTTTATGGAGAGTTCCTTTGGGGACCCAAGTAAGAGTGATCCAATAAAATGGGATTGCTCAAGAACTAATTTTACAAGGACCAATATGCTTACGATTGAGATCCATCTATCACACCAAGAATTGATTTTTTTTTTTGAAATTTTCCACTAGCAATAGCCAATCTCTCTTTACATAACCAATTACTTTCAAGTGGAAGCCAAGGTATTTGAACCTTGAGTCTAGAATCATGTTAGGTATGGCTAGAATTTGAGATGCTTATTGTTGAGCCTCCTCAGGTAATCCCCATGAGAAGAACACGGATTTTCCCCATTTATTTTCATCCCCATGGATTTACGGAATGGTTTAAGGATTCCTTGGAGATGTTAAATGTATATGATGCTTCCATAGTGTTGACGGGGTTGAATGGCCCAACAACAATAAGGGGTACTCCCCGATACAAGGTCCCAATTAGACTATGCACCGTTTGTTTTAGGAAACCCATATGAATTCTGGCCCAACTGCCATTACTGGTTGTGAGGGTGAAAGATGGATGGTTATGAAATGTAAATATGTATATGAAGACTATGTATAAAAATATACTTCTAATCTATCCTACCCTATCCTATCTAGGATAGAACTATTGTTACTAGATGAGTTGTAAATGGAACTAAATTCTGCTTAAACCTCAATCAAATAGTTGTCATGTAGGTGAAAAAGTTAGAAACACATGCATACAAATATACAACCAAAAAATTATAAGTTATATTTCTACATACACCAATACTCATATGCTCAGGACGTGTAATAGAGAAAGAATAACAACATTGCAAAAGAAACATAAATTTCATTAGAAAAGTCTATAAGCAAAAAATTTCCTTACAGTCCATGTGAACAGCACACATTCCACTTGAAATAATTCAAAGAAATATGACAACACATGAAAGTATTCCTCTCTGTTAAAGACTATCCCTGAATGATTCTCAATGTTAGTTTACTTGGTAGTTTCTCCAAAAACAATTCTAGAGTGTATACAAAGTTTGAAGAGCCCCCTTTCAAAGTGGGTCTTTTTCCTATATTTATAAAGTTTTTTTCTAAATATCTTGTGACTTCTTGTATTCCCCCTAAAGAAAATGTTAAAAATCTATTCATCTTGCCTCTACTTGATGACATGTGTAAAGAGTAAAGATAAATTTGGAAGTAGTTTATAAAAGACAAAATAGAATATAGGTAATAGCAATTTGGAATTTGTTATTTTGTCTTATTCATGATTTCTTGTCTCGAAGGTATATTGTCCAAATTTCCAGCTAATCATATAGAGATACAAGCCTACGGTATTCCAACTCTTCTAGAGCAACTATATGCATGGCTATGTTGTCATTGAGGGTCTACATATCCTTTGATAATGTAGCCATGAATTCCTAGACCATAGTATGGACTTTGGTTGGTTGAATGAGGTGCATCTCTATTAAGTCCATTGTTACTTTGGTGGTTGACTCGATGACTTCTTATCTATGGCTTGTGTTTCCATGTATCTTATCGACCAGTTCCTCCATTGTGAGGTTCTTTCCAATCTCCTCCAACTAGGGGAGTCGACATATCTTGATCAATTCTTGTGATACCTTGTGCAAGCGTGAACAAATCACCATTGAGTCAGTTGTTTATATTTTTTCCCTTTTTCCATCTTGTTGTCAACGTTCCAATGAATAGAGATATTTTTTTCTTTCCCTTCCTGAGGGATGATAAAGAATGACCAACACATTCGGTTTTTCTACAATCCATGTGTCAATATTGTTCATGCCTTCTTAGATAATGTTCAATTGTGTGAGTTTTGTTTGCACTCTTTTGTGTTGATCTATGATGGTGGCGGCCATATCCTAGAACATATGTAGGTGGGAATACATGTCGATTATAGATTCATCTAGATCCATTTTGACCTTCTCTATACTTTCCTTGAAGTTTTGAAGGTTACCGTCATCAATTCTCACTTGATGAAGCTTCTCCTCCAGCTCCCTGATCCTTGCTTCTTTTTCCAAATTTTGTTGGTGCAGTTTGTAGACATTGTCTTCTATGGAATTCATGAAAGAAAAGAAATCATAAGCTATGACCACTAGGTATTCACTGAAATTTCCTGTTATGGGGGTTTGCATGAGAACTGAGATTGGATTTCCCCCAATCACTGGCACTTTCTTCACCTTTTCTTGCATGATTTTTCTTGATACTTTGTTGTATGTGAATTTATTTAGGTTGGGTACTTCATTGGGCCTGAATGGAGTTTAAAGTGCCAAACCTAACCAAATGAATGGTGTATTCCTGATGGCACCTATTTTTGATATCTATGGGATAACACTGTCCATTTCTTGAGCATCTTCATTTCTTGTTTCGATGTCCTTCTTTGGTCGTTCTTCTTCGATTGCTTTGTTGATCGCTTCTTTAGTTGCATTTTCTTCTACCTTTATTGTTATTTTTGAATCTTCTTTCTTCTTCTTGGATGTTTCTTTTCATTCATCTTCCTTTTGTGCAGCTTCTTTTTGTTTTTCTTATGTAGTGGCTATTGCTGCATTGGCTTTGGAATCTTCTGCAATATTTCAGCTCTTTTAAAAAATGTTGTTCTTTTTATTATGGACCTTTTCCTTTTTCCTCCTCTTCTTATTTGCTATTGATTCTTCTTCCTCATCATATATTGAATGTATATATGTGGTAATGGAAGATTCTTTTTCCGTTTCCTCTTCTTCTTCCTTCTTTTCAAACTCTTCTCTTTCTCTTTCTTCATTTGCAATCCTAACTATGGGCTTGCCTCGTCTCTTGAACATGAATTCATCATAATTACTTGCGCTATAGTGTACCTCTTCTTCTTCCCAAACCTCTAATGTGTACTCCCAAGGCATGCCCAACTTGTTGAAATGTTCTTTGAAAACCTTCTTCGGGTTATAACTCCTCAACATCTCTTCTCCGAAGTGGTAAGACAATAGCACATCCACTTCTTCCTAGGCTTGTTTTTTGTTTGCGAAGCAGTAGGCATCGATGTATAACAAGAGTGGTGAGCATATAGATTTCTTGTCTCTGTAAAGAATTCCCCCGACTCCATTGATCACCCTTTGATAAGATATTTTCCAGAGCACCAGTCTATCAAGTACAAACCGAGGAAGAAGATGAGGAGATTTCATGGAACCATACACCCTGATATAAGTGTCATGTTTCATCAAGTACCAATCTACAATCCTCTTGATGACAATTATTTATTTATCAGTCATACTTGGGGTTGGCATGCAAAATATGAAATCCTACAATGGAGCTAGGAAGTGTTCACATATTTTCTGTTATTTTGTTTTGTACTTGTGTTCCCAGAGCACTTTGCAGTATATATGAATGGTTGCATCTGTTGGCTACCATGCCCAACCCATATTTGGGTATTGGTGGGATACACACATAATTTCTATGAGGTATGATGACATATGGAATATTGGGAAAGTCTCGAGTTGGGTTTCTACGACTGATGTGATGGATTCTATTAGGTTTGTTGATAGAATATCGTCCCAGTTGAATGATGATCATTTTTATGCGCGGTAGTAAATCAACGAGATATAGCCTACATAACATGGCCACCATGTACTGATAAGGTTTTCTAAGTGTGGTTGTGAGATATCTTTCAGTGGGTGTGAGTTTGAACTATTTATTGGGTTTGTACAAGATTCTTCATAGATCCTTGGCTATGTGCTTGAATTCACCAAGAAGTTTATTGTCTAGCTTCTTGGTCCCCTTCTCCAGATGATAGAATTTGGCCAGTTCTTTGGGATGCAATGATTCTGTAGGTTCCCCCCTAGAATTGAAAATGTACCTATTTGATCCAGGTGGATATCGGTGGCCACCCACCTTTTCTAGCTGGCTCAAAAAAAAATTCTAGCAATTTTGGTAATTTACTATTTTTAGCAGTTTTTCAGGTCCTGAACTTCTGGAGTCGTTTTGAGACCCTAAACGACGTTTTTTTGGGTATGTTGTTTCAACTGTTGTATTCCTCAGAGAGATATTTCCAATGGGCTATCATACACCTAAAAAATAGATCGTATGCAAAAGTTATGACCCTGGGAAGTTGATGTACTAACTTAGCCAAACGGGGCCCACATGACTTTTGGCAGTTCATCTCCTAGGGTTAGGTTTTTGGATGTTTAGGGTTTTTGAAATTCTTGTTTATTGTAAAAAGGCCTTGAGAGTCTCATTGTAATATTCTTCTTGTGAATGAACACAATCGTCATATCTCTTCTTAGAGATAAGTCACCACCATTCCAGCAAGCTTGTTTTCCGCTACATTTTACAGTTTCAACTTATTTCCTTATTGAATAGAAAACTAGTTTTACTATATCTATGTTATTCTGTGTTAAGCATCTATTAATAATATGTAGTCATTTTGTTATTCTCATAAAATCTAGATCAATGGTATCATAGCGGTCTGCTCCTTGTCGTCTTAATGCATGTCCCCAACGAGGTCGGAGTACAAAGAGTTGGGTCTCGAGCTTGTTTCTCTTGAGGACAAAATCTCTCGCACGCCCAAGTGACCTCTCATGGTAGGATAAAATAAATATGACGGGACAGGAGATCCTTTCAAACTGTTGATTGAGGAATCCATCATGCAACATAGGAATGAGATGATGGATAGTTTTGTGCAAATCCTTCAGCGGTACCAACAAGCGACGCATCTTCTTCGAGCGGAGGCACCGCCCCCTTCAAGGCACAAATAAACTTCGATATTCCTATATTTGAAGGTTAGATAGATGCAAATGTTGTAGACAAGTGGTTGAATCTACTAGAAGGGTATTTTTTTGCCCATAACTTTTCTAATAGAGAAAAGATTACTTTTGCGCTCCTCAAAGTCGTTCCCCATGTCAAAGATTGGTGGGAAACTTTCTGTGAGAAAAAGGAAACAGAGGAACCCTCATTATTTATAGTCATGGCCACCTGGGAATCCTTTAGGGATAATATTAAGGAAAAATACTACCCTATCAGAAGTTATGACAACTTGTATACCAAATGGACCACCCTGCGGCAAGAAAGAGACCAAGCAGTGCTAGATTTCACAAATATGTTCCATACCTTGCGCACCAAGATGGGTATCAAAGATTCAGAGTGACATCTGGTGCTCAAGTATCATGGTTCTCTGCATAGATACATCCAGACTTAAATGGAATTTCTGGACATCTCATCCTTGGGCGCGGCCTACTGATATACTGTCAAAATCGAGCAAAAGCTCAAACAAAAGACACAACAATTTGGGTCGGGGAACCCCTCACAACAAAATCCAGGAAAGAGTGGCCCCAATCCACAGAACAAAAGACAGAGAAAAGATGGATAGTATCAGGACAACCAGTCCAAGCCACAAGCAAAGAAGGACACCGAAAAGACAAAGAAAGACATCAGGAAGTGGTGCGACTTCCATAAGATCCCTTGGCACAACATTGCTGACTGCCGCTCAAAGTAGTCATCGTTGGATGAAGTGAAAGCCTTTGAAACAGATGCAGTTTTTTACTCTGAGTCAGAACTAGAAAGGGGAAGATGGATCATTGATGTGGAACCCAGTGCCACCGTTGCTACGACCAAGCTCTAGCATGGTGAACCAGATGAGCCAGAAGAAGGATAGTGCCTCTTCCATTCACAGATGTGGGTAAAAGGCACCTCACTGCACTTCATCGTTGATAGCGGTAAGCAGAAGAACCTCATCTAAGCAAAGGTCATCAAGCGACTGGACCTATCGACAACACCACACCCACAACCCTACACCATTGGAAAGCTCCGCCAAGGAAGCAATCTCCGCGTCAGCCAACAGTGTCGATTATCGTACGGCATCAAGCCCTTCAAAGACAAGGTATTGTATGATATTGCTCCTCTCGAATTTTGTGATGTTATTTTGGGCCAACCTTATTATGGAAATGTCATGTTGTATATGAGTCTAGGCCTCGTAGTTTGATTATTACTTTGAACAGAAAATTGTATAGGATACCCGAGGCTATCCCACCTAGTGTTATTTCCTTGATCTCTGCTAAGCAATGCAAGAAGGTCATCTCTCAGACAAGGAAGTTTGTCTTCTTCGTGATTCACTCTTAGAATGAGAGAAAGATCACAACCACATCCAGGGTCTCTACGACCAACCTCTCCACATAGTAGAAGCAAGTAGATAAGGTCATGGAAGAATACTCGGATATCTTCTCCTCACCTACTGGGGTACCCATGCACTCCCAGGTCAAGCACCCCATCGATCTAACCCCCGACGCACCGCTCCCCAATGGACCAGTCTATCGCCTCTCTATGTTAGTTAATGAGGAGATCAAGCGACAGATCCAAGAACTGCTCCACAAGGGGCATATCCGTCCCACCTCATCACNATGCATGTCCCCAACGAGGTCGGAGTACAAAGAGTTGGGTCTCGAGCTTGTTTCTCTTGAGGACAAAATCTCTCGCACGCCCAAGCGACCTCTCATGGTAGGATAAAATAAAGATGACGGGACAGGAGATCCTTTCAAACTGTTGATTGAGGAATCCCTCATGCAACATAGGAACGAGATGATGGATAGTTTTGTGCAAATCCTTCAGCGGTACCAACAAGCGACGCATCTTCTTTGAGCGGAGGCACCGCCCCCTTCAAGGCACAAATAAACTTCGATATTCCTATATTTGAAGGTTAGATATATGCAAATGTTGTAGACAAGTGGTTGAATCTACTAGAAGGGTATTTTTTTGCCCATAACTTTTCGAATAGAGAAAAGATTACTTTTGCGCTCCTCAAAGTCGTTCCCCATGTCAAAGATTGGTGGGAAACTTTCTGTGAGAAAAAGGAAACAGAGGAACCCTCATTATTTATAGTCATGGCCACCTGGGAATCCTTTAGGGATAATATTAAGGAAAAATACTACCTTGTCAGAAGCTATGACGACTTGTATACCAAATGGACCACCCTGCGGCAAGAAAGAGACCAAGCAGTGCTAGATTTCACAAATATGTTCCATACCTTGCGCACCAAGATGGGTATCAAATATTCAGAGTGACATCTAGTGCTCAAGTATCATGGTGCTCTGCATAGATACATCCAGACTTAAATGGAATTTCTGGACATCTCATCCTTGGGTGCGGCCTACTAATATACTGTCAAAATCGAGCAAAAGCTCAAACAAAAGACACAACAATTTGGGTCGGGGAACCCCTCACAACAAAATCCAGGAAAGAGTGGCCCCAATCCACAGAACAAAAGACATAGAAAAGATGGATAGTATCAGGACAACCAATCCAAGCCACAAGCAAAGAAGGACACCGAAAAGACAAAGAAAGACATCAGGAAGTGGTGCGACTTCCATAAGATCCCTTGGAATAACATTGCTGACTGCCGCTCAAAGTAGTCATCGTTGGCTGAAGTGAAAGCCTTTGAAACAGATGCAGTTTTTTACTCTGAGTCAGAACTAGAAAGGGGAAGATGGATCATTGATGTGGAACCCAGTGCCACCGTTGCTACCACCAAGCTCTAGTATGGTGAACCAGATGAGCCAGAAGAAGGATAGTGCCTCTTCCATTCACAGATGTGGGTAAAAGGCACCTCACTGCACTTCATTGTTGATAGCTGTAAGCAGAAGAACCTCATCTAAGCAAAGGTCATCAAGCGACTGGACCTACCGACAACACCACACCCACAACCCTACACCATTGGAAAGCTCCGCCAAGGAAGCAATCTCCGTGTCAGCCAACAGTGTCGATTATCGTACGACATCAAGCCCTTCAAAGACAAGGTATTGTATGATATTGCTCCTCTCGAATTTTGTGATGTTATTTTGGGCCAACCTTATTATGGAAATGTCATGTTGTATATGAGTCTAGGCCTCGTAGTTTGATTATTACTTTGAACAGAAAATTGTATAGGATACCCGAGGCTATCCCACCTAGTGTTATTTCCTTGATCTCTGCTAAGCAATGCAAGAAGGTCATCTCTCAGACAAGGAAGTTTGTCTTCTTCGTGATTCACTCTTAGAATGAGAGAAAGATCACAACCACATCCAGGGTCTCTACGACCAACCTCTCCACATAGTAGAAGCAAGTAGATAAGGTCATGGAAGAATACTCGGATATCTTCTCCTCACCTACTGGGGTACCCATGCACTCCCAGGTCAAGCACCCCATCGATCTAACCCCCGACGCACCGCTCCCCAATGGACCAGTCTATCGCCTCTCTATGTTAGTTAATGAGGAGATCAAGCGACAGATCCAAGAACTGCTCCACAAGGGGCATATCCGTCCCACCTCATCAC
>JZKD02S0217237.1:11160-21896 GCA_000966675.3 Picea glauca
AAGGATAAGTCACAAGGACGTCGTGCATAAGGAAGGCATATTAGGCCCTGAGGACCTTTGGGATCACCTAACTACAGAACCATCCTGAAAAAAATCTAATCATCCAACATCATTTCCTTTTTTGTAATTATCTCATCAGTTATAATTTCAAAAAAATACTTAGAAATTAACAATAAATTAATTATTATCCCTCTGGTGCAAATTATTTAAATTCTATGTAATTAGGTGAAAGTTGGCCTCCCACTGTGATGGTTCATTTTTCCCCATGATTTCATGTACATAAATAATGTTTAATAAAGTTTCATTTCAGGTTTAAATTTTGGTGAATTAAGTATAAATTTTTGGTTAAAAAATTATTTTAAAGGATGTTTGAATGAAATTTTGTATAATGAATATGAAATTTTATTCTTTTAAGCCTAGTTAATCTTGCTTGAAATCTTAAAATTTTAATTTATTTTTTAATTAAATTTATCTTTAATTTATTAAAACCTTACTTAACCTTAAATTATTAGTTACAAATTATATAAATATATTAGATAATGTTAATTCTTACTCATATATACCACCAAATGGGGTGCTAAGTGGAGAACATGCACACTAAGAATTTAAATGCACATGCCGCCACCCTCCAATCCATATCTCATAGGATGAGTGACATTCAATTCTCATACATGCAGGTGCGACGAGATTTTGGCTCTAATTTAATGGCTCCCTCCATGCAGCAGAGTTGGTCGATTGGGATGGGTACGAGAAGCACGAGCTAGGTCCCTTCATCTACTCCAACACCTAACCATTTACAACGAGTAAGCAAGGGCTCTTGTCATTTGGATTTGGATCAGCTCTCATTTTTTGGCACGGTTTGTTCTTATCCATCCATTCTCATCGCCCTCTTGCAAGATCTATGTCTATTAGGTGTCTTGATTTCATGCTCATTTATGCCACGGGAATGTGACAATCCCAAGTGATCCAGATTTATGAGAGGAATGAAATGAATAACAGACTGAATACAATACCACAAAGATGCATAGAACAACAACAAATATCCAGTAAACAATAAATTCTATTGAATAAATGAAATAGGATGAAACTGTAAAAATGCATAATTGAAAACAAATTGCTCGAATGGTGGTAGTTATCTCTGAGAAGAGATGTGGGTGTTATGCACATCCATCTGAGCAGAATGATTACAATGAGGCTCCAGAGGACTTTTTAACATTACTCGTGAATTCCAAAACCCTAGACATCTAAAAACCTAACCCTAGGAGATGAAACGCCAAAACTTATGTGGGCCCCTATGGGTAAGTTGGTACCTCAACTTCTTGGGATCATAAATTTTTCATATGACCTTTGTTTTAGGCATGTGATAGCCCATTGGAAGTGTAGAACCCACAATTACAAAGAATTACAGAAGAACATGTTGAACTAAAAAATGTCAAGAGGAGCCAATTAGAATAGGTGGGTGGCCACCAATATCCACCTAGATTAGTCCTCTCCCATTAGGAAGAAATGGTCTCCATTTCGTTGAATTCCCCCATCAGGAGAGGAAATTTTTGTTGAATTTGGCCACGAGTGAGCCACTTTCCTTGGTGGAGGAGTTTCCCTACCTTGACAACCTGATAAAGTTGGATCCTTTTCTGGTGAGTGCCCTTAACTTGTGTGTCCACTATTTGATCAATGGATGCATGTTCCATGTAGACAGGGTTGAGGTCTATTGGTGTCAACTGTTCTATGATCTCTAAGGTTTCCAATAATGGTGGAAAATGGAGGTCCAAATTGAACACTGGTTGCAAGCCAAGGAACGGTGGAGTGTTGAGCGCAAAAGAATTGCTACCCACAACCTTGGTGATAGTGTAATTCCCATAGCGAAGTGGGAGGAGCTTCTAATGGGGCCCTGTAAGGTGATCTTTCTGTAAATGTAACCATAACTTGTCTCCCATGTGAAATTGATGTGGTACCCAGTGTTGATCATGGTGTTGATTGYACTTAGCATTGGATTTCTACAAAATATCATGGACCTATTGGAAGATGTGTTAAATCCGCTCAATGAATCTGGTGGCTTTGTATACCTTAGAATGAACATGGGAATAATATGTTTGTGTTGTTGCAAGAGGTAGTGCAACATCAATGGGACCCAAGGGTTGGAATCCCATCCCCACCTAAAAGGGGCTATGGTTGGTGGATCTATGCAGAGCCCTGTTGTAGATGTGTTGAACATAGGGAAGCTCTGTGTATATTAGGTGTCTTGATTTCATGCCCATTCATGCCACGGGAACGTGACAATCCCAAGTGATCCGGATTTATGAGCGGAATGAAATGAATAATACACTGAATACAATACCACAAAGATGCATAGAACAACAACAGATATCCAGTAAACAATAAATTCTATTGAATAAATGAAATAGGATGAAACTATAAAACTGCATAACTGAAAACAAATTGCTCGAATGGTGATAGTTATCTCCGAGAAGAGATGTGGGTGTTATTTGCATCCATCTGAGCAGAATGATTACAATGAGGCTCGATAGGCCTTTTTAACATTACTCGTGAATTCCAAAACCCTAGACATCTAAAAACCTAACCCTAGGAGATGAAACGCCAAAACTTATGTGGGCCCCTATGGGTAAGTTGGTACCTCAACTTCTCGAGATCATAAATTTTTCATATGACCTTTGTTTTAGGCACGTGATAGCCCATTGGAAGTGTAGAACCCACAATTACAAAGAATTACAAAAGAACCTGTTGAACTAAAAAATGTCAAGAGGAGCCAATTGGAATAGGTGGGTGGCCACCAATATCCACCTAGATTAGTCCTCCCCCCTTAGGAAGAAATGGTCTCCATTTCGTTGAGTGCCCCCATTAGGAGAGGAAACATTTGTTGAATTTGGCCCTGGGTGAGCCACTTTCCTTGGTGGAGGAGTTTCCCTTCCTTGACAACCTGATAAAGTTGGATCCTCTGCTAGTGAGTGCCCTTAACTTGTGTGTCCACTATTTGATCAATCGATGCATGTTCCATGCAGACAGGGTTGAGCTCTATTGGTGTCAACTGTTATGTGATCTCTAAGGTGTCCAATAATGGTGGAAAATGGAGGTCCAAATTGAACATTGGTTGCAAGCCAAGGAAAGGTGGAGTGTTGAGTGCAAAAGAATTGCTACCCACAACCTTGGTGATAGTGTAATGCCCATAGCGAAGTGGGAGGAGATTCTAATGGGGCCCTGTAAGGTGATATTTATATAAATGTAACCATAACTTGTCTCCCACATGAAACTGATGCAGTACCCAGTGTTGATCATGGCACTGATTGTACTTAGCATTGGATTTCTAGAAAATATCATGGACCTATTGGAAGATGTGTTAAATCCGCTCAATGAATCTGGTGGCTTTGTATACCTTAGAATGAACATGGGAATAATATGTTTGTGTTGTTGCAAGAGGTAGTGCAACATCAATGGGACCCAAGGGTTGGAATCCCATCCCCACCTAAAAGGGGCTATGGTCGGTGGAGCTATGCAGAGCCCTATTGTAGATGTGTTGAACATAGGGAAGACTCTCTTCCTATGTACATGTATTCTTAGATTTATACATGCGCAAGATGTGCACTGTTGGCATAGGGGAAGACCCAAGGTTCAATGCTCAAGAGTGCACCAGTAAAGCCCTAACTATTGGCCCTTTCAGCAACACCTGCGAAGAAGATGAAGTCTCACCCGAGGTAGAGGCAGGGGTGGTTGCAAGACTCAAGTGTCTGCAACCTTAGCTGGGACACAGATCTATGATTCTATCCTTGTAGCACACTTAGCATCGATTATTAATCAATATTCAACCCTTCTTATACTTCGAAGATAGAACAGAGCATCACAACATTCATTTAGATCTAAGGTTCTTCAACACTTAGCAACAGTAAAGTAGATCAGATCCAGTAGATCAGCACTAAGCATCTTCATACACATCAGATCTAACATTCATACACATCTAAGAAGCACAAAGCCTAAGTAGATCTATCTAAATATATCTAAGCACTTAGCAACGGAAGAGATAAACACATCAAATCAAAGTACAAAGCATAATACACAGATTTACGTGGTTCACCCCCTCCCTGGGGCTACGTCCACCAACTCTTCTTCTTTATTAGTTTGTTCAATCGGTTACAGCACAAATCCACTTAAAACACTTACTTCGCACAGGGCAGAAGATCTGTGCAGCTCGCTAGATCCTTCTTCCTTATACTTTAGCACAAAGCCTTCTACAACCTCTTACAACAACTTGCACGCATCTCTACAAGCCTCTTACAATCATGCATGGAGAATTTACAATCCACATCAGATCACACAGATCTAACTAATGGCACTAAGCCATCGACCATTCTTACATTTCCTAAGTATCTATTTATACATTACAAAAGTGGGCCTAAGAATGGGTAAACCCACAGGCCGACATCCCTTTCCCATTACATTAATCCAAAACCCTAAAATAGGCCCAAAAGTGGACTGAGATCCCGTGATCTCTTCTTTGCTTGGAGCTCCTTCTTCGACTAGCTGTCGAAGTCCCAAAATAGGTCAAAATGACCAAGGTTACCCCAAAACTTGTTCAAGGGCCAACAGGCCCCCAACACTCACCTATGACTCGTCTCGAGTCACTCTGGTCTGCACAATTCTGCTTTGAAAGAATCGAGCTTGGCTCGAGCTGCTTCGACCTGCTGCTTTATTGTGGCCTCCTGTTGGGTGAATGCCAGGATCACTGTGTCATTTACTAGTCCGTCCAGGCGTTGTTTTGCAGTGATGATGACTTGCTCAAGCTCTACTCCCTGGATTTCAATCTCAGAAAATAACATGCATGCCTTGTCTTGCACTAGTTGGATTTGCTGAGTGATTTCCATCACTTTGATCTGGATCATATGTATCTACTATTGAGCTGTGTGTTTCTCATGATATATTTCCATTCTATCCATTGCAAACAAGGCTTTCAGCTGCGCCTCTAATGTATCCGCATGTTGCTTTGCTTCCTGAAGCTACAACTCCAGTGCCTGTAACTTTGGATTATCTGTAAGGTTCTCATAAGTCTAGGTGCTCTGGTTATTGAACTGCTTTCACTCCAAGGCAAGAGATTTAAATCATTCAACTGCACTATGAGCAGTTTCTTCTCGCTGGTCTCTTATCTCCTGAGGGGTCGCGGGCACAGTGCAAAGTTCTAGATCGGCAATGCACTGCTGAAGCTTCTGTATAACTTCTTCAAGCTGTGCCACCTATTGTGGAACTCTCTCTTCAGCCTGTACTTCGATAACAGTCACAGAGCAGAGTGCTCTGTTGACTAGTTCCTTGACTTCAAGCTGCTCTGCGAGCAACTGTTCCTTTCTTTGTTGTAGCTCTGCTTTCTCTTTGTCCTAATGTACTTGAAGAGCAAGTTTCTCTCGTTCGACAACACTGCGTTGCTCGAAAAGTACTCCCTGTACCTGTGTCAAAGACTGGGTGGATTTTGTTGTGTCTTCTTGAGCTTGTCGAAGGCGAGCTTCGACCATATCAGCAATCCGGTGAAGTTGAGCCGGCTCATCTCCTGGTTCTACTGTCCCTGCTGTTAGGGGTGCAGTGGGGACTACACGGCTAGACTGGAGTGCCTGTTCCACTCCTTGGAGCTCAATCTCTATACGGTTATACATCTTCTCCTGCTTCTCTATTATCTCTTTTGAGGCATCATTTACTGCTGCAACAATGAAATCAAAGTCATCCAACGTGAGGGTAGTTTTCATCTTGGTTACAGGGGTTCTAGGTTTCTTTCGGGAGGAAGATTTCAGATGTGAGACCTTCCTTTTCTTCGACAAGTCTTCTTCATCCCTAGGTAGTGGTACTTCACCTTTTTGNTTGTATACCTTAGAATGAACATGGGAATAATATGTTTGTGTTGTTGCAAGAGGTAGTGCAACATCAATGGGACCCAAGGGTTGGAATCCCATCCCCACCTAAAAGGGGCTATGGTCGGTGGAGCTATGCAGAGCCCTATTGTAGATGTGTTGAACATAGGGAAGACTCTCTTCCTATGTACATGTATTCTTAGATTTATACATGCGCAAGATGTGCACTGTTGGCATAGGGGAAGACCCAAGGTTCAATGCTCAAGAGTGCACCAGTAAAGCCCTAACTATTGGCCCTTTCAGCAACACCTGCGAAGAAGATGAAGTCTCACCCGAGGTAGAGGCAGGGGTGGTTGCAAGACTCAAGTGTCTGCAACCTTAGCTGGGACACAGATCTATGATTCTATCCTTGTAGCACACTTAGCATCGATTATTAATCAATATTCAACCCTTCTTATACTTCGAAGATAGAACAGAGCATCACAACATTCATTTAGATCTAAGGTTCTTCAACACTTAGCAACAGTAAAGTAGATCAGATCCAGTAGATCAGCACTAAGCATCTTCATACACATCAGATCTAACATTCATACACATCTAAGAAGCACAAAGCCTAAGTAGATCTATCTAAATATATCTAAGCACTTAGCAACGGAAGAGATAAACACATCAAATCAAAGTACAAAGCATAATACACAGATTTACGTGGTTCACCCCCTCCCTGGGGCTACGTCCACCAACTCTTCTTCTTTATTAGTTTGTTCAATCGGTTACAGCACAAATCCACTTAAAACACTTACTTCGCACAGGGCAGAAGATCTGTGCAGCTCGCTAGATCCTTCTTCCTTATACTTTAGCACAAAGCCTTCTACAACCTCTTACAACAACTTGCACGCATCTCTACAAGCCTCTTACAATCATGCATGGAGAATTTACAATCCACATCAGATCACACAGATCTAACTAATGGCACTAAGCCATCGACCATTCTTACATTTCCTAAGTATCTATTTATACATTACAAAAGTGGGCCTAAGAATGGGTAAACCCACAGGCCGACATCCCTTTCCCATTACATTAATCCAAAACCCTAAAATAGGCCCAAAAGTGGACTGAGATCCCGTGATCTCTTCTTTGCTTGGAGCTCCTTCTTCGACTAGCTGTCGAAGTCCCAAAATAGGTCAAAATGACCAAGGTTACCCCAAAACTTGTTCAAGGGCCAACAGGCCCCCAACACTCACCTATGACTCGTCTCGAGTCACTCTGGTCTGCACAATTCTGCTTTGAAAGAATCGAGCTTGGCTCGAGCTGCTTCGACCTGCTGCTTTATTGTGGCCTCCTGTTGGGTGAATGCCAGGATCACTGTGTCATTTACTAGTCCGTCCAGGCGTTGTTTTGCAGTGATGATGACTTGCTCAAGCTCTACTCCCTGGATTTCAATCTCAGAAAATAACATGCATGCCTTGTCTTGCACTAGTTGGATTTGCTGAGTGATTTCCATCACTTTGATCTGGATCATATGTATCTACTATTGAGCTGTGTGTTTCTCATGATATATTTCCATTCTATCCATTGCAAACAAGGCTTTCAGCTGCGCCTCTAATGTATCCGCATGTTGCTTTGCTTCCTGAAGCTACAACTCCAGTGCCTGTAACTTTGGATTATCTGTAAGGTTCTCATAAGTCTAGGTGCTCTGGTTATTGAACTGCTTTCACTCCAAGGCAAGAGATTTAAATCATTCAACTGCACTATGAGCAGTTTCTTCTCGCTGGTCTCTTATCTCCTGAGGGGTCGCGGGCACAGTGCAAAGTTCTAGATCGGCAATGCGCTGCTGAAGCTTCTGTATAACTTCTTCAAGCTGTGCCACCTATTGTGGAACTCTCTCTTCAGCCTGTACTTCGATAACAGTCACAGAGCAGAGTGCTCTGTTGACTAGTTCCTTAACTTCAAGCTGCTCTGCGAGCAACTGTTCCTTTCTTTGTTGTAGCTCTGCTTTCTCTTTGTCCTAATGTACTTGAAGAGCAAGTTTCTCTCGTTCGACAACACTGCGTTGCTCAAAAAGTACTCCCTGTACCTGTGTCAAAGCCTGGGTGGCTTTTGTTGTGTCTTCTTGAGCTTGTCGAAGGCGAGCTTCGACCATATCAGCAATCCGGTGAAGTTGAGCTGGCTCATCTCCTGGTTCTACTGTCCCTACTGTTAGGGGTGCAGTGGGGACTACACGACTAGACTGGAGTGTCTGTTCCACTCCTTGGAGCTCAATCTCTATACGGTTATACATCTTCTCCTGCTTCTCTATTATCTCTTTTGAGGCATCATTTACTGCTGCAACAATGAAATCAAAGTCATCCAATGTGAGGGTAGTTTTCATCTTGGTTACAGGGGTTCTAGGTTTCTTTCGGGAGGAAGATTTCAGAGGTGAGACCTTCCTTTTCTTCAACAAGTCTTATTCATCCCTAGGTAGTGGTACTTCACCTTTTTGTTGTTCAATTTCTGCGCCTTCTATCTCTTCGCCATCACCTCCTTTGTCTGGTGTGATAGAGGCAATTATTACAGATGCACTATCTACTTCGTGAACCTCTTCAGGCTAATTCATTTTGGTTGGTCCAAGTGTATCTGGTACAGTCTCTAGGCTATCAATATCAGACAGCTCTGTGGGTTTCGTTGGAATGAGAAGGTAAACTGACCAATCCTTGGTGATCTCTCTGATGTCTTCCTCGATCAACTTGTATTAAGACTGCAACTTTTGCTTATGTTGATCATCTCGCGATGTTATATAAATGAAGTGGCGATCCGCGCTGAACTTCATTAAGGGTCTGAATCTGTGGAGCGTGTTCAAGGTAATGTGAGGCATAGCCTGGATGGTGGTCTTCAGCTAGTTGCAGTATACATGGAAGATGAAATTCAACTACCATTGCTTTCTCATACCGGTCGAGTACCATAGGGTACTGAACCTCGCAGCCAAAGGTTCAAATGGCTCGGTCTCTGGGAAAGTGGCACCCTCCCACATCTCCCATGCTATGAAGGTGATCAGTATGAGAAGCCAAATGAAATGAAACTCATACCCTTGGTCTTACGCTTCCCTGCAATCTAGATCGATCTGATTCACCAAGTGCTTTTCCCAATTCATTTCAAGTCCTTCTGCACATTTCCCTGCGAGATCAACTACGAATCTAATTACTTGGGTGGGCCGGTTCTTGCGAACTAGCTTTCCTGCAATCAGCTGACAAGCAAGGCACACTGCACTGCTATGAATAGAGGCTACCTTGTAGCCTCATTTTCCCTTCTCAACATCGCCATAGGTTTCTTTGATCTTCGCTGCTAGCGCTCTATCTGTGGTCTTTCTAGGATAAAACTTCTGTGGGTCAAGGCCCTGCATGTTGAGTCCTGTGATCCAATTAATCAAGTTCAGATCCACTGTGACACGATGGTTCAACCACAAGTAGCCTCTGTGATAGCAATACAGAAGCAACTTTACACACACATTCACCTCCTGGTTCCTGCCAAAGTGCGGGACCTTCATGACATTCAGTAATGCTAACTGCGTGAGGTTCTGGGTCCAATACTGCGGGACGATCTTCGAGTTCTTTCCCTTATTCTTCATTATATACTTGTGTGGGGCGAGCATACTTTATACTTTCCTATCGACGAGGTTGAAGTCACTAAACTTCAATGCTGCGAGCTTGTCCTGATCGGCATGAACTGCGTGCACCCCTTTCGGCAGGTATGCAATGATCATAGCATACTCGAATTCTCCGGGCACACTGTCAGGATTGATTTCACCACATAGAGGGGGTAGGAGCGGGAAATATGCTCGAAATCAGTTTAGCATTCTCAAGATCATCCTTATGCTTCGTTCTCTTCTCATCAACCTGTCGGGATGGTCCGGCTCGAGTAGTGGATGGAGAAGTTGCTACTCCTCTTTTTGATGATGCTTGGACTCCACTGGAAATTCCTATTTCTGACATGACTCTCTTAGTCATTAAATCAAGGAGGACCTCTGTGATGGATTCATCAACTGCAGTGATCTTGTCGGACATACGTACTTGGGAAAAATAATCAGGGTCACGATGATCTCAGATATTGCACTAGGATGAACAATCAGATCACAATGACCATTGTATACAATCACTAGTTCTGCGGGTTTCAAATTCTCAGTTGGAAAAAGTGTTCTTTGGGCATGGCGCGATCGGATAAATAAGAAATTCGACAATGGTCTGCTTGCAACAGGTATGAAGCTTACCTTATCGTTGATCTGTCTATTATGGCTTCAGTCTTCTGCAAGCCTTCTAACATTCTTTCATCTTCGACATTGGGGTCTCTAGTGTCAAGGAGCTTCGATATGTTCTTTTGTTCTTCAATCAACTGTGCAATCTTCTTGGTCATAAAATATTTTAATTCTTTGTTTCTTCTATTCCAAAGATTATGTTTCTTCCTTCAGTCTAACTTGATCTTTGTCAATCCAAGGTTTTCCAAGTAACATAGTAAACGGGGAATTGTCCTCAATAAATTTAATAATCTCAAAATCTTCTTCAGTCGAAGTTCCATTAGCATTCGTAGATATCTGAGTGAGCCTTCCACATAGGTATACCAATTTTCCTATGAAGAGTCCTATTCCTCCTAGTGAAGGGATCATGGCAGGCTTCCCTATAGCTTCCCACGTTCTCTCTGTCATGATATTCATCTATATTTCCTCATCTAGAACACAATCAATGTCGAAGTCCCCTATCCTTACTTCGATGCATTCTTTTTCTTCAAAGATCTATGATAATGTGACATGCCGGTGTTCATTCAGGGTTTCTTTCATCTAAATTAATACTTTCTCTGATTCTTTCTGAGGTTCTGCTATCTTTGGAGATGCCTTAGGGTTCAGATTCATTCCTTTGAGCCTAGCAA
>JZKD02S0217248.1:0-11556 GCA_000966675.3 Picea glauca
GGACTTCTTAGAAGGTTCTTCTTCTAAAAGATTCGTCCTCTAGAATGTTCTTAGGTGATGGTAGCACTATATAAAGGGGTTCAAGCAATGTAATGAGACATGAAGAGAAGTATTTTGTTTGGAGCTGAAACTCATTAGGAGGAAGCCCTCTCAAAGAGGCAAGTGAACAGGAGAGGATCCCTTCCATAATAGGATCCATTGTATGGTGTTGCCCTACCTCAAGGGTTTGATGGTAATAAAAGAGATTTTTCATCTTGTTATAGTATATATATTGTGGTGATTTTTTATTCAATATTGGATTCTTAACAAGTGGTATCAGAGCACTTTCCTTGGGCAGACATTGTGGGCAAATAATTTTTATTTTTGCAGATTTTTTTTCGGAGAAGAAAAAAGAGGGCCGCGAAATTCTAGAAGTTTTAAGTATATTTATGTAAAAATTTTGTAAAAAATTATTGTATATCTTAGTTCCTCTCATAAAAACACCCAAGTTAAAAAAAAAAATTGTCCGAAACGGAGTCCGGGAAGTCAAGATATTGAAGTTTTAAAATCTGCAAATTTTCAGGGTTTTTTTCAGCGGACGACGACGGGAATTTTTTTTATTTTTGTAGTATTTGGAGGCCGAATTTTCCCAAGAAAATTACATATCTGAGTTCCTCTCACAATTTCACCCAATTTTAAAAAAAAAATCAGTCGAAACGGAGTCCGGGAAGTGAAGTTATGAGCATTTTAACTTCAGCAATGTTTTAGGGTTTTTCCAGAAAAAACCGCGATTTTCTGTCGAAACTTATTGGGTTTATTTTTTGGGTTTTTTCGTGATGGATGTAGGACCAAAGAGTTCATAGGGTTCTCAGATGGCTATTTCCTCTCAAACCTTGAAATAAATTCTTGAATCATTCAAAGCCCAATTGTTTCACACATTGGATGACAGATTGGATGCATTTGTACATGGCCTCACAGACAGTCTCACACATGGTCTCACAGACAGCCTCACACATGGCCTCAATGATAGTTTTCGTAGTATTCAAGATTCATTGAGTAACATGCAGGAGAGATTTCTTATGGAGGGCCTCAGGGATGAATATAATCAAGAAATATATGCTTGGTATGATTTTGAGGCCGATTGTGATGATTGGTATATGGATAGTTGTCATTTCTGGGATGACAACCACTTTCATATTTTATTTGATGACTCTAATCCACCTTCTGTAGAGAGCATCAATGTGACAAATCGAAATCGAATGATTATTACCAGTGTCCATCCTGCATATTCTACAATGGTATTATTCCTTCCAGATTCTGCTACGACCATTTTCCACTATGTGGATGGATATTCTTATTTGGATCCACATGACAAGTGTCGGTATTTGGAGCATCATTTTGAGTTGGTTATTGGGTTCCAAAATATTCCACGGGGAGTTCACATGAGCACTTGGACATGGGACCCTGACTTACATTGGTGGTCGGACTACATCAGCATGGTGGCTTTCATTTCTACATGGGACCTTGGTTCTTCAGTCTTCTTCAACATTATGGTCCACAATTATCCATGGGACCTTGGTATATGGTTGTACATCAAGCGTTGAGGACAANGCACTATATAAAGGGGTTCAAGCAATGTAATGAGACATGAAGAGAAATATTGTATTTGGAGCGGTAGCTCAATAGGAGGATGCCCCCTCGAAGAGGCAAGTGAACATGAGAGGATTCCTTCCATAATAGCATCCATTGTACGGTGTTGCCCTACCTCAAGGGTTTGATAGTAATAAAGGAGATGTTTCATATTGTTATTGTATATCTGTTGTGGTGCTTTTGTATTCAGTCTTTGGTTCTTAACATGAGCCCGTCAACCCTGGAGTCTGTCTGTCAATTTGTATATCGCGGAACTCTGAGTGTTGTTTGTGGTGTGGGGGAAATCCCCTTACGGACTAGCAAATAGGGTTATCTTATGCATGCAGATATGAACAAAAGAAATCTACTTTCTACCTTCGTCCCCAGACTTAAACCCCATTACTTTTCAACAAATACATGGTTTAGACCAACATACTTCGTTCTGGATGTTCGATGTCGATCCTCCTTCACGCTTGATTGCTTGTTGGAAGCTATCCTCTCAAGATTGACCTGCGTACAAAACAAACAACAAACTACACATGCATTTTACCTATAGACTAATGGGTTAGAGATTCAAACATATATTTACTGAACTATGAAGAACTCATATAGTGGGACGGGAAAAACATTTCTTTATTATTAACTTTAATTCATCAACTTACAATGTTGAGACCGACCACTGCTCCGCGAATCCTGATCCTGGGCTCCTCTTCAAATGTCCTCCAACTTCTTTGCTTTGTATCTCTTCTTGTACAAGGATGGCTAAAGGGTTGGGACAATGAGAATATGTAATTGGGCAGAGTTTCTTTACTCTATTTCTCCTCCTCCAAATGGGATCCCTAGCCCTTCTTTTATAGGCTAGAAGAAGCTAGGTATTTGGATGAACCCTCGGCCATGCATGGCCAGGAGTTTCAGTTAACTCACCCAAAGCTGTGTGTTCCGTCGACAACTTTCCTTTTTTTCGTGCTTTTGTCGGTCCACGCGGGTTGTTTTAGGTCAACTAGCGTGTACACGCGTGCAGTAATGGAGTAGGGCGCATGGACCCGTATAAAAGAGGTTTTTTAAAGAGTTGTTCAGCAATGCTTTGGCAAAAAAGGGATCTGAAATGGCCTGATGTCAGGTAAGCATGTATGGTAAAAATTAAGGTTATAACAGAGGCCCCTTATTGTGTGAGTTCAGAAGAGCATCTGATGGCCGAAATACATTACTAATCTTTACTGATATGCCAAACAAGTGAGCCCAGGGACCAGGAACTGGGAGGCACCGTCTGCAAAATAACAAATATCTCACCGAGGTGGGCATACCCATGCTCGGGATAAAATAGAATCATGTCTACCAATCAAATTTACTGTAGATCCATGTCAAATAACTATATAAAGTGTAGCCGCAAACAATACACAACAAAGCTACATCTCGAAATCAAAAAAATATACATATAGAGTATCCATCTTCTAGAAGCTGATACGACCTGATGGATGGAGATGAGATCTTCAGAGCTCGAGCAACAACTTAAAAATCTTCAAAACTCAAGGTAGGAGTGTAATATGAGTGAACGACTTCACTACCCAGAGGTCTTCAATGGCTCATCAGTCATGGACTAGATAATCTTGATGATCAGACTAAAGGCTTCATTGATTTCGAACAAGGACTTGATTGGCCATTCAGGATGGCCGGATATGAGGACAAGAGACAAATTGCAGAGGGGCCAACTCAGGCTTGGTAGAAACTTCCCTTGGACAACAACATGACAAAAGATGAAACTTAGGCAGCATGGAATTAATCATAAGTTTACGAAGTAGGAGGCAATGCAAACTCTCCATATGTTTGGAAGAATAACCAAACGGAGGAGGACACAACTCTATGTAGCGAGAACAACTTCCTAAGGTCGTACTACATCCCAAAGCTTGACGAACAAACAGATAGATGTGCTTTATCCAAGGGCGACTCATTATGCTGCCAATAAAGAAAATACTTTTCCCTTCCTCTTTTTGGGGTATATTTGATTTTTTTGTCTTTGTCAATAATGTTGGAAAAAAGAATAAAGGAATGTTACGTTACAATGGAGGAACAAGTGTGACAAACATACACGCTCAAGGCACAAGGACAAGACTGATGTTCAAAATAATGATACTCGGGAAAAATCCTTTGGGGGCCAAGGGTGTTAAGACGCATAAGCAAAGTGCTACAAGGCTGGTGTATAGGGTATGCAAATGCGGTTAACAAAACACACAATGGTAACATCCTTCAATGTAAGTTTAACAAGCCCAGAGAAGGTAAGCTCGGTGGTTTTTCATATTTAGAGAGTCTAAAAAATCATAAAAGGAGACTCCATTGGGGTACCTTTTTCGAAGATAGTCTAGTCGGTTCGAAAAAGGGGTAAACTAGCATCGACAAGACATCTTATTTAAAACCATTTTAACGAGTGTGATAAGGACAAGATCACTCGACCATTTTTTCATTTTTAAGGATTCTGAAAAAAGCTTAACTATGGACTCCGTTAGGAATGTTCTTCTGGACCAATTTAACGAGTGTGAAAGAATAAGGTCACTTGGCGATCTTTTCAATTTTAGGGAGTCTGAAAAGAGCTTAACTATGGACTCCGTGGGGGTTCCTTCTTCGTAAGTTTAGTCCCTCGGGCCTGAAAAATGGATAAAATTATACCTGAGAGTACTCTTCTATAAAACTGAAAGTCAATAGAGTATACCTTTGTTCGTATAGTTGACCGTCCGGACTGAAAAATGGGTAAATTACCGCCGGACAGACGTGACTTCAAATTTCAGGTTAACGAGTTGGAAAGGCCTCAAGATCGCTCGACAATATTTTCATGTTTATAGGGTCTGAAAAGGGCTTAAAAGAAGACCCATTATTTTTTGAGAATATTGAGGGTGAGGTCAAGAGTGAAGGAGAATCATGCAAATGAGGCTCAAACTCGTATTCAGGAAAAGCTACAAGGACTCCTGAGCCTACAGTGTTTTAGAGACATCATGGATACCATAATGCAACCAGGATCTACCTAGGGCATCCATGTTCCGATAAGCTCTACCACCAAATCGTGACACTTCTAAAGCAGCTATGATGGTTCCATGTCACAACCTGATGGGATCGATCCTATGGTGAAGGAAAAAGACAACGAGATACAAAAGTCAGGGTAGAAACCTAATCTATATGCTCAAGTTGATCCTCGGAAAAAAAAAATTCATGGACCGTCGAAAATTGCTCAAAACTCCAAAAAACTGTCCCAATACTTGATCATATCCCTCCTATGCAACTCCTGAATCACTCTAAATGGTTTTTGGTACAAAGAAAATGATAAAGGAGGCCAAAAAAGTGACAAAAAGAGGCCAAAAAGTCTATAAATAGAAGCTAGCAACTCATTATCACCATTGCTAATTTGGAAATTGACTCTGGAGCCAAAAGACCCCCTTTGTGAAAAGCGGCGATTCCATGAGCTATAGTGGACGAAACGAACTTCTGTTTGGACCAAATACGTACAAACTCCCTTATCTTGCATTTTAAGTCTTTATTTTTGCATTGGGTTTCATTTTTTAGGGGGGGTGTCGACCTTTAAAAGGTCGACCCTAGGTCCACGCGGGCTGTCTCAGGACAGGCTGCGTGTACATTCGGGCAAAATAAACTCTGCACGCGTGTACATGCGACTGTCACCATTAGAGCATGCGTGGACCCCTTATTGAATGAAAAAAGGCTTAAAAAGAAAGGGTTAACCCTCCTGAACGTTGGTGTTTTGCAAGATGTATGTCCATTGGAGAGAAGGAGAGCATGAAGAGGTGAATGAGTTAGTCGAGGAAGACCCCAATGCTGTGGCTACTTTGATGCAATGTGGGTTACTCAAGTTTTTCCTATGTTTTTTCATGCAGACACAACCTAGGTTACTGAATGCCTTGGTTGACTATTTGCATCTGGATGTAGAGACATTCATGTTAGAGGGGTAGTCATTGGTGCCTACGGTCGAGGACATTTACTTTTTGACTAGCCTCTCCAGGAGAGGGGAACCAGTCAATTTCTGGACTTTTCCTTCAGGGCCGCATAACATAGCGGAATTGATAGGCCTATACTGTGCAAATGATACAAACCGCTCGAGCACGCAGGTGCCCATAAGAAAGATCACTAACTTATCACTACAGGCGATAGTATTGCTTATTGGGAGAATTACTGTTTCTGCGGCTCTACATCAGGCGTCCCGTGTACAGATGAACTATGCAGTCCAGTGCTTAAATGCACAAGTTTTTTATTGGAGTACCACATTGCTTGAGTGTATGAAAAGACAACTGACAGATTGTCGTTTGTGGACACATAGGAACTTCGGGTTCGTGACCATTCTGTGTTCGTTCTTTTTTGAGAGAGTTCCGAGTTTTAGTCCTCGAGTAGTGGTACGAAGACATCAAGCCTCTCTTCCTGCTGTGTGTAGATGGGTAGTATTACTGCCGCGACAGGGTGGCGGAAGGACCAATGAGTCCTTCAATGATGACTTCTTTGCGTGGCTGTCACGACAGATCCCGATTATAGAGGATTACCCCTATGTTGGGATTGATTTCTCGAGAGACCCTGAGATACCGATACCTCATGGTGAGGAGCGAGGGGAGATGGGTAAGTCTCCACCTTTGTAGTTTTTTTTTGTTTTTTAAACATATGTAATTTTTATGTTGTTTTTGTTATATATATCATTTTTTTGTTATACCAGAGTATTTGACGGATATGTGTTCATTGTGTGTAGATGTGGGACCAGTGCGACCCCCTGACTATGCAAGGAACATGCGTTGTCCTCGTCCAGAGGCCACACTTGTCGTCGCAGGGGGACCAACAGTAGCAGGAGATCTTCCAGCCGGGGAGGCTGAGAGGGTATTGAGATGAGTCGAGTGTAACTTTATTGCGCTCACTCGCATGGTCCTGATGGAAGATATTGAGGACCTGCCACCATCTATGCAACCTCATGTAGTGGGGGCACCACGGACGTGGGTCCGATTGTTTCAGCATTTAGCCAACGCTGTGGACCAATATAATAGGGCCCACATGCCCTAACTTTAGCTAGACATTTTGACGTGCCACGAGCACTACTTGTATATATTTTTTGAGGGCATAAGCCCTGTGACTCGTTATCGGTTATATTTTTGAGGCGCTTGTGTCCATCTATGTACTCTGGTTACTTTATGATATTATATATGGTTTTTTGTCTTTTGTGTCTTATGGATCATGTGTAAGAAATGTATTTACATATTTATGTGAATGTTCTTTCATATATGTGCAAGATGCCAATCTAAAATTTGATTAGCTAGAGTATCTGTAACTTGGTTTAATCTCCTATGAACATGAAAATATGTAATATAATCAAAGTTTCGTTCTAAGAGACGTACCCTAAGGAATCGTTGGTGTAAATTTGGGTCATGAACCCGGTATACTTTGTTTAACTGAGACACAACCAGTTGAGCGTTGAGATAGACCCGGATATGAGAGATACCCAATGACAAAGCGTCACGAAGCAACTCAATAACTGCACTATACTCGACAACATTATTTGTGGTGTCACCTAAGCATATACCTCCAGAAGATAATAACTGGCCTTGAGGTGTAAAGATTACCCAAGCTGCGGAGGCAAGCCTCCGAGTGTGCCGACTCGCACTGTCTGCATACCCAGCGAACACCTCGAAATCACTTGACATCTGCCACAGTGACGAAAGATAACATCAACGACACATCCATAACACTAAAAGAAACTAAAAAGTAATAGTACAAAGACTATACATATGTTACAAAAAGTTACCCACAGTGACCTGCCTATGAGTAATACTTCTTGAGGTAGAGCCCATTTCTAGGCTCCGCCAAAGCATTCCCTTCAAAATCAACCAGACGATAAGCACCCTTTTTTAAAACCTCTTTTATGATGAAATGTCCGAACCACATGGGTTTGAATTTTCCTTCCCCTAGGGGGTCCTTATCTTGGTCATAGACTAGGACAAGTTCGCCTTTAGAGAAAATCCAAGGACCAACGGACCTATCATACTGACGCTTGACCTTATGTTTGTGAGCCTCGTTGGCCAGGGCCACATCATGATGCTGCTCAAGGTATACTAACCATTCTTCAAGTGGAGAAGTGTCTAGCAGTAATTGTACTGCCAATTTTAGAGATGGGATCTGACATTCGATGGGAAAGACTGTCTCCAGCCCGTAAACGAGTTGAAAAGGTGAGAAACCGGTTGCAGTCGTAACAGATGTTCGGTAAGCCCATAATTGCGAGTATAACATAAAATGCCAATTTGATTTGGCTGAGTTGATAGTTCACTGTAGAATGGTCTTAAGAGTTTTGTTTATAGCTTCCACCTACCCATTTGCTTGGGGGTAGTAGGGTGATGAATGTTCTTGCCATAACCCAAGCTTTGACGTTAACTCGGTCATCATCTGGTTCTGAAAGTGACTGCCATGGTCAGTGAAAATCTCCCTTCGGACGCCGAACCTTGCTATTATCTAATTGAATAAAAAGAGAGTTGCAGTCTCTCCATCATCTTTAAACGTTGGCATAGCTTCAACCCACTTTGTGAAGTAGTCTACAGCTATGATGATATAGCGGTGCCCCCTTGCTGAAGGAGGGTTGCATGTAGTGTAATCAATCCCCCACTTGGTGAATGGACCAACTGTGATGATAAGAAACATGGGAGCGGGATGTGCCCTCATCTTCCGAGAGAAGATTTGGCACAGATGGCACTTCTTGACTGATTCGATACAATCCTTGATAAGTGTCGGCCAGAAGTAACCTGCTCGTAGAATCTTTTGGGCTGTCGCCAACCCAGACAAATGACCGCCACAAGCTCCAGTATGGAAATCGTTAAGCACGATAACCGCTTCTTCGTGAGTGAGACATCGACGTAGGATGCAGTCTACACCTCCTCGATACAATGTATCATCGAGTATGAGATAATTCTTAGCCTGATGGCGTATGCGTCGACGCTCATCACGAGAAGAAGTAGTGGGGCACTTCAAAGTCTGGAGATAAATAAGTATATCTCTGTATCAGGGATCCGAAGAGGTGATAAAAAACATATCTCCTCTAATAGGTGACTCTTCGGGCACAAGATCACCTGACTCAACTAGAAGTTTCGAAATAAGTTCTGCGAAGACCAGTGACTTTTTGGACTTCGCTGAAACGAAATCCAAGTCAAACTCCTAGAGAATGACTATCCATCTACTGATTTTTCTGCCTATTACCCATTGTGTCAACATGTACTGAAATGGATTCATGACAACAATGACGGTGGTCTTGCGAAACAAAACATAATGACAGAACCGTTGAACAGCATGGACTGTTGCCAACGCAAGTTTTTCGGTATGAGAATAATTGAGTTCTAGTCCTACGAGGCCTCGACTCAGGTAATAGATGACATATTCTGAGAACAAGTCATCTTCCTGAACTAAGACCATGCTAATGGTTGACTCTGCTGCATCTAGATATAATAGGAAATCCTTGTTATAGTTAGGTGGCCAGAGCAGAGGGGCAGTTGTGAGTGCATGTTTCAATGCAGAGAAAGAGCGTTGAGCGGCATCGTCCCAACAAAAGAGAATGTCTTTTTTAAGTAAGCGCATAAATCCCTTGGTGATCTCAGCGTAGTTAGCGATAAAGAGTCTTAGAAAATTCACCTTGCCTTGTAGACTTTGAAGTTGAAGGATTGTGCGTTGGGGGGGGCAACTGAATTATTGCCTCAACCTTGAGAGGATCGACCATGATCCCTATTGTTGACACTATGAAACCTAACAATCGTCCTGACGTTACGCAGAAGCTGCACTTGTTTGGATTCAAGCGAATCCGAAAGTAGCGACAACGTTCGAAGATAAGTCGGAGGTGTGTGGGATGATCCGTTCTCTTGCGAGATCGAGATGATAAATCATCTAAATAGGCCTCGACTATATGCTTGAGGTCATGGAAAGAAAAAGACATGGCCCACTGAAAGGTGGCTCCAACATTTTTTAGACCAAAAGGCATCTTACGACATGCGAATGTGCCCCATGGACAGATGAATGTAGTTTTGTGTTGATCTTCGGGTTTGATTTGTATTTGATTATATCCCGAAAAACCGTCCATGAAAGAAAAGGCTTCACAACCTGCACATTCATCAATGATTTGGTCGATGAAAGGTGTGGGGAAATTATCTTTGGGACATGCCTTGTTCAAATCACGGAAGTCTGTACATACACAAATTGTGCCTTGTTTTTTATTGACCGACACGGGGTTTGACACCCATTGGGTCAAATGGATAGGATAGATAAAAACAACTTTTAGCAATTTCTCAACCTCAACCTTAATGGCTGCTTCTTTCTTGGGGTTAACTGGACGAAGTTTCTGCTGGACAGGCTTGGCATCTGGATAAGTTGTGATTTCATGTTCAACTATTTTTGGATCGATGCCTAGCATTTCCTCGTAAGACCAGGCAAAAACGTCGCAGAATTCTTTAAAAAGATCTGTGTAGATTTGAATTTCTTCGGGGGAGCAGTCAACTCCGATGAAGACATTCTCCACGATGCCAAGGTTTCGAGAGATATTGATCGGTAAGGTTTCCACGATAGTGGCCATATTACCCTCAGCGTAAACCTCATGTGTAGCTAAGGGATTAATAGGACAAGACCAATCTCTCGTCATAGTCACGGTGAATTCTCTTGCTTCAATTCGGCTTAACTCTGGGAGAAAGTATGATCTGTGATGAAGATCTTCCCAAGGTTTATCCGAACTAGTCATTGCTTCAATGATTGCTTCATCAGAGGGCAAGACTAAGTCTAATGAATCAGTGTGAGCAAGAGAACCCTGAGCCCAAATAGGCTCTAGAAGTGGATCGAACTCTTGTGCAGGAGCTGGATCAGTGTGGGCTGAAGTTTGTTGGACTAAAGAGTACGCTACTTCAGCTGTGGATAAGGGCATGGACATGCCCGAGTGCCCTGTCCCATCCATCGTGGCCGATGGGGAAGGAAGTATCCATGGATCGTCAAAGTAAGTCGTGCGAAACGACAAAACTTGAAAAATTTCAACCTTATGGTGATTAGATATAAACTTGATATCGCCATGAGAGGGTGGGTAATCAAAGGTACCCATCAAAGATGGGCAAAAACCAACCCCTACGTTGATGACACTTGGTTGAGGATTATCAATCATCAGGACCGTGGATGACCCCAATGCAGGGTTAGGTCTGGAGAAAGACAATTGATCGATGGTCACTATCCGACCCTCGTGTGGAAACAACAAGACCCGGAAAACTGTAGCAACCACAACTTGCATGGCATAAGTCCAAATCCTTCCTAACAAGAGGTTATAGTCGAGGGGAGCATTGACTACCTCTACTTCGACACACACGGTCTTTCCTCCTAACTGCACGGGGAAAGAAGGAACGATACCACGTGGTTGGAACGAACGACCGTCAAAAGCGGTGATGAGAGTAGGTGACGGAGACAAAACGGGTTGGCCAACGACCTTCCAACATGCCAACGACATAATGCATGTCGAGGCACCCTCATCAACCACTGTGCGAAAGATATTCCGAGTAAAAGTTTTCGTGGGATAAGCCACTACTATCTGAAATGCTACATGGTAAGGTAAACGAGGTTTTAAGTCAGTTGTATGCAACATGATTGTACCTGGATTACAAGTCTCGGTAGATCCTAAAGAGACTAACAAGGCTTTCCTCTGGGAAGGGCAGCTTTGGAGGACCTCCAAAGTAGACATCGCACAAGGGGTTTGTGATAAATCTTCCACCATAGAGTAGTTCTGGGTGGCCCTTGAGAAGATTTTTTGAATGCGCCTTTGGGAATGTGTGTCATTGTTTCGCCCAACGTCTACTCAATCTGTAGAGGAAGAGATGGGAGTTCGACTTCTTTACCCTTCTCATAAGTGCTTGGTTTACTATAGTCATGCACTCTAGTCGATATAAAAGCATCACCCCTCACCATATATACGTT
>JZKD02S0217270.1:10311-21895 GCA_000966675.3 Picea glauca
CAATAGTACTCGACCCAATATCTCAGGGCACCAACTAAGGAGGCTTGACCATACCCTTAGTCGTACAACCTGATTACCCATGTACTAGAGAATATATTCCTGAGTGTTGTTCTCGATGTCACTATAATAGTCATGCAGTCGATCGAATGAACTAGAACTAGTTTTAGGAGACCTAGGGGACTCACAATATACTTGACGGTACATGGAAGTGATGGTCATGTATAGATTCTGTATGATGTGATACTACTTGAAGGGGTACCAACAAGGGTTACAAAATTTTCCAACAAGGTGAAATGTTTGTTTCAAGTAACCTCGTGAAATTGTCTGTATTTCTTGCATGTAGTCTTCGCCAACTGCATTTTTACCCACTGAATGATAGACCTTTGTGCTTTAAATACGCCGACAATACATGTCTCTACCCTAAAAAAAATAAAATTCCTATAGTTTTCGCAGAGGAAATAGCTCTGATACCACTTGTAACGTACCATATGTATTATGATAAGCAGAAACAAAAATATTGCAACAAATACCAGTGGAACAATAAAATAATGAGAATAGAAACATCAATAATAATACCTTTATTGAATGCAAACAATGTTCACTTATCTCTTTGAGGGGAAAACCTCCAACAAAGTAGAACTCTATTGCAACAATTCTCAATACAAGACTTTCTCGTGTCTTCTAATCCTATTTATACTAATTCTATATTCTAAAGAACATTCTATAGGAAGATCTTTCTAGAAGTGGAAGATTTTATCAAGTCGTCTTACATTAGACTTGTTCACATTATTAAATAAGTCTTATTAACTAATGTCAACCTTTATTACATAGAAAATATATTATTCTACCTATTTGAGGGGTTCAGGAGGTTAGGTCCCTAACATTTTTAGAGATCTATCTTGACACTTTGTTGTACTTGTATGGAGATAGTTGGCCTAGGATTAAGAGAATAATTTAGTCTCAGGCACTATGTGGAAAATGGGTAATTTGTGCCAATGAAGGCCAAGAAAATTGGAAGGTTCTTCTTAAATATTGCATTTCGTAAGGGTGTCCCTTGGGTAAAAAATATTGACAAGGCCTTTCCTACTAGACCATGTTGTTAACTCCCTTATAGGTCAAGGTTTTTGGTACTTGTATGATCTAATAGTACATGGGAGGCCATTAAACCCTTCCTGATATGGAAGGACCCTTTTCTCATAATTTCACATTCATTTATTGAACATTATTTATGGTGGTCACCATTGGCGCTATTTTTAGGGAAAATTTTGTCTAAGTCCTCTTCATTCTTGGCCAGTAATATTTTTAGGAAAGGAATTCACTCCGCCAATGACTTGTTTGATAACTCGACTAGACATTCTCTCCAAGGAAAACACCTTTTAGTGAGGTTTTTGCAGAACCTTCCCCCAAAAATTGCCCCTTCTTCATTTATAACAAAGGTTTCTAGCGAAGGCAGGCAGATAGAGGTTTTAGTGGATGTTTTCTTGTTAATGTGCCTAAACCATTATGGTGCACTAATGTTTTTTAATATCAAAAGCACCAGTGCTCGATGGCTACAAGCACATCGATGCTCCACTTTGTTCAAGATGCACGAGTGCTCCACATTGTTCTAGGTGCACTAGTTCTTCTATATTTATGTGCATCGAAGTGTCAAAAATCCTAGAATACATCGATGCTCCTCTTTGGTCTTGTCACACCAATGCTTCACATTGGTTTAGGAGCACTAGTGCTTTATGAATCATGTGCAACAAAGTGCTAATAGCCCTAAAATACAATGGTGCTCCACTTCTGTATTGGTGCATTGGTGCTCCTCTTTGGTATGGGTGTACCAATGCTCCTATAAGGTGTGGGCACGTCGGTGTTTATCTTTATGTATGGGAGCATTGATGTTCCTATAAGGTGTGGGGATGTCGATGTTTCTCTTTAGGTATGGGGGCACTATCTCTCTTAATACACCAAAGTACTAAACAATAATTTGTATTTCTTTTAACTTATTTAAAGAGGCGGGAAAAACCTAATGATGACCCTTTAAAAAAGGAAAAATATAGGGTTTGTTTCATTTCTTCATTTTACATGGTTCTACAAGAGAGAAGAGGAATATGAGGTCATTCTACAAGAGAATACAATCCAAATAGTCATGAATGTATGGAAAGACAAAGATTATTTTGGCCAAGTAACATTTTCCCCCCTCTTCCTCAATTATTTCTTCCCATTATTTATTTTATTTCTATTGTTTTCCATTTCTCACTATTGCTCCTAGTTTCTTAGTTGTTTTTTCTATTTTTTGTTGGTTTGAGGGGTTTTCTTCTTTTTTGCAGGTTAATGGTGGATTTATTTTGGGGTTTTACATCAACATGTATGACAAGAAAATGAGGGGAAAGTTTTGCAAAGAAAAGGGTACATTTTTTGCAACATGGGTGGATATCCATAGGGGTTTTCACCTCCCTTTATTTGCAAGTTCACGAGGTTTCTCTATGCAACATATCGTTTTTCCTAGTGATCTTGGAGCATTTGTGCTCCTCTTTGTTATGGTACATTGGTGCTCCTATTTAAGGTGTGGGTGCATCGATTCTCCTATAAGGTGTGCATGAATCGATGCTCCTCTTTAGGTGTGGGCACATTGGTGCTCCTAATACGTCGAAGCTCCAAACATTAATTCATATTGTTTTGCATTATTAAAAGAGGTGGGAAAAACTTTAAAAAGTCTCTTAAAAATAATGAAACGTGAGGGTTTGTTTCGTTTCTTCATTTCACATGAGAGAAGAGGAAGAGGAGGTGGTTCTACAAGAGAATTCTATACAAATAGCCATGACTGTAGGTAAATATAGAAATTATTGTAGGAAACTCGGTTCATACACAAAATATCCAAAATATCTGGAATATAAAGTAATCTGTTTAGGATGAAATAATAATATATGGATTAAATGTATAAGAATGAATGAGATGATAGATTACAATTGAGGGCTCATATATATATATATATATATATATATATATATATATATAGAGAGAGAGAGAGAGAGAGCGAGAGAGAGAGAGAGAGAGAGAGAGAGATAGAGAGAGAGAGAGAGAGAGAGATCCCTTTCATTAATAGTCATGTCTTTCCGATAATACACATCTTTTCATTATGTCTCTTCATTAATTATTATTATTATCTTATATATATTCATGTTATTTATGTTCATAAAATTCCCTTCCTCTTTAGAAATGTTTTGTCCTCAAAGCATATCGATGGAAAGGCTTTACGTCTTTACTTGTGTTTGTATTATCTCCGCATAATTCTTTGTTCTTGATTTTGTCGTAGTTGATGACACTAGACAATATGAACCTCTGAGTGCTGAGTAAAATCAAAACGTAAGAGGATTTGACCATCCTAATTCAATCCTTTGCAAGACGTTGCACTTCCATGATGAGTTGTTATCATGAGACTTAATTGYGTTGGTATCAATGTTTTTCAGAAGATAAGTCAGTTGYTTATGTCCTGAGTGATATTGATASTTTGACTAGTTAAGGTATCTTCTCTTATGATTCAKATGGTGATAAGGAGTTCTTGTAACATGAMTTTCTCTTATCATGTGATCTGAACCCGGGGGTGATAAGTTTCCAATAATTGATTGATTTTGTCACTCCTTAAAAAGGGTCAGTGATAGATCRTTTTACTTGAGCGATATGCAATTAAAGGTAAAGTTGAAGTCTTATAAKCTTGAATCCAAAGTGAATAAAACCTCCTTAGTTTTTCTTATGTGTTATATGTCATGCTTGAATTTAATATCCTATGTGTGGAAATTCATGGAAAAGCAACATAAGAACATAATAAAGATAAGGGATATGACACTTCTCTTGATAATGGAGTTCACCCGATGTGGGCTACCTCTCTGGGTCATGCTCCCAAAGCTTGACCACTTTATTCTCCTCGCTGTTATGATGTCTCTCCCTTACAAGTTGTAAGGAAAAAGTCCCTTTTCGATGACGGAAACAAGAGATCGGAATGTGATCAAGAATGTATACAAGATTCACAAGTTCTCATGCTCATGAGGCATCCATGATGTTGACATGGAAATCATTCCCACATACTCAATACATGAAAAGAGGAATAATAAAATATGACCACAATCAACATGGATCCATCAAATTCCTTAGATCTGCTGCTCAGATCCAAGCATAAATATGCAGCCCATACAAAGATCCTGAAACTATGAGATTAAGAACTGCTTCATTGGCCACTTATCATGCAATTTCCACAATTCCTCTGTCACATGTAACTAATTAGTTTAATGTGGAAGAAGAGAAGAAAAGAATAGATAGAATGAATAAGCTGGTCATGTTGCCTTGATGTAGCCTATCCACGTTCCTTCAGACCTCTAACACGCATGCTATGCTGCAACATTTAATGACAGAACAACATAATGAAAAGCTTGCTTACATTGACTTCTCTAGAACTTGTCTTGCTGATATGAAGATTTGCTGCAAAAACATACCTCATTGTTGGATTCTTGTCGCGGAATTACCTAAAAATGACTGTCAAGTCGTCTCCATCAGACACAAGCACTCTCAAGCCTCCTATGGACCTCTACCTCGATCTATGTGCAATTTGCAATTAATGAACTAGAATTTGCATTGAAATTCATGCCCAGTACAACCTCGTACGAACTGGTGCACACCTCCCCCTGGTGGCTGGCAAAACTTGGCTTTAAAACAATTCTTGGCAGATAGACATTACAATGTGACTGTTGGGCAGATTGGTATGGGCACTAAAGTTAAGGCGTTTGTTATGGAGAGGTCTCGGGGTCAAACCCCACGGGATCCCATTTTAGTTGTGTGGTTATAAATCCGACTGAATTTAGCGAGAAGCTTCTACATTCATTGGTAGTCACCATATATGGTGGACTTTCACCAGATTTTGCGGGGTCCCGCGATTATCTATTTTTGAATTTTTGGATACGGGTTGTTCTTGAGTAATTCGGGGATGCCACATGTCACCCGTTGATTGGGACACATGGAATATTCTCGCTAGTCCACCTAGATGCTTGATGTCACACCCAGTCATGGTATGGGACATGTGGCACTCCTTGGATGGTGCCACATGGCACTTTCTGATTAGCCCACATGGACCCCTGAAAAGTCCAATGGAGGGTGACAAGTGGTAGCCTATGGTGCTACCACATGGCATGCTGATATCAGCATCCCGTACGATGATGTCACCCTGCCATGTCAGTTGTTGATGTCAGTAGTACGAACGATGAGGTGTCCCATGTTGACTGCTCCTAGTTGACCGCATCTTTGACCGCAAATATCTTTCAAACCGTAACTATGTTTGACGAGACATTAGAAAGCTTGCAACGTGCTCTTCGTGATAATGCCATTTCCACATAATTTAGCGAGCTTTGAATTTTTCCCTTTCTTTGTCGGTTGATACCATTCTGGGCCTCCTGGGACACTTCTGAAACTTCTGTGATGTTCCCTAGATCCATCTGGATCACGCCTCCCAACTGAAAGGACTTTTGGTCCCCAAAAGTATTTACATTATAATTTCTATGTCCATTGGACTTACAATAAGAAACCCATACCCAAACTACCTCACAAGGCCTAACAATATGAACATGTGCCAAAAACGAAGTGATCAACAATTATCACTTTCACATAATACCCTTCTATGGGGTCTGAATCACAACATGTGATTTACAAAGATGGACACTCTCGACTAACTCAAATATTTTTCCCATTCGTTCAACCATTATTCCAAACATGTCCTCCTTACTGAGTTATCCTTTCTCCAGTAGTTGGTCTTCTCCTGGTGGTGGATTTCCCTGCTGCACTGCCTGATAGACTGTCTCCTTTGGGGGTGTCTGCATGGTCTTCTTGTTCCTATTTGGATGTAAGTCCCAACAAGTGGCCTCATGATGCCCATCTCTACTACAATGGATGCAATAGCCTTTCTCCTTCAGAGGTGCATTTCCCCTTCTCTTTTCTGTGTGTGGAAAGCAATCCTCCATCCTCGTCCTTCTCATGTTTTCTATAACCTTCCTGCACAAGGATTTTCTCTTCCAACACTGGGACACTGTGTGGTTATTCAATCCAAAAAAAGTGCATGGTGTTTGATGCCACGAGCTCTTTTTTATATTATTAACATGCTTATAATCAAATGGCATTTTAGAGTTTTGAGATTTCTTATACCTCGTTGAGTTTCCTCTGGAGTTAGGCTGGATATAAGAGTTGGTATCAACTCTTTCATTGAGATTCTCATCTCTCCCTAGAGATGTCTTGAACCCTCGATCATGAGAATTTGTTCTCTCGACCTTCACTGAATCAATTTCATCTCCTGATGAACTGTTGACTTTTGGAGTCTCAGTGACTATCTTGGGGTCTTCTTCCCAAATGTTTTTGGAGCTTTCTCCAACATCCTTTGGGACATATCCTATCCCAACATATCGAGGCCAAACCACTTCCTCGATGGGATCCACAATACCTTGGCAATTGGTTCCAAGGTATCCTCCTTTGTATCCCATTTTTCTCATAAACTTTAAGCCAATGAAAGAAGCATGTTTTTCAAGGATTTCAAACGAATCATCAGTATTAATCAAGAAAGGAACTACACATGGTTTATTTACCTCCACCTCAAACTGGGACTCTTGGTCTGCTTCTTGAGATGTGTCCAGTTGTTCCTAGTGAGAAGGATCATTGGAAGATGCTTCTAGGAATCCTCCTTAGTTTTTGGATGCCTGTAGGTCATATTCATTTGTTTGACAAAGTGTGCATGAATTTTCACTGTCATGCTCACTCTCATAACTGGTGAAGTTTCCATGGTCACAAGATGGTCTCATCACCGTCTCATTCGTAGAGCCTTCCCCTGCCTGCATCTTCATGTCTTGCAACTTCTCTTGCAACTTTCAGTTCTCTCCCTCTGCAACATGCAACAATGTCTTCAATCCAACATTATATGCTTGAAACATTTGGTTGAGCTCTTGAAGCTCATTGAACCACGACTATTTTGGCGATCTTTCCATCCTTAGATTCAACACCTGCAATTGATATCAAGCCTGCTCTGATACCACATGATCTGAACCTGGGGGTGATAAGTTTCCAATAATTGATTGATTCTATCACTCCTTAAAGAGGGTCGGTTATAGATCATTTTTCTTGAGCGATTTGCAATTAAAGGTAAAGTTGAAGTCTTATAAGATTGAATCCAAAGTGAATAAAACCTCCTTAGTTTTTATTATGTGTTATATGTCATGCTTGCATTTAATATCTTATGTACGAAAATTCATGGAAAAGCAACATAAGAACATAATACACATAATGGATATGACACTTTCCTTGATAACAAAGTTTACCCGATGTGGGCTACCTCTCTGGGTCATGCTCCCAAAGCTTGACCGCTTTATTCTCTTCGTTGTAATGATGTCTCTCCTTTACAAGTTGTAAGGCCAAAGTCCATTTTCGGTGATGAAAAAAAGAGATCGGAATGTGATCAGGAATGTATACAAGCTTCATAAGTTCTCATGCTCATGAGGCATCCATGATGC
This sequence comes from Picea glauca, assembly GCA_000966675.3. NCBI lineage: Eukaryota > Viridiplantae > Streptophyta > Pinopsida > Pinales > Pinaceae > Picea > Picea glauca. Next base: position 17,835 of record JZKD02S0217270.1, read on the forward strand.
TGACATGGACATCATTCCCACATACTCAATACATGAAAAGAGGAAGAATATGACCCCCATCAACATGGAGCCATCAAATTCCTTAGATCTGTTGCTCAGATCCAAGCATAAATATGCAACCCATACAAAGATCCTGAAACTACGAGATTAAGAACTGCTTCGTTGGCCACTTATCATGCAAGTGCCACAATTCCTATGTCACATGTAACTGATTGGTTTGATGTGGAAGGAGAGAAGAAAAGAATAGATAGAAGGAATAAGTTGGTCATGATGCCTTGCTGCAGCCTCTCCACGCTCCTTCAGACCTGTAACATGCATGTTATGCTGCAACATTTAATGACAAAACAACATAATGAAAAGCATGCTTACATCGACTTCTATAGAACTTAGCTTGCTGATCTGAATCTTTGTTGCAAAAATAGACTTCGCCATTGTATTCGCGTCGCCGAATTACCTAAAAATGATTGTCAAATTGTCTCCATCGGACACATGCACTCTTAGGCCTCCTCTGGACCTCTACCTCGATCCACGTGCAATTATGAAATTAATGAACTGGATTTTTCATTGAAATTAATGCCTGGTACGACCTCATATAGACTGGTGCGTGCCTCCCCCTGATGGCCGACGAAACTCAACTTTAAAACAATTCTTGGCAGACGAACATTACAATGTGACTGTTGGGCGGATTGGTATGGGCACTAAAGTTAAGGCGTTTGTTATGGGGAGGTCCCGGGGTCAAACCCCACGGGCTCCCCTTTTAGTTGTGTGGTTATAACTTTGACTAAATTTAGCAAGCGACTTCTACATTTGGAGGTAGTCACCAGATATGGTGGGCCTCCGCCAGATTTGGCAGGGTCCCGCCATTATCTATTTTTGAATTTTTGGATACAGGTTGTCCTTGAGCAATTCGGGGATGCCACGTGTCACTCACTGATTGGGCTACGTGGCATCTTCGCATTGGTCCACTCGGATGCTTGATTTCACGCCCAATCACGGTATGGGACACATGGCGCTCCTTGGATGGTGCCACATGGCATCTCTTGTGGGTGTCATGTGTCACTTTCTGATTTGCCCACGTGGACCCCTGAAAAGTCCAATGGCTGGTGACACATGGCAGCATAGGGTGCTGCCACATGGCATGTTGATGTCATCATATTGTACGATGATGTCACCCTGTCATTTCAACTGCTGACATCATGTTAACATCAACAATACGGATGATGAGGTGTCCCCTGCTGACTGGTCCTGGTTGACCGCATCTTTGACCACAAATATCTTTCAACCTGTAACTTCGTTTGATAAGTTGTTTGCACCGTTGGAAATCTTGTGATGTGCTCTTTGTGATCATTCCATTTCCACTAAGTTTTGGGAACTTTGAATTTTGCCCTTTCTCTATCCATTGAGACCATTCTGGGCCTCCTGGGACACTTCTGAAACTTTCGTGTTGTTCCCTAGATCCATCTGGATCATCATGCTTGTAGCATTTTCTTCATGCATTGATGTTGCATTGTTAATTGTTGAACTTTTATTAGCTAGTACACTCAAAATTTATTTCATTTGTACTCCAACATCTGAGTATGTATTTACTTTAATTGAGTTGTCATCTTCTCGAGTCATGATATTAACTCGACCTATATTTGTTCCTTTTTATTCAACTTGTATTTTCACACATGAAGACATCAATGTTTCCCTCTTGATAAATTGTTCTAACTTGTTTTCCAGTGACTCTCTTATCACTCTTAATCTTCTTAATTTTGGTAAGTAGGCTTTTATTATGATTCTTTAGACATGAAAGTTCTTCATTTTCTAAATTGTTGACTTTATTCTTAGTGTCTTTATTCTCATTTTTTTAACTTCTAATATGTTCTAGTAGCCCTTGATTAAGGTTCTTTAAGCACACATTTTCTTCTTCTTGAATTATTTTTCGAGATCTTCTTTTTCTTGTTCTAATCTTTGATTACTCTGCTTTGTAGCCTTGGACTTCTTGACTTGTGCAAGCAATTTCTGATTGTGATCTTTTAAGTGAGAAATTTCTTCGTTTTTATCCATGATAGCTTCATCAAAATATTTTTGCATCCTTGATATTGAATTTTGATTTTCTTGAAGGATCACCTTAGAGATATATTTGATGTCTTTTGATGAAGGCATTATCAATTTTGACCTCATTTAAATATCTTGAAATGTCATCATTTTCTTTTTATAGGAAAAATTCAAGAATCGTTTCTCTGTGTTTAAGATGAAGGTACATAGTTTTCCAAACCATGGTAACATGAGAATTATGTCAAACTTTTTTTTATACATAGTTGCAACTTTGAATTGGGATATATATTCATAATCATCAATTGTCACTTGCAAATCCTTAATTTCATATTGTTTTTTTGAAAAATATCTTCATTTTCAATTATATTTGGCTATAGAATTAATAATTGATTTGCCAAATCAATATTAATATAATTTTCATTATGATCCATACTAATAACGATATTAATCTCTTTTCTTTGAATACTCCCTTTAGTATCAATAATCTGCAACATGGAATATCAACACCTTTATTAAGGAATCTTCCTTCCTTCATTTTCGAAATATCTCTATCTTAATGAAAAGTAATTAACTTCGTTTTTACTTTAAAACTTTTTTTTTACACTCTTCTTGTTTTTCACATTGTATAATCCCCCATATATATAACTGACCTTCTCTTTTTACCTTTATATTTTTAGTAGACACTTATATCGTTTACCTAAACTTAAAAATGGATATTTAAATAAATTTTGAATAACCCCTTTAAAATTTTGGATATTTAATTAAATTTTGAATAACCCCTTTTCTAATTTTGAATTGGCCTTCCTTGTACTTTTTTATTTAATAGCTTACCCTTTTCTTCACTTGGACCATTAAAATCTTGAAAACACTCTTCCAAAAGTGTTTTATATATATATAACCCCTTTTCTAATTTTGAATTGGCCTTCCTTGTAATTTTTTATTTAATAGCTTACCCTTTTCTTCACTTGGACCATTAAAATCTTGAAAACACCCTTCCAAAAGTGATATATATATATATATATATATATATATATATATATATATAATATCATTTTTTCCTTGTAATAAATCTTTTAATCCCTTCTATGTATAGTCGATGCTTTTAGGCTTATATTTTTTTTTAACCCAAACTTTTTAAGACTTCTTCCTTTGTTGAATTCCCCAAGTGTCATGATGCTCCTTCAAAAGACGACATTCCCGTATGTTAGATTCTATCTTTTTGATTCTATGTGAATCTGTGAATAATTATGGCGGTTGCAGTGGCTGGAATCATGATTATCCACAACATAATTGATTCGTTTTATGATTCCTACGAATTTTTAAGTCGTGTGCCTATTATTAGAGGTGACTATGGGAATTTTTATAGTTTATGATTAGATGAGAATGGCATAATTGTTTTTTCCACAGTGGCAGCTATTTCACGATTTGTTACTCTCTCGATCAAATGGTTTCTTGAAAATTTATGATGAACTTAGCAATGATACAATTTAAGTTCTATACAAGGGTCACTAATTACGATGTCTTACTTCTTATGAGGTTTTAAATAGCGGTTACACTTCAATCCAAGCTGATTGGTGGTGACTTTTCTTCCTATATGAACTTTGGTAGCGTCCATATGAATTTCAACCATCGAGTTTTTCCCTTGATAGCCACTTTATAACTGTCACTAATATACGGCCAAAAAAAAGTTCGCAATGTAATATCGATAACTTAAACATGTCTTGACGATATCTATAACGTACCCAACCACCCACAAGCTGGTCATGTTACATCAAAATACACCTCTTGAACCGATTTTGAAATCCGATAATAAATAATTCGAAATTAAGCATTAAAAAATGCAATAACCACAAAAACAATAATCAAGATTCATGCTAAACCATCCAAGAAATGAATAGTGTGCCATGCACAACAATAACCAACAAGCATGCACACAAAAATACATCTCAGAGATAAATATACACAATGTAATATAATTTATGCAGAAAACACAATGAACATTTATCTTTAGTTAAACCATC
>JZKD02S0217281.1:6551-21895 GCA_000966675.3 Picea glauca
ATGCAACATGTAATCTAAATCTTAAATGGGTGTGAAAAGTAATCTCAACTGTAGATCACTTTGAATATTAGAAATAGATTGTAACTCATGATTATAAAAGTAAGGCTAGTAGAAGGAGGAAGACACTTGTGTTGAGGGAGTCGACATGGTCGAGGACTATCGACAAGAGTTTGAGGTCAAGAGACTTGGTGAGAGACCAAGGTCGAGACTTGTGTGAGATACACTTGTGAGAGACTTGGTGAGAGACCAAGGTTGGGGATAGAAAATGACTTTTTCTAGTAAGAAGTGTAGGAGAAAAGAAGGACTTTTGTGTACACTAGAGTGAGGAGATCTCACTGGTTGGGTGAAGAGAGTTAATCCAAGTATTGATGAGAGGGTTGAATCACAAAGGACCATCATTCAAGATCTTGATAGGTGGAAAAATACTTTCATCTAGAGGTCATACAGGTCAAGGAGGAGAGAGAGAATAAGTAGCCATAGCTGGGTTTCAAAGGATAGAGACCAGAGGGAAGAGCAGAGTTGTACATAGTTTGTTGTACGGTCTTTCCGTACATATCCACGGGTCTCAGTGGAGAAGTTCATGGATATCCATGGGTCAGTGAAGGATAGGTCATGAACATCCATGGGCTAGAGAAGGGAAATCCACATATTCATTGGAAAACATGCTGGTACATGGTAGAAGAACAACACAAGAGTTTCTAGGTTTGTCTACAGTGTATAATTCTCCTAGCAGGCCATTTTCCCTATTACGGGAGCCATGATTTGACCTTAATAAAAACATCATTAGACTAGTTTTCCCTCTGGGATTTTTCCATGGGTTTACCCAAAATTCTTGGTGTTCTTATGTGCTTGATTTGATTTCTTTTTTTATGTTTCCGATGCATGTTTCATTGAGTAACCTAGTTGTGCTTTAATTCAGTAAATGTATTTTGCTTGGAATTAACTACTCGGTGCTAGGTTAAGGGAAATTTCAACATGGTATCAGATCATACCTAGCATTGAAAGAAGGAGATCTTGATAATAGGGATATGATCCTACCAAACTACCTTTCATATTTTGGCCGTAAGTTTTTACTCCAATACCCATTTCATGCATTACGTATATCGTTGGAAAAGCATTTTTGAGATCTAAAATTTCATGGTTGTATGATTTGAGAGATGCCTTACCAATTGTTTACATTTTTAAATATTAATATTAGGCACATTGTCAACAACCCCAAAGAATAGAGTATCTCAACCAAGAGTAGAAGAACCAGGAACTGAACTTAGGGAAGCATATACAAACTCTCACTTAATTAATTTTTCATTTATATAGGTTCAAATGCATGGTTTTGATATTTTGTTTCGAGGTTATTCTATGGTGACTCATCTATTGCATGTTGAATGGTGCCACATACCCATGCTAAAGGAAGGTCATATTCAACAACCCAGATAGGTAGTGTGTGAGGGAAGAAAACCATGAAGGCACAACTGCCACACATCAAGGAAATATACCAATATGCAACAATACCCTCGCAGACATGATTTGCCACTGAAGATGATAGAGTAACAATAACAACACCAATTGTTGCAACAACTAGTGAGCAACGAAAGGGAATCAAACTTGAATGGCCAAAGACGAATTCCAAATCCCATGATGTTCAAATATCAAACTTGGAGGGAGAAGCATTTTCCCATGTTCATACCAATCTTCATGGTGGGTGAGGTGCACTATGGTAAGAATCTATAATGGCCCACCAACACTAAATGACAATTTCAAAATGTAACAACATATTATACATTAAATTGTAAACATTTCTGAATGTGACAAACCCTCTAACCAAGAAGTCTTTGATTGGTTTTCATATCTCATCTCTATTCCTGAAGGGTATGATTTACATAATCAAATTACCTCTCATTCACAAGAGTCGGATCTGATAATGAAGGATAGAGGATACATGATCTCTAATCAACACTCTATCATAGCTACAGAGGAATCTTTGCAAGAAATATTAAACCCCTTAGACCTAGAGTGGGAACCATCTACTGTCTCCCCTTCAGAAAATCATGAATATACTTTGGTCTGCGAGGAATATCTCATTGAATAAATCCCATCATTTTCAAAATCTGAATATCTTCATTCTCTTTACATGAATCTATTCGATGATAATCACCCACACGAGCACCCACCTATTTATCATCTAGTGCAATATTTACATTACTCTTACAATGAAACACTAAATTATAAACCAGAACAACAAGGTTTCCTAGCTTTGATCGATTAAAGACTAATTCTGAATGATAGTCCATCCGAGATGCAAAATGTTGAAATTTATTCGCAATTGGAATATATGGAACATGATGAATCACAATTTGATCACGATAACCATGTTTTCGATGACTATTTTCATGTTTCGGGATTGAATATGAACATCAATGTATCATCTGATAATCCTGCACGATCTGAAATTGCTGACCTTGATTCAAAAATGTTAATGACATGTAGAATACAATGAGTTTTTAGATCCCCATGAAGAAATCTTATCAACTGTGCAACCCATCACTATGCAAGGCAGATAAAACATTGAGATGATCCAAGAAACATTGTCATCTAAATATAATTCGAAATCGCATATCAATCTTTAGGGGCAGATACGTCACTCTCCCTTGGATTCTATCTCAATACTCCAACACTCCTCATATGATTTTGATGATGTTATAGGATAAGGATTGGAGTCATATTTTGCTCAATGTTTCCTTCAAACTAGTAGATATAATCTCTCTTATCAACATGCGGGTTATGTAAAATGTGAGTCCAAGGAGACTTTCCTGGATAATGAGGGACTTCAGTTTCGGGTGATGATTATGTCAGGTTCTCATTATCTTTCTTTTATCTCTCAAATGAATGACAACACCCATACTGAGACTCTCCCATAATGTACATGGCATGCAAATTTCATTTATGGGTCTCATTAGGTATGTTTCTCATTCTTGATTTTCTTCTGACATTTCTATGACGATCAATGTAAATTTTTTAATGGAATTGAATATTGGTTGGAGGAATCCTACATGTCCACATTTCCCATGATCGACAATGATACCAAATTTAACATGCTGGGTAGATATTTGCTTGAGTCAATTCTTCCTAGCTTTGATCTCTCACTACTCCATTTTTTGCTATCGATTTTTTATGAACACGTGGTTGCAGGTTTGGAGTTACTTGATTGGATACATTGGCACTATGATTTCACTTATCCCTTTTTCATTTAATGTAGGATAGGGTAGGGACAAGAGTAGAATAGTTCTTTATTCCCTTGTGTAGTTTAGATGTTTGCTTTCAATTTTTGCTTGTGTAGCATAGATTTCGGGTTCATCTTGGTTTCTTCAATAAAATCCACCAACTATTATTAGTTTGGTTTTCAACTTAAGATGGATTTCTTTAGTCTTAGTCTCTTTTTTTGTAAAATATTTCTTCTNGGTATTTGGACATGAAGTACAATGCATATGCAGATACAACACCCATGGATGGATAGTATACATCATGTTGTTTCCGGTGGTAGGTGGAACATCACGTTGATCCTCATGGTTGAGGAGAAGTGAATTTTTGAATATGACAAAGTGAATTGAAGAAGGAAGTACAGATCGACCCTGAAGATAATTAAAGAAAATAATTACAAAATAAGAAAGTGTCAGGTCGACCCTAATGTTAAAAGGAAGTGACATAAAGGGTATAAATACATCTCATTAAACATTCATTTTTCAACACACATAAGTTTGTTAATGAACAAGGAGATATAAGTCGAATTTCAGAGGAAATATGAAGTAAAGAAGGCCGGATTTCAAGGGAGGATGAAGTCTTTTGGTGATGTGTTCTAAGGTATGTTATTTACAACTCATCTTACCATTTTCACTATAAATTGTTTTCTATAACGATTCATATGGTGAAATTGGTATGGTATTGAGAAGACATATCTAGGTATCTGTGGTAAATATTTCATCTCTTTATTTGCTATAAGTTTGGAGATACACTCTGTGGAAGATAAGGTTTTTGACTAGTCCTGAAGCTAGTCATAAACAAGTGTTTCAGGTAAAACAATCATAATGTCTTCATAGATAATCCAAATGAAGTGAGACCAATTGCATTGGAAAGAGTACGGGCTGTAGTTTCCTGTGTAAAAATTCCAGAATATGATGTTAAAAATTGAGTGTGAGGCATGCTGTACAAGTTCGCTCTCCTGAATAAACCAGAATTGAATAAGGTCTACCATTTTCTCTATAACTCTTTTTATGGGAGGATTCAAGGAGTGAAACTTGGAGGAGTTTCAGAGAATACATTGAGTAATATTATCTATAGGATCAGAGTATTCCAAGAAGTGAATAATTGCATAATTTGAAGAAGTCTCAGGAAGCATTATCAGGTTCTATGTGATGGTTGGTTGATGGTGATAATTTAATGTAAAGTTTTGTTATCTCTCATATATTCTTGGGTGGAAGGAAGGGGCAAGGATGGAGAGGTAAACCCTCTCTTGATATTGGAGGATTTTATCTTCCTTTTGGAGGTTTATCCCTCCCTTTATATTTGGAAGATGTAGCTACCTTTGGAAGTCATTACTTCCCTTGAACAATAACTATTGATTATTTCTCATATATTGTGCATGGCGTATTGTGGTGTATTGGTGTAACTCTTATACTATTGTTCATTGCTCATTGGATATAATTTAATGGTTTAAGTATAAGTTGATTTTTTTTTTAAATTGTACTTGATACTGATTCACCCCCCTTCTCAGTATCAACAGGTTCATCATTTATTCAAAGATTCATCTTTTGGTTTAGTGTACATGCTTCAGTTATGTTTTATGCTATGAGATCTCTATGAACATGCTCTTCTGGGAGGGAGTTATCTTACTCAACACCACTTTTGGTCAAATTTTCTAACTGGTTAAACATTTATGTTTGAAAATTTCTATAAAGGAATCTACATCATTTGTCAATATTTTTGATTGATGATATTTGTTTTTCGCCTGTGTGCATATCCCNGGGGGGTGTGTGTGAATTAGTATTGAGCACTTTTTACCATTTTTAACCTTAAACACATCATGTAAACATTAACCATTAACAATTCCATTTATCATAAAAAAAACCATACATAGAACACAATGATTTTTACGTGGAAACCCAAATGGGAGAAAAACATAGAATTTTTTTCTTATATCATGTTAAGATTAAATTCATAGGAAGCACCGAATTCCAATATTATCCAACACTAACTAGAAGGAGGCACAAACCCCCTTATTTACAGGCACCAACCTGAAGGAAGCTTAAACTCCCTGATTTACCAGCACAAACTGCAAGGAGGTACCAACCCCCTAGATTTACCAACTCCAACTGGAAGTGATCTGATCTAGGGTGACCTTGATATCAACATGATTTGGTTCTAGGATCACTTAATGAAAGGATAAGTTATAAGATCGTTTTAATTGAACTTGATTGCATTAAAGGTGAACACATGTGCTTATGAAAGTCTTGAATCCAAATTGAATATAATTTGGTGAATGTGCTGTTAGTCTCATAATCCATTACTTAATGCACTTAACAATCATAATTGTGGAAATAAAAACATGCATAAGAAAACATGAGACAAGGTCAACACATAAAAAAAGAGATCACCAAATCATTAACGAAGTTCACTAGTATGGCTACGTCTTTGGATTGGCTGGAATACAAATCGCTTCATCATCCTTCCTTTAATAGGGATTAAATATTCTCACAAAATGTGGCAAATTTCTTTAGACACCAGAAGGATGAAATTGTACCAAAAGGGGCTTACATACAAACCACAAGCATGAGTCCTAGTTTCTCCCCTCAAAGAGCTCTCCAAAAGAGCCTCCAAAAGGGCCTCCAAAAGGGCCTCCAAAATCTCCTCATAATCTCATGCAATAAAGGGGTTTAAATTTCTTTTTCTAGCTACATATTCCAAAAAGACAAGATCCATAAATTTAGGATCCAATAACTTCTCAAGGACAAAAATGAGAAATACCCTTAACTTCCTCCTTGAGACTAGGAATCCACTTGTAATAAAGTGAGGAAAAGTCCAAGCCAACCCATGCGACTCTTAACTTCCTCCTTAAGACTAGGAAGCTAATTTGTAAGTTGGTTTCTCATATACAACTAATTTCCCATTAAAAGAATGAAGCAAATTTGTGAGTTGGATTCTCACACAACTAATTTCCCATTTTATGATTAAATGAATATTTCATGAGATTCTCAAACTCACTTTAAGAATTAATCATTTGTCTCATATGCATGACTAATACATGAGTTTCTCATATTCATTTCAAGTATTAATAATCTTTACAATTTAATTAATTCATTCATGAGCATTAATTATTCTTTTCCACCTATTATCAATTATCATTTTAATGATTTATACCATGGTGTCCAAAGTAGGAATTTTCCATTTGGATATCCTCCTGGATCAAACCTCCCCAAAAAAACACTTTTGGTCCTCCAAAAGTATGGAGAGAATCTTGGATATCTGCAACCATCTTTTGGGAAGAGTCTTACACTCCACGATGCACTACCTTCTTCTTTATCTGCATAAGGCGTCTCTAAAAAGCCACACCCTTCTTCTCCTTCACCTTTGTACTTTAGAATGAGGATGTCAATGTCGACACTTGCATCGATACAAATCTGTAGCTGACAATGCATAATCATGTTTTCAAAGCAATACCATACTTTCTAGACTTTATAAAACACTCATGGACAAATTTACAATGATTTCCAAAAATAGACCTTAGACAAAACAATGCCCCTCACTCAACAATGATTACAATACCCATTACAATGTTTAGGAATAAAACAAATGCCTCTCACTCAACAATGGTTACACAACATTTTACAATACAAAGGGACTAGATTCTCACAAGAATACGACAATGTCTCCCCTTCAAAGAGACGATCTCCTCAGATAATACAGGGGCTAAGTTCTCACAAACATGTGGCAATGTCTCTCCTACAAAGAGATGATATCTTATAATAAAGGTTGATCTCTTTTGATGAAGGCCAATCTCTTTTGATGAAGGATCATCTCACACACACATGTGGCATAAGATGGACTCACATCCAGTGGAAAAGTTCCTCTTTGAATCCGGTGCTCAAACTCAAGCATAATCATCATCATCATCATATTTATCTCAAAATTTTGAGACTTTTGAATGTAAACATGGCCACTTTCTGAAAAAGTGCCAAAATGGCCTTATCAACACCACACTGCCTCAGTTTGCATGCAAAAGCTCAAATGATGAATTTCTTGCAATTTTAGATCTTGCTGCAACACTCAACGATCACCAGAGTTTGCAATATACATTCATCCATTTGCAATTAAAAAAAAAGGAAAACCATAATGCATAAATCTTACATTGGTTTTCATAGTAAGGAGCTCAACCAACTATGCAAATCTCATCATACACAACACCAACAAGTCCATCTCGTCATTCTACAACTTTTGACTATAAACGTGACCCTGTTTTGAAAGGTGCAACTCTGTCTCATAAAGAGTGCAAATGCATTAATGAAAAAAGGGGATTCAATGATGAGCCCTGGAAATTCATTGCTTGGATCCAAATTCTAACTACACCAGTGGATTCTTGGTGAGAAATTGTGAAAAAATGACTATAATTATGTCAAATTCTTTCACTGTCTCTTCCTCAACTACTTTCCTTGAAATGCGTGCTAAAGTATTAATGGAAAACACGAGAGTCTTCCATGAGCCCACATGTCTTCTATTCAGATCACAAAATGGAAAGTGTTATTGGATTCATGGTGAGAAATCGCACAAAAACAATTATCAATTCATCAAATTCTGTGTAGGGCCACTTGGGTTTCTCTCTGCTCCTTTGCCTCGATTTGCATGTCACTATAATGTACAAACCCTACAATAAATGTGTCTTGCATATCTAAATTCATTCTCGTATAGACCGAAATGCATGCCCGTCATCTGTTGATGTCATTGCCACGTGTCTGTCTCTTAATGGTGCCACATGGTGCCTCCTGGGGGTGCCACATGTCACTTTTCCATTGGACCATTTAGTAGCTCTAAAATTCCAAATTGGCATGCCACGAGGCAACCTTTCCTATTACCACATCAATATGATGATGTCACCTTCCAACTGTGTTCCATGTCAGATGATGATGCCAATTCCATGTCAACCTGTACAACCTGCCACATCATCGTACAATCAGTCCCATGTCACCCTATACGATCTACTGGATGTGCCTACAGATGCCACATCATTATCCCAATCAACGCTTGCATGAGTACCATGTTAGCATGTACGGATATTCCACATCATCATATGGTCAGTGCCACATCACCCTCTACGATCTGCTGACTATGTGTATGACTGCCATGTCATCGGACCAGCTAGTGCCCGTGCTAGTGCCAGGTCAGTCTGTATATATCTGCCACATCATCATACAATTAGCGCAATGCCACCCTGTATGGTCTGTTGGCTATGTGTACGACTGCCATATCATTGGCCTAGTCAGCACCACATCAGCCTGTATGGATCTGCCACGTCAATTGTACGATTTTCCATGTAAGTGACCCAATCAACACCCACATCAGTGGTCCAGTCATCTGCTGATGTCATCTACCACATCACAGTGGTATTGCCACATGGAATTAGTACATTTCCATGTGGCACTTTTCTACTTGTTCAACTATACCCCGAAAATGCTGAAAATGAGTGACACGTGTCACGCTCTCAGGTTGCCATGTGTCCTGTTGATGTCAACATCTGTACTTCCAACTGTGCCTACCACGTCATCTACTGTGTCATCATGCAACCTACCACGTTATCAATACAAATGACACGTGGTGACCTCTCGTGCTTCCATGTCAGCATGATGACGTCAACACTGTACATATTTTGCCAATTTCGCTTATTTTATGAAAACTTTAGATGGCCATATCTTTGTCATCGGAACTCCCTTTGATGATCCATTTCCATTTTTGGAAATCTATCATCAAAATATTCAACCTGGTGTTGTTTTCATAAAATTATGGGCACTTTGAGTTTTGAGCTATTTTGGAGCTCCATGGCTTGGTTACTAAAAATGGGCTATCCAGGGACCTTCTTTGTTGTCCCAAAAGGCCTAAAATATCATTGTGTTGCATGAATAAGTGATTTGCCATGATGGCTACACTCAGCTAACTCAAAAACTCTACCCATCCTTTTAGTCATCAAGATGAATATGTCCTCCTTCTCGAGCTGCCTCTTTGTTTGTAGTTGGCCTTCTTCTTATAGCTGGCTTCCTTTCTAAGATGTTTTGTTGGATGATTCCTTCACAGGTACTTGTCCAAATTTATTGTCTTTCCTTGGATGTAGCTCTAGATAGAGTGTCCAACATGTGGCTTCCTGATGTCCACCCTTGTCGCAATGGGTGCAAAGGTTATTCTTTACCCAGGTTTTCTTTCCTTTCTTTTTCTCATGAAGTGGAGAAGGGTCTTCATGTCTTGGATTCTTCCTGGTTTCCACAACCTTCATGTACAAATCCATCATTTTCCAACACTTGGCAGCAACATGATTATTCAAACCACAAAATTTACATGGTTTTCTATAACATAAACTTTGCTTTACATTTCCAATTTGCTTGTAATCAAAAGGAACATTTGAATAATGAGACTTTTAATACCTTGCTTGGTTGTCTCTGACATAGGCCCGACGAGGAGAACTTGTATGAGATCCCCTTTTTTAATGCTTATATCCCTTTGGAGATGAATCGTAATCACGATCATTGGAAATGTATGATGTGCTCTCACCCTGAACTGATTCAGACTTGTCACTTGAGGATTCTCTTGCTTCTGTGGTTTTGGAGCATTCTCCAACTTCCTTTCTGACATAGCCCAATACTACATATTGAGGTATTTCCACCACTTCGATGAGATTCACAATGCCTTGGCCATTGGCTCCAAGGCCTTCTCCCTCTATCCCATTTTCTTCATTAGCTTCAAGCCAGTGCATGTGGTGTGCTTTTCAAAAGCACCAAAATCATCATCATAAGGAGAAGAACATGAAACTGAAGAAGTATTGTTTACCTCAATTACCGTTTCTAGATCAGGTGTGGGGGATGGATTTACTAAGCCTTCATCACCTTGCAACTTTGTCAGAGCCTCTTTCGTGGCTTGTAATAAAANGGGGGGTGTGTGTGAATTAGTATTGAGCACTTTTTACCATTTTTAACCTTAAACACATCATGTAAACATTAACCATTAACAATTCCATTTATCATAAAAAAAACCATACATAGAACACAATGATTTTTACGTGGAAACCCAAATGGGAGAAAAACATAGAATTTTTTTCTTATATCATGTTAAGATTAAATTCATAGGAAGCACCGAATTCCAATATTATCCAACACTAACTAGAAGGAGGCACAAACCCCCTTATTTACAGGCACCAACCTGAAGGAAGCTTAAACTCCCTGATTTACCAGCACAAACTGCAAGGAGGTACCAACCCCCTAGATTTACCAACTCCAACTGGAAGTGATCTGATCTAGGGTGACCTTGATATCAACATGATTTGGTTCTAGGATCACTTAATGAAAGGATAAGTTATAAGATCGTTTTAATTGAACTTGATTGCATTAAAGGTGAACACATGTGCTTATGAAAGTCTTGAATCCAAATTGAATATAATTTGGTGAATGTGCTGTTAGTCTCATAATCCATTACTTAATGCACTTAACAATCATAATTGTGGAAATAAAAACATGCATAAGAAAACATGAGACAAGGTCAACACATAAAAAAAGAGATCACCAAATCATTAACGAAGTTCACTAGTATGGCTACGTCTTTGGATTGGCTGGAATACAAATCGCTTCATCATCCTTCCTTTAATAGGGATTAAATATTCTCACAAAATGTGGCAAATTTCTTTAGACACCAGAAGGATGAAATTGTACCAAAAGGGGCTTACATACAAACCACAAGCATGAGTCCTAGTTTCTCCCCTCAAAGAGCTCTCCAAAAGAGCCTCCAAAAGGGCCTCCAAAAGGGCCTCCAAAATCTCCTCATAATCTCATGCAATAAAGGGGTTTAAATTTCTTTTTCTAGCTACATATTCCAAAAAGACAAGATCCATAAATTTAGGATCCAATAACTTCTCAAGGACAAAAATGAGAAATACCCTTAACTTCCTCCTTGAGACTAGGAATCCACTTGTAATAAAGTGAGGAAAAGTCCAAGCCAACCCATGCGACTCTTAACTTCCTCCTTAAGACTAGGAAGCTAATTTGTAAGTTGGTTTCTCATATACAACTAATTTCCCATTAAAAGAATGAAGCAAATTTGTGAGTTGGATTCTCACACAACTAATTTCCCATTTTATGATTAAATGAATATTTCATGAGATTCTCAAACTCACTTTAAGAATTAATCATTTGTCTCATATGCATGACTAATACATGAGTTTCTCATATTCATTTCAAGTATTAATAATCTTTACAATTTAATTAATTCATTCATGAGCATTAATTATTCTTTTCCACCTATTATCAATTATCATTTTAATGATTTATACCATGGTGTCCAAAGTAGGAATTTTCCATTTGGATATCCTCCTGGATCAAACCTCCCCAAAAAAACACTTTTGGTCCTCCAAAAGTATGGAGAGAATCTTGGATATCTGCAACCATCTTTTGGGAAGAGTCTTACACTCCACGATGCACTACCTTCTTCTTTATCTGCATAAGGCGTCTCTAAAAAGCCACACCCTTCTTCTCCTTCACCTTTGTACTTTAGAATGAGGATGTCAATGTCGACACTTGCATCGATACAAATCTGTAGCTGACAATGCATAATCATGTTTTCAAAGCAATACCATACTTTCTAGACTTTATAAAACACTCATGGACAAATTTACAATGATTTCCAAAAATAGACCTTAGACAAAACAATGCCCCTCACTCAACAATGATTACAATACCCATTACAATGTTTAGGAATAAAACAAATGCCTCTCACTCAACAATGGTTACACAACATTTTACAATACAAAGGGACTAGATTCTCACAAGAATACGACAATGTCTCCCCTTCAAAGAGACGATCTCCTCAGATAATACAGGGGCTAAGTTCTCACAAACATGTGGCAATGTCTCTCCTACAAAGAGATGATATCTTATAATAAAGGTTGATCTCTTTTGATGAAGGCCAATCTCTTTTGATGAAGGATCATCTCACACACACATGTGGCATAAGATGGACTCACATCCAGTGGAAAAGTTCCTCTTTGAATCCGGTGCTCAAACTCAAGCATAATCATCATCATCATCATATTTATCTCAAAATTTTGAGACTTTTGAATGTAAACATGGCCACTTTCTGAAAAAGTGCCAAAATGGCCTTATCAACACCACACTGCCTCAGTGTGCATGCAAAAGCTCAAATGATGAATTTCCTGCAATTTTAGATCTTGCTGCTTTGCTGCAACACTCAACGATCACCAGAGTTTGCAATATACATTCATCCATTTGCAATTAAAAAAAAAGGAAAACCATAATGGATAAATCTTACATTGGTTTTCATACTAAGGAGCTCAACCAACTGTGCAAATCTCATCATACACAACACCAACAAGTCCATCTCGTCATTCTACAACTTTTGACTATAAATGTGACCCTGTTTTGAAAGGTGCAACTCTGTCTCATAAAGAGTGCAAATTCATTAATGACAAAAGGGGATTCAATGATGAGCCCTGGAAATTCATTGCTTGGATCCAAATTCTAACTACACTAGTGGATTCTTGGTGAGAAATTGTGAAAAAATGACTATAATTATGTCAAATTCTTTCACTGTCTCTTCCTCAACTACTTTCCTTGAAATGCATGCTAAAGAATTAATGGAAAACACAAGATTTTTCCATGAGCCCACATGTCTTCTATTCAGATCACAAAATGGAAAGCGTTATTGGATTCATGGTGAGAAATCGCACAAAAACAATTATCAATTCATCAAATTTTGTGTAGGGCCACTTGGGTTTCTCTCTGCTCCTTTGCCTCGATTTGCATGTCACTATAATGTACAAACCCTACAATAAATGTGTCTTGCATATCTAAATTCATTCTCGTATAGACTGAAATGCATGCCCGTCATCTGTTGATGTCATTGCCACGTGTTTGTCTCTTAATGGTGCCACATGGTGCCTCCTGGGGGTGCCACATGTCACTTTTCCATTGGACCATTTGGTAGCTCTAAAATTCCAAATTGGCATGCCACGAGGAAACCTCTCCTATTACCACATCAATATGATGATGTCACCTTCCAACTGTGTTCCATGTCAGATGATGATGCCAATGCCATGTCAACCTGTACAACCTGCCACATCATCATACGATCAGTGCCATGTCACCCTATATGATCTACTGGATGTGCCTACAGATGCCACATCATTATCCCAATCAACGCTTGCATGAGTACCAGGTTAGCATGTACGGATCTTCCACATCATCATATGGTCAGTGCCACATCACCCTCTACGATCTGCTGACTATGTGTATGACTGCCATGTCATCGGACCAGCTAGTGCCCGTGCTAGTGCCAGGTCAGTATGTATAGATCTGCCACGTCATCATACAATTAGCGCAATGCCACCCTATATGGTCTGTTGGCTATGTGTACGACTGCCATATCATTGGCCTAGTCAGCACCACATAATCCTGTATGGATCTGCCACGTCAACTGTACGGTTTTCCATGTAAGCGACCTAATCAACACCCACATCAGTGGTCCAGTCATCTGCTGATGTCATCTACCACATCACAATGGTACTGCCACATGGAATTAGTATGTTTCCATGTGGCACTTTTCTACTTGTTCAAATATACCCCGAAAATGCTGAAAATGAGTGACACGTGTCACTTTCTCAGGTTGCCATGTGTCCTGTTGACGTCAACATCTGTACTTCCAACTGTGCCTACCACGTCATCTACTGTGTCATCATGCAACCTACCACGTTATCAATACAAATGACACGTGGTGACCTCTCGTGCTTCCATGTCAGCATGATGACGTCAACACTGTACATATTTTGCCAATTTCGCTTATTTTATGAAAACTTTAGATGGCCATATCTTTGTCATCGGAACTCCCTTTGATGATCCATTTCCATTTTTGGAAATCTATCATCAAAATATTCAACCTGGTGTTGTTTTCATAAAATTATGGGCACTTTGAGTTTTGAGCTATTTTGGAGCTCCATGGCTTGGTTACTAAAAATGGGCTATCCAGGGACCTTCTTTGTTGTCCCAAAAGGCCTAAAATATCATTGTGTTGCATGAATAAGTGATTTGCCATGATGGCTACACTCAGCTAACTCAAAAACTCTACCCATCCTTTTAGTCATCAAGATGAATATGTCCTCCTTCTCGAGCTGCCTCTTTGTTTGTAGTTGGCCTTCTTCTTATAGCTGGCTTCCTTTCTAAGATGTTTTGTTGGATGATTCCTTCACAGGTACTTGTCCAAATTTATTGTCTTTCCTTGGATGTAGCTCTAGATAGAGTGTCCAACATGTGGCTTCCTGATGTCCACCCTTGTCGCAATGGGTGCAAAGGTTATTCTTTACCCAGGTTTTCTTTCCTTTCTTTTTCTCATGAAGTGGAGAAGGGTCTTCATGTCTTGGATTCTTCCTGGTTTCCACAACCTTCATGTACAAATCCATCATTTTCCAACACTTGGCAGCAACATGATTATTCAAACCACAAAATTTACATGGTTTTCTATAACATAAACTTTGCTTTACATTTCCAATTTGCTTGTAATCAAAAGGAACATTTGAATAATGAGACTTTTAATACCTTGCTTGGTTGTCTCTGACATAGGCCCGACGAGGAGAACTTGTATGAGATCCCCTTTTTTAATGCTTATATCCCTTTGGAGATGAATCGTAATCACGATCATTGGAAATGTATGATGTGCTCTCACCCTGAACTGATTCAGACTTGTCACTTGAGGATTCTCTTGCTTCTGTGGTTTTGGAGCATTCTCCAACTTCCTTTCTGACATAGCCCAATACTACATATTGAGGTATTTCCACCACTTCGATGAGATTCACAATGCCTTGGCCATTGGCTCCAAGGCCTTCTCCCTCTATCCCATTTTCTTCATTAGCTTCAAGCCAGTGCATGTGGTGTGCTTTTCAAAAGCACCAAAATCATCATCATAAGGAGAAGAACATGAAACTGAAGAAGTATTGTTTACCTCAATTACCGTTTCTAGATCAGGTGTGGGGGATGGATTTACTAAGCCTTCATCACCTTGCAACTTTGTCAGAGCCTCTTTCGTGGCTTGTAATAAAA
>JZKD02S0217292.1:0-10645 GCA_000966675.3 Picea glauca
TTTTTCCTTTAGGGTTTGATGAAAGAGCCTTGTTGTAGCAACACTCTCCCTCATTAAGCCTTCTTGTCTTGATTTTGTGCTTCATCTGAGCTAGTCGTTTGCCGGGAAGGAGGAGTGAGAACGAGGCCTTACTTTTGCAACACCAGAGTGAGCCTCTCTCCCCTAGGGTTCTATTTTTGAGGCCCTACTTTAGCAGTACCTTGAAACTTTTCCCTCTAGTCCTTTGAAATATCATCTCCTTCAACCTTTGCGTCCTTCACTTATGGATCCATTAAACCCTAAGGAACTGATCTGAGAGTCCTCAAACATTGAAGTGAAGCTGATAAAAAAACTCTTAAAAATTTTGAATCTCAAAACCCTAACCTACTAACCCTGAATGCTAACATCACTCCTTGCTATTATATCATTGATGCAACAATGTTTTGTCTATGAGCAATTGAATGGTAGTTGAAGGCATTTATTAGACTAAGTATTGATTGATTATATTGGATGGCATATCATTCTTGTATTTATTGACAAGTGATACATTTATCATTTCTATTTTGTAAACATTGACTCCGTCAACATTTACTTTTAAATTGCTTATATTGAATATCAGATAGTCACTGATTTATATGAAGTACTAACCAAGATTGCATGTTTTAGTTTCCTTGTTGTGTTGTCTCAAGAAGGTGCTTTTCTTTTCTTTGGTTATACCTTATTATTGGTTGTTTATCCGGGACTATATGATTGGCAGTGATCTATGAAGGGAGAATTTTTCCTTGTCCTTTTATCCTTTGCCCTTTCAAAACCCCAGGTAACCAGGGAAATCTCCCCTGGGCCTAGCCTCCCTAAAGAGAAAGAACCTACCCATGATGGTGACATTGGGTGGGATAGGTTCTTGTTACACCAGCTTGACCTTCTACCTTATAGACTTTACTCCTAGCTACAAACTGTGCGATAACATTTTGGCGCCGTTGCCAGGGAAACCTGAGTCAATTCTCCTCAAATGAAAAATATTTTCGGTAAGACATACCTATAGATTTTTATCTAACAAGATTACCAGTGAATCCACTCGGGTGTTTTCACTTATCCTTTGATAGTTTCAGGAAAATTATCTGGTGACTCTAATTTTTTCAAGGTGCCACCTTACTCTCAAAATCTGTGATATTTCCAAGTTATGGGATCATGGCACACTGGGAGCAGATGTATCCAACTATTGATTTCAAAAGTTTTCAAGGATACCCAAATTACTTTGATACAAAATGGCTTAGCAATTCTCCAAGACTCTTTGGCCTCGCAACTCCTCACATTGTAAATTTTTTGGATTATATGAGTGAAACAAAATTGGGAGGAGAGAATGCTATTATAAAATTGTTCTTACTCACTCTGCCATCCTACTTGCAAGATCATTTTAAGGGTTGTTGCAAGGACAAGGGTATATCATATTTCATACACCTCATCAACAGGTTTATAGACCTTACCAAGCCACATTGCCAAACATATGAATATGTCCTTCAAAACCTCATGGTAGGCTTAGACGACAAAGAATTCACCACTGGCATTGTAGAAGATCTCATGAAAGTGTATCATGATCAATACCAAGAATCCTCTGATATAAACGATGAGGTTTATGAAGACCATTGTCAACCCCTTGAAGAAGAGCATGACCTCTCCCATAATCTAATAGAATGTAGTAAAGATGTAACTGGAAAAGTTAATTATGAGGATGAAGCACCAGTGTCTGCTCCTCCGTCTGACAAATCTCTCCAAGATCCTATTCCTTCTGCAAAAAATGAAGAGAATGAGGTAAGTTATTTTCCTCTCGAAATTTTTGATGATACCTTATTCTATGACTCAAACAGTAAAGAAAAAATGGAGACCTCGGAAGAACTAGAAGATGCAGAGCCAAATATTCCAATTGATGAAGACATCTGAGTACTTGAAGCTTCTACATAAGAAGAAGTGAGCAAGGTGAGTTGCTTCCCTTTCCAAATTTGTAATGATTCTCTATCTTATTATGTGGAAAGTGAATAAGTTTTGGATATTTTAAGCCCTTCATGTTATGATGAAGATGATGACTTTGTTGATAATTTTGATGAATTCATACATGTCGGGAAATGTAGATGGGATATGATTGAATATGATGGCGATCTCATGTATGACATTGATAGTCCTTTCAAAAAGTTTCCTTTTCATTTATCACATGAAGTTATTGATAATTTTGACATTTGGCAACAAGATCCTAACTCTATTAATACACCCAAGGATGACTTGATACCATGCTCTCCGAATAATTTTCGGTCATACCTTGAGGAATTTTTTGACAATCCATATGATCACTTAGATTTATCCTATAAAGAAAGTTATCAACCTTCATTCTGCTTAGATATTGATAAAAGAGAAGAGGTTACTTCCGTAAAATAGGAAGCTTGTGATAAGGTTTTCTACCTCCCTTTGATTAGTTTACCTTGCTATGTCACTAAAGGTATGGTTTGGAAACATGTCCCTTATCCCAAGACTTCTATAAAACAAAACCTCATTCTGGATTTTAGGGGAAAGTTGAGTACCTCAAGAAGAAGCTTATTTTCACAGTATTCCAACTTCCCCTTAAGAAATTTTCACTCATCCTTTCAGTTTTTGCTAATCCCTTCTCGGGCCTCAAGTTGTGAAGACTTCTAAGGTAGCCAACATTCATATTCCTCGAGTCAGTCTCCTGAACCTTTGACTTTTCACAATCCATTCCTAAGATGGATTGAGCACTCTCTTGAGATTATGTATTGGGATCACTTTTTCCCTCCCACCCACCTCCATGAGTTAAACTTTGATATTTCTAATGATATGATATATATTCTAACCCATGACATTTTTGTGCTCGATTTATCACTATTTTGGTTTATGATGAAGCACAAAGGCAGGTATCCAGGAACGTTGCTAGATTGGCTTCACTGGTTGTTTGATTACACCCAACATTCCAACCAACAGGTAAGTACAGGTAAGAAGTTTCTTTCATCTTCTTACTCATTTATTGCTTTATTTTAGTATATATATCTATGTATGTTGGGGTGGCATTACCACCCCAATTTTGTTATTGATACTTCTATCAAGATTCAACAGGTCTGTAGGTTATTCCAGAGATGTTGAGGTTCTCATGCACTCCATAGTGAGCACATGTCCCTGAGTTGGAGCCAGATGTTATCCCCACTTTTTAGGGATAACTAGGAGATCATGTCTCGAGGCCCATAGGTCCTAGACATGGAGTACTGAGAGTAGGATTGACCTGAGTATGGCCCTAGAGGGCCCATCCTTTTCTTCATTTATCATCTTTTGTCTTTTCAGTAGCAACATCATCCATCACCATCGGCTTGATCCTGTATTAGAAGAGGTTCTTCCTGCATGAGGTAATTGGTCCAGGTATCATGGTATGTGTCACTTTTGATCATTGAAACCTTTAAATATATGCATCTGATTCCTTTGATCTCTAACGAATGTTTGGATCTTACATTATCCCACTTGACCATGCTTGGGGAAATTGAAAGGGTGCCCTAGAAATCCTGTGCCCATAGGTATTGGTTTGCCACTGGGGGAATTTCTAAAAATCCATCGTCTTCTCCCATCATAGCATCACAGTTTCATCTTATCTCCTTCTCATTTATCCCATTCCCCTTGTCCGGGCATTGGATTGACCTATTTGTAGGATTGCACCTTATCTCATGGGAAGAAGGGGCTAAAGGCCCATAAGGTAAAAGTAGCTGGTAAAAGACAAAATCCTAGAAATAAAACCTCGAGATGCTTCGCCCAGGGATCCCCGAGAAGGCAGTAAAAATCCTCTCAGCAAGAAAAAAGAGGGATGTGAAAAATAACAAAACAAGACCTAGTCAGAGGATTGGGGGTCTCATCATGAGCCAACCTATTAGGTCCATGGGTACCTAACAGTATGACATTGCCACCATCTACTTACCATGCCAGAGAAGTGACCTTTGGTTGCATGGCCAAGGGAAATAGGGTGTCATCACGAGCCATCCTTCTCATCTCTGTGAAAGTACTTGTGGGTAACACTGTCATCTCTAGTCACCATGCCAAGGTAGTGTCCCTTGGTTAGTTCTTGAACAAAAAAAGAAAATAAAATACAAAATAAGAATAAAAAGAATAAGGGAAAGAATGGGCTTGGAAAAAATGCATCCATAGAAAAAATGCATCCATGACAAGTACAACTCGCCTTCTACAAAGGCACCCACAGGTAACACTTATGAATCCTTGGCCTTCACTACATCCACATGTTTGGACATCCCCTAGCCACATCACTTCACTTACATGGCTTGGATGAGATCATTCTGGAAAATTTCCTTTTCTTGTGGACACTAGCCCAATAGGACACCTTGTCCTTTTCTCCAATCTTGTATTGCAGGTTTTTGTAAAGTCTTTGAGCTATTGACTAATGTATTAGGGGTTTTATGCATATGTTTAATAATATTGATGATGATACGTGATTGAAATTTCTATGATCCCTGTGACTGATGAGCCCATGGAGGGCATAGCTTTTGATGTGCAGGACCACGCCCGACGGACATGTACCATTTGGACCGGTACACATGGGGATATGACCAATTCAAACCTCCATGGGGCTGAAGATCCCACTAGATGGATGCTAAGACCCCATCAGGGGGTAGAGACAGAACATAGATTGATCAGGGGTTTTTCACCTGAGAGGAAGAGGACGTTCCACCAGAGACACTCCGATAGGACTAGACTTAGGGGGAATGACCCCTTTTCAGTGGAACGCTAGGCTTGGAAGGCTTAGGACGTCCCTATATTCACCATGACATCATCTAGCTTCATGGGCACTTTTGGAGGCAGATTGGGCAACAGTGGCACATGTGGCATGTTGGAGAGGCCCCTGGGTGGCTAATGTTTTGCTCCTGGATGTCTCATTTGCACTAAAAAGGGATGGTGCCTCCCTTGAAGGGGATTTTACTCTCTTTTCTTCTCAATTAGAGTTTTAATTTGACAATTTAATGTAAAAACAATATGATTTTGACATTATGGCCTTGTCGGCCTTTTTATGACCTAAAAAGTAAAATTAGGTCATTGATACAGTATATATTGAGGGTTTTCACTCTCATTTTAACATCACAACTCACTCACTCATTATTGAGGTATGAAATTAGTGCCCTATCTTGGGTTATTGGATAATTGGGTGATGCAGACTTGTTGAAGGAAGGCTATTTTGGCATATTTTGGTTTCTCTGTTGAAGGAAGGTGTTACAACTAGGGTTTGCATGGTTATTTCTTCATGAATTGTAAGTGTTTCTTCTGCAAAAATTCTTATTGAATGGTTGTAGTTTAAATTTCTTGCATATCTCTTATAAATTTACTGAATCAAAACCCTAGGTGACAAGCACACAAGTAGGTCCTTGTCTCATGTCCCCTGATAGAGAAACTTACAACGATTGAAAGAGAGAAATAGAGCCTAGTCGTAGCTACACTCTTTGTTTTTGTTTCCCCTGTGCTAGCCATACCTTTTAGAATCCAAGAGGAGGAAAATGTCCCAGGCCTAGGTTATCTACACTTTGGGCCATTTTTCCTTTAGGATTTGATGAAATAGCCTTGCTGTAAAAACACTCTCCCTCATTAAACCTTCTTGTCTTGATTTTGTGCTTCATTTGAGCTAGTCGTTTGCCAGGAAGGAGGAGAGAGCACAAGGCCTTGCTTTTGCAACACTGGAGTGAGACTCTCTCCCCTAGGGTTCTGTTTTTGAGGCCCTGCTTTAGCAACACCTTGAAACTTTTCCCTCTAGTCCTTTGAAATCTCATCTCCTTAAACATTTTCATCCTTCACTTATGACTCCATTAAACCCTAAGGCACTGATATGAGAGTCCTCAAACATTGAAGTGAAGCTGATCAAACAAACTCTTAAAAATTTTGAATCTCAAAACCCTAACCTATTGTTATCCACAATTTTGGTCATTGTGATGATGTCATGATGATGTTATGATGATGGAAAATCAATCTCTTCACTAAGAACACTTTCCTGAGAAAAGCTACATTTATCTTCTTCCAGAAATCATGCTTTTAAAGGATGTTCGCAGGCTACCTATATATCTGCTTGTGAGAATGCCTGATTCTCGTAGGCTACATTAAGCTGGAGTGCGAACCTCTCGCACTGTAACTAATATCCAGGATGTGAACATGTTCCAAATGAAAGAAAAAGATAAGATCTCGAATCTTCTAGAAACATGAGTTGGATTCGAATGGTTATTCAAGTGCTGACATTCCAGATATCTTGGGATCATTTCCTATCCAAGTAACTAATTTATCTTCTCCTATATATTGAGAAGATTTCTCATGGAAAGGGTTAAGCAAACAAGTAGCAAGCTATCTAGATATTGATTGGAGAATTAGTGCAAGACTGTATGGAGGACTGATGCTACAGCAGCTAGAGACAACAACAAGGTCATCACAAGTGGTTGATCTTCTTCATGCATGAGCACGTGTGTGTGTCAGAGCTAGGAGCCATCGAAAGGAGACCTATGAAATCAAGGCTTAGGTTGTAAGTTTCACTTTCAATTAATTCAATACAGTAATATGTCCATTTCCCATAAAGATGATGTCACTTTATTACATAACTCCTTGATCATATGTATAGACTATTTATTGAATATATTGATCTGCCTTCACTTCGATTGGTTTGAACTGTCGTGATCTGAACGGGACAAGAGCATTGGAGCGAAGCTTGGAACAACAAAGATATAAGGAAAGTGTTCTTAAGATATGTCCATGATCCTCATCTCTTAGTTCATTCAATAGTCTAGATCTAGGGAGAGTGTATTATTCTGTCCTGTTTTGTTCTAGATCCAGGTGGATCTAGGGAGATCGGTTTGTGTTCGCACTCACGGATTTATCCTATAACAAAATTGGCGACTCCACTGGGTAGCAGTTCCCTTTTTCTTCATGGTTTTTGAATTTTCTGTGGCCTTTTTCTCTATTGGCATTTTTTCTCCTGTTTTTTCAGTGTCTGAGTCCTCAGGATACCTTGAGAGACCTTCTGGGTCTATAAGCCAACTTGAATTTTGCTTGCATTTTCAAATTTTTGATTATCTTCAGGGATTCTCGCACTATGTCCATTGACATCCTGTGAGAACCAGTCAAGTTCGCACTCTGCATATATAGTCCAGTGCGAACACCTCACACTCTGATCCAGAGTGGCCTGCGAGAACACTATCTTCTCGCACTGTGTATCACTGCTGGCCTGCGAGCAGATTTTTGAAAATTTTGGAAATTGATTTTTGACTTTTTCAATTGCTCAGAACAGTTGATTTATGTCTTTTTGTCTTATTGGGTCATTGACTTATGCATCTCTTGCTGTAGTTTGCTTGCTTGAACAAATTTAGGGTTTCTAGGTCTTTCTTGCTTTTGGTAGCTTGATTTTCTTTTCTTGGCTCTGATTGACATTTTCATTCTCTCTGACTTCTGGAGTTGAGTCTGTCTGTTAGGCTGAGAACCAATGATTGGTAGCAAGTCAAGTGTTTGGTGTTTCTCACTTGCTCGGTGGTTCAAAAGGACATTTTTCATTTGCATTGAGGAACTCATTGGTTTGCTTCTTGTTTTTACTTTCGTTGAAAGAATTGATTGGGTTGTTTGTTTGAGTCTTTATGATTTGGTTTTCTTTTCTCGTCAATTAGAGTTCTTCTTGGAAAGTGAACNATGATGATGGAAAATCAAGCTCTTCACTAAGAACACTTTCCTGAGAAAAGCTACATTTGTCTTCTTCCAGAAATCATGCTTTTAAAGGATGTTCATAGGCTACCTATATATCTGCTTGCGAGAATGCCTGATTCTCGCAGTCTGCATTAAGCTGGAGTGCGAACCTCTTGCACTGTAACTAATAGCCAGGGTGCGAACATGTTCCAAATGAAGGAAAAAGATAAGATCTCGAATCTTCTAGAAGGGAATTCTCTATAAACATGAGTTGGCTTCGAATGGTTATTCAAGTGCTGGCATTCTAGATATCTTGGGATCATTTCCTATCCAAGTAACTAATCTATTTTCTCCTATATATTGAGAATATTTCTCATGGAAAGGGTTAAGCAAACAAGCAGCAAGCTAGCTAAAGATTGATTGGAGAATTAGTGCAAGACTGTATGGAGGACTGATGCTACAACAACTAGAGACAACAACAAGGTCATCGCAAGTGGTTGATTTTCTTCATGCATGAGCAAGTGTGTGTGTCAGAGCTAGGAGCCATCGAAAGGAGACCTACGACATCAAGGCTCAGGTTGTAAGTTTCACTTTCAATTAATTCAATACAKTAATATGTYCCTTTCCCATAAAGATGATGTCACTTTATTACATAACTCCTTGATCATATGTATAGACTAGAGATTGAATATATTGATCTGCCTTCACTTCGATTCGTTTGAACTATCGTGATCTGAACAGGACAAGAGCATCGGAGTGAAACTTGGAACAACAGAGATATAACGAAAGCGTTCATAAGTTATGTCCATGATCCTCATCTCTTAGTTCATTCAATAGTCTAGATCTAGGGAGAGTGTATTATTCTGTTCTGTTTTGTTCTAGATCCAGGTGGATCTAGGTAGATCGGTTTGTGTCCGTACTCACAGATTTATCCTATAACAAAATTGGCGACTCCACTGGGGAACAATTCCCTTTTTCTTCATGGTTTTTGAATTTTCTGTGGCCATTTTCTCTATTGGAAATTTTCTTCTGTTTTGTCAGTGTCCGAGTCCTCAGGATACCCTGAGAGACCTTCTGGGTCTATAAGACAACTTGAATTTTTCTTGCATTTTCAAATTTTTCATTAGCTTCAGGGATTCTCACACTGTGTCCATTGGCAGCCTGCAAGAACCAGTCAAGTTCGCACTCTGCGTATATAGTCCAGTGCGAACACCTCACACTTTTCTCCACAGTGGCCTGCGAGAACACTATCTTCTCGCACTGTGTATCACTGCTGGCCTGCGAGAACACTATCTTCTCGCACTGTGTATCACTGCTGGCCTGCGAGCAGATTTTTGAAAATTTTGGAAATTGATTTTTGACTTTTTCAATTGCTCAGAACAGTTGATTTGTGTTTTTTTTGCTTATTGGGTCATTGACTTATGCATCTCTTGCTGTAGTTTTCTTGCTTGAATAGATTTAGGGTTTCTAGGTCTTTCTTGCTTTTGGTAGCTTGATTTTCTTTTCTTGGCTCTGATTGACATTTTCATTCTCTCTGACTTCTGGAGTTGAGTCTGTCTGTTAGGCTGAGAACCAGTGATTGGTAGCGAGTCAAGTGTTTGGTGTTTCTCACTTGCTTGGTTGTTCGAAAGGACATTTTTCATTTGGATTGAGGAACTCATTGGTTTGCTTCTTGTTTTTACTTTCGTTGAAAGAATTGATTGGGTTGTTTGTTTTAGTCTTTATGATTTGTTTTTCTTTTTTCATCAATTAGAGTTCTTCTTGGAAAGTGAACAACAAGTTTTCTTTCAAGATTTTTGTTTTTGTCATTTCGAAAACATTGAAAAATCAAATTTTAGAGCTTATTGAAGTATTTGAAAGAGACATATAGAAATTGCTCATCGATATATGATTGTTGGCATTGACATCTGAAAGGAAATTGAGCATTGCATTTACATTATAGTATTGAGATTGATTCAGAGAATGTTCTCTCTCTCCCATAACTAGGATTCATGGAATGAAAAGGATTATATTTCATCATTATCCTTGCATTATTTGGGTCAGAGTCATACATCACGAGTTTCACTTCCGTTACCTTTGCGTAAACAACAACTTTTAAAAACATTGTGTAATATTAAAATGGATCTAGTAACTCTTTTCTAGGGCTCTTTTACACCAACATTTAGCTAGGCTAGTGCTTTGAAGTAGGAAGAGAGACACACTCTCCAAAAGCTCAAAAACACACAATAGAATCTTGAGTTAGGGAGTGTTAAATTCCATTGGCAACATATTGTCCTAGGATGCCCTTCTAACACAAGGGTCAAGCACTAGGTCACATTGGTGTTGGCAGAGTTACTAACCCTTCTTTGTTGACATTGGTGTAGAGATTACACGTATTACGGGGATCACTCTGAGGTATACCCACAATTATGAGTGGAAGCCTTTGAGTTGGTTTCCGGCTAGATACCCTGCCCTTGCGTGTGGATTGGACTGACGACTGTTCCCCCAGGCTGTATTGTTGTTTGTGGTGACCTTAGTTGCCTATCTCTCTAGGTTTTTACCCAAGGTGACTGTGGAGGGGAAAGTCTTCACGGTACCTGGAATTGACGTTGATCAATCTCACTCGGTCTCCTTGGAGGGTATACCCATGATTATGTGTGGGAGCTTGCACCAGGGTGTAAGTCTGTTAAGAAGGTCGTCAACGTAACTTTTCCACCTTAGCCCCGCCCCTTCTCGTCTCATTGTTGCGACGTTGGATTTCATCACCAACTAGTGGCTTCGATATTAGAAGGTATTGTTTGCTTGGTGATTGCTTCTAGATTTTGTTTACTAGTGTTTGTTGTTTGTTTCTTGAAGTTGACCATAGGATTTTCATTGCGGAGTTTGTTACTTGCTTACAATTTCTCCCCCACGACGTTCACGTAGGATGCAAGGTTTATCCCCGGAACATCCGGACGTTTCACAACCCTTGCATACAACAACACCTGAG
>JZKD02S0217303.1:11846-21895 GCA_000966675.3 Picea glauca
TTTCTCGATTTGTCTCTGCAAATGTGCGTAGTATTTTATAGCTAGATCTATTTTGTGTAGGTTCAACACATTTACATTTCAAACACAAGTTCCTTTGAAAAAAATAAAACATGACTATTTAACCAAGATAAATAACATTTGTTACCAGGAATGGAAGATTCAACAAACTGTAACTTCCAATGAATAGGTGAGTACAAGGCTCTTTCCAGAATTGCCAAGAAAGAGACAAATTAAACCCATGACCCAGTAACTGATCAAGTATAGTGCTCTCATCAAGCATCAAACTGGTGTAAGAAATGCCTTCACTGTAATGCGTAAGGTTCAAGATATGTCAATGAAAGTAAGTGGTAGAGATAGTGGGGAAATTCAAACAGAGGATTTGGAAGTTGCATAGCACGAAAAGCTTACTCCAGAGGTTATTTTCATTATTACGATCAATCAAGAATAATAAAAAAATAATTCAAAACATTGTTGTCGACTTCATGAGCTTCATATAAAAAAATTGTAACTTCCAAAGAATAAGTGAATCCACCACTTCCTTCAAAAAAACATAACAAGTGACCAATTAAAACATGTGCCCAAACCAAAATAGAACGAATAGTGCTCCCACCAAAATATGGGTAACCAATGTCCTCATATTTTCATTAGGTTCACCAAGCAACAATGACAATGAGGTCATAAGAAGGTAGTCTAACAACTGAGGGTTTGGCTAGGATAAGGAACAAATGGTTTTAGTCCTTCATCATATTTCACTTAAACATTCATAGGGAAGTGACCAAGGTGTGGCATATTAACCATGAAAATGTAACTCAAAAGGCTGATGGGGTGTACAAATAACCCACATATAGGAAGTGGTGAGGAGTTATGAATAGCGAAAACTCAAAATGTGAACCAGAGGTATGGCAGGCCCAACATTCCAAACTTAATTATTTTCCATAAAAAAGAAATGTGAACATTCATACACAGTAAAAGACACCAAACTATTCCTTCAACACCATGGCTCAAACACAACCACCATTGGAAGCAAAACCTTGGAAATAACCAATAAACAGTCTAAAATATTTCATAACAGCTTGAGAAATACATAGATAATGAGAAAACCCATACCTGTGAAAGATTGTGTAAGGAGAAAAAGCCAAGGTTGTATACTACCTCCACAACCAGGAAAGGTGGAGCAACATCAACTAACAAAGAAAAAAATGAAAGAATGACTAGGGTGGCGGGCTGGTGGTGAGTTTTATTGGTGTGCATTTACTTCAGGTTCCTTCTTCCTTCATATTTTCATTCATGGCTTAGTATGAGCCAATCCCACTAGCCATCTCACCATACCATTAACATTCAAAACCATTAATAAAACCAAATATTCCAAACTTTCCATGTCACAATTTGCAAAGTGCGTGATATTCCAAAGTGCACCACCCCTTTCCACTATCCATATTTCTCATATGACAACTTTCTAGGAACACAACCAAAATTTCAATTCAAACCAATGCACATAAAAATAGTAGCAAGGGTCAAGGTGATCACCCAAATTTTCGATGGAGAATATATGATGCAAGAGCATTGCCAGCAAAGCACAAGAGGGAGATAGTTGGGCACATTAGCGCATATTTTGAAATGTTTTGACTTTCAAATATCGATGTATTAATGTAATATCTAATGGAGCTTTTTGAGTTATGAACATCTTTAATGATCGGAGGCTGAACCATCGCGTAAGTTCGGTGGGGAATGTATTTTGTTTTATGAGACAGATCACAGTACAGATCTGGAGCTTGTGCTCTTATCTGTCTGACTCGATATTTATTGTAATAAATGATAAGTAGTTGATAGCATTTAATTTTGATAGGATATCATAGAGTAGTTGGAGGGAAGAACTCAAGATAATCCCTTTGTATAAAGCTTTGTATAGTTGTCGAAGAGAGACTGTTGATAGAAGATAGTTAATCAGTCATTGTTGAATCTAATGTGTAGATTGTCATTGTAAGCCAAGAGTTGGGAGATACAGAGAAATATTGTATGAATGTATGTAAGTTTCATTTAACTTACTATAACAGAGGAATATTGTTCCAAATTTGTGTTGTTATGTGTCTGTCTGAATGAATGGTAGACTTTTGGTTTATTTTCAATTCTCTATTATTTCTTGTTCTTATATCCATGACCACATTTACATTTTTGAATGTATGAGTCACTGTGAAGAGTAATTAAGTTTCATTTGTTTCTCTTCAATGAGTGAGTGCAAGGCATGCATAGTGTCCGCAAGGGGTGTGTGACCAAGTCTGTTTCAAATCTAAGCTCAAAAGAGATAATGAGAACTTGTATGTGTGCAAGGAGTGCATTAAAGTCCACAAGGAGTGCATGAAAGATTTTTGAGATTTGAAATCTCAGGAGGAACAGTGTGATTTTAGTCACGAAAGACAAAAGTGGTTGGAGAACAATTGCAAGGAGTGAAAAGCCATCCACAAGGAGAAGTCAAGTTGTGGATGAAATTCTCTTGCAAGGTGTGCACATATCGATATTTCGACTAAGTATTGAATGAGGTGTTCAGAGGAACCAGAGGAAACCGAGGAAGTAAATCTTAGGAGGGAGAATAGTGGAAATTCTTCAAGGGGAGAAGTCCCTGGAGTCTTCACTGAAATTAGTGGACAAGATTCGTTTCATGGGAGAGGCAAATTATTCCAGACCATCAGATCTGGGAAAGCTATGTGGAGGATAGTCGTAGATTATTTCACACTTCAGATTTCGAGACATTGGAAGGCTTGATGGAAGCATAATCATGAAGTCTGAAGTCACGTACGGGTCCCATCCATTAATCACGGGAGGATCACATGGAAACAAAATAAGGGATTGGGGAGTTCAGGAATAAGAAGTTCTGAGGTTTGCAGGAGAGAGACCTAGAGTTTCACAAGGTCATGAAACCTGAACCATTGTGGAGCAACAAATCCAAAGAGACATGTGGTGATAGCCTAGATATATGGAGAAGCACATTTCAAGAAAACTTGAAGGAAGAGTTTGGGATATCCTCGAAGCCCAAATTGTGAAGAGATAGACCCATAATTATATTCGTGGTCACCAGGAGAAAAAAAGGAACGTACAAAGTCACTTCGACTCAACATTTTGAATGATCCAAGACCAGGAGGTCAAGCAACCCTTTGGAGGGAAGAGGGTATGCGCCAGAAGTGGTATAAGAGTGAGTACATAATTGACTTCTATAGGAAGAGAGGAAAACTAATATCAGTGAGAGGTATCATAATTTTAGCACAATACCGCCTGGGAGACATGCAGAGCCACCCGTAGCCAACCGAGATATGGAAAGGGAGATGAGAGAATTATGTGCAAAGCTGGATTCCATGGAGACAACACAAAGGAGAGCACCTAATGTTGGAGACATCAATAAGGCAAAAAATGAGGAAGTAGAAGTCAAAGAAGCTGTAGTTGAGGATGTTGTGGAAGAACGCTTGCTGGAAGAGGTTGTTAAATTAAAATACAAAGAAAATATTGATGTCCCTATGTATGAAGGAAATTTAGACACATAATAATTACTTGACTGGATACGAGCAATGGAAAATTATTTCAACTATGAGGATGTCGAAGAGGAGAAAAAGGTAAGACATGTTGTCACTAGGTTGAAGGGAAATGCAACACTGTGGTGGGATGAACTGTAGGCCGACAAGAGGAGAAAGGGAAAACAAAAGATCAAGAGTTGGGATCGAATGGTAGCCAAGATAAAGTATAAATTCATGCCCAAGGATTACCAGATAAATCTGTTCAAGAGGATGCAGAACCTGAGACATAGAGGATTGACTGTGAAGGAGTATACAGAGGAGTTATACAAATTGAACATTAGATCTGGACAGAGAGAGAGAGACGAAGAGAAAGTTTCTAGATATATCAATAGCCTGAGATACGATATATAGGACAAAATTAGTATGGCGATAGTCAGGACAGTGGAGGATGTGTATCAAATTGTGCTGAAAGAAGAAGAGAAGTTGACTAGGAAGAAGAGACAACAAAAAAAAGGTCGAAGCTTGAACAGAGGCAAAGGAGTTTCCTAGGATAAAGAACAGAAGCCCAAAGATGAGGTGGAGAAACCACATAGTCACTCTGAGAGAGGAGGAAGTTCCCAAGGAAGACATGGTGGTGGTAGATACTCTTTTTCCAGACAAAGAGGAAGAGGCAGAGGAGGAGAAGTGAGATGTTATTCCTATGGGAAAATATGACATATGTATTGGGATTGTCGTGGAAGGAAGAAAGGAGGTGAATCTCACATCTCAGAAGTGCAGAAATGAGATGTTGAGGCAAAAGGTGCAGAATATGGGAAATCCTTGATGATGAATAATGTTATTTTGAAGCAAGAGCAAGAGACCGAAAAACCATCACAGAGGAACAATTTTTTCAGGACAACTTGCAAAACAAAGGACAGGGTTTGCAAGGTGATAATTGTCACTGGGAGCACTAACAACATAGTATCCATGGAGAGGGTGGAGAAGCTAGAGCTAGAGACAACTGGACATCTGACACTGTATAAGGTCTGATGGTTGCAAAAAGGTCATCAGGTAATAGTCACTCAACAATGTGTGTTTGAATTTAAAATAGGAGGATATAGAGATGACATTTTGTGTGACATGATTCCCATGGATGTCTATCATGTTTTGTTGGGAAGACTGTGGAAATTTGAAATGAATGGTATTCATGATGGGAGGACGAATACTTACACCTTAGAGAAGAATGGTAGGACACACATGTTGTTTCCAATTGAAGAAAAGAAGGTGAAGGATGAAGCTATCACGAGCATACTTCTCATGAGTGGGAAGGAACTCCTNGCATAGTGTCCGCAAGGGGTGTGTGACCAAGTCTGTTTCAAATCTAAGCTCAAAAGAGATAATGAGAACTTGTATGTGTGCAAGGAGTGCATTAAAGTTCGCAAGGAGTGCATGAAAGATTTTTGAGATTTGAAATCTCAGGAGGAACAGTGTGATTTTAGTCACGAAAGAGAAAAGCGGTTGGAGAACAATTGCAAGGAGTGCAAAGCCATCCACAAGGAGAAGTCAACTTGTGGATGAAATTCTCTTGCAAGGTGTGCACATATCGATATTTCGACTAAGTGTTGAATGAGGTGTTCAGAGGAACCAGAGGAAACCGAGGAAGTAAATCTTAGGAGGGAGAATAGTGGAAATTCTTCAAGGGGAGAAGTCCCTGGAGTCTTCACTGAAATCAGTGGACAAGATTCATTTCACGGGAGAGGCAAATTATTCTAGACCATCAGATCTGGGAAAGCTATGTGGAGGATAGCTGTAGATTATTTCACACTTCAGATTTCGAGACATTGGAAGGCTTGATGGAAGCATAATCACGAAGTCTGAAGTCACGTACGGGTCCCATCCATTAATCACGAGAGGATCACATGGAAACAAAATAAGGGATTGGGGAGTTCAGGAATAAGAAGTTCTGAGGTTTGCAGGAGAGAGACCTAGAGTTTCACAAGGTCATGAAACCTGAACCATTGTGGAGCAACAAATCCAAAGAGACATGTGGTGATAGCCTAGATATATGGAGAAGCACATTTCAAGAAAACTTGAAGGAAGAGTTTGGGATATCCTCGAAGCCCAAATTGTGAAGAGATAGACCCATAATTATATTCGTGGTCACCAGGAGAAAAAAAGGAACGTACAAAGTCACTTCGACTCAACATTTTGAATGATCCAAGACCAGGAGGTCAAGCAACCCTTTGGAGGGAAGAGGGTATGCGCCAGAAGTGGTATAAGAGTGAGTACATAATTGACTTCTATAGGAAGAGAGGAAAACTAATATCAGTGAGAGGTATCATAATTTTAGCACAATACCGCCTGGGAGACATGCAGAGCCACCCGTAGCCAACCGAGATATGGAAAGGGAGATGAGAGAATTATGTGCAAAGCTGGATTCCATGGAGACAACACAAAGGAGAGCACCTAATGTTGGAGACATCAATAAGGCAAAAAATGAGGAAGTAGAAGTCAAAGAAGCTGTAGTTGAGGATGTTGTGGAAGAACGCTTGCTGGAAGAGGTTGTTAAATTAAAATACAAAGAAAATATTGATGTCCCTATGTATGAAGGAAATTTAGACACATAATAATTACTTGACTGGATACGAGCAATGGAAAATTATTTCAACTATGAGGATGTCGAAGAGGAGAAAAAGGTAAGACATGTTGTCACTAGGTTGAAGGGAAATGCAACACTGTGGTGGGATGAACTGTAGGCCGACAAGAGGAGAAAGGGAAAACAAAAGATCAAGAGTTGGGATCGAATGGTAGCCAAGATAAAGTATAAATTCATGCCCAAGGATTACCAGATAAATCTGTTCAAGAGGATGCAGAACCTGAGACATAGAGGATTGACTGTGAAGGAGTATACAGAGGAGTTATACAAATTGAACATTAGATCTGGACAGAGAGAGAGAGACGAAGAGAAAGTTTCTAGATATATCAATAGCCTGAGATACGATATATAGGACAAAATTAGTATGGCGATAGTCAGGACAGTGGAGGATGTGTATCAAATTGTGCTGAAAGAAGAAGAGAAGTTGACTAGGAAGAAGAGACAACAAAAAAAAGGTCGAAGCTTGAACAGAGGCAAAGGAGTTTCCTAGGATAAAGAACAGAAGCCCAAAGATGAGGTGGAGAAACCACATAGTCACTCTGAGAGAGGAGGAAGTTCCCAAGGAAGACATGGTGGTGGTAGATACTCTTTTTCCAGACAAAGAGGAAGAGGCAGAGGAGGAGAAGTGAGATGTTATTCCTATGGGAAAATATGACATATGTATTGGGATTGTCGTGGAAGGAAGAAAGGAGGTGAATCTCACATCTCAGAAGTGCAGAAATGAGATGTTGAGGCAAAAGGTGCAGAATATGGGAAATCCTTGATGATGAATAATGTTATTTTGAAGCAAGAGCAAGAGACCGAAAAACCATCACAGAGGAACAATTTTTTCAGGACAACTTGCAAAACAAAGGACAGGGTTTGCAAGGTGATAATTGTCACTGGGAGCACTAACAACATAGTATCCATGGAGAGGGTGGAGAAGCTAGAGCTAGAGACAACTGGACATCTGACACTGTATAAGGTCTGATGGTTGCAAAAAGGTCATCAGGTAATAGTCACTCAACAATGTGTGTTTGAATTTAAAATAGGAGGATATAGAGATGACATTTTGTGTGACATGATTCCCATGGATGTCTATCATGTTTTGTTGGGAAGACTGTGGAAATTTGAAATGAATGGTATTCATGATGGGAGGACGAATACTTACACCTTAGAGAAGAATGGTAGGACACACATGTTGTTTCCAATTGAAGAAAAGAAGGTGAAGGATGAAGCTATCACGAGCATACTTCTCATGAGTGGGAAGGAACTCCTGAATGAAGTAAATAAGGAAGGGCAGATGTAGTTTGTTGTAGTGAGGAAGATGAGGGTTATCTTTACCAGTACTTCAATGGAATATTTTCCTAAGGAAGTTCGGGAACTATTAGAGAATTTTGCTGACATTATAGTAGATGATTTTCCAAACTCATTGCCACCTATCAGAAGTACTAGCCATTACATTGAATTGATACTAGGAGCAAGCCTGCCGAATAAAGAATCATACAGGTTGACACCTCAAGAGAATGAGGAGGTGAAGAGATAGGTTCAAGATATGTTAGAAAAGGGATTGGTCAGAGAAAGATTGAGTCCATGTGCAGTGCCAACTGTATTAAGTCCAAATAAGGATGGAGGATGGAGAATGTGTACGAACTCGAGAGCCATAAACAAGATCACCATCAGATACAGATTTACATTACCAAGGATGGATGACCAGATGGATTGCCTGAGTGGAGCTAAATATTTTTCAAAAATAGATTTGAAAAGTGGATATCACCAGATAAGGATGAGAGAAGGTGATGAGTGGAAGAAATCATTCAAGACAAATGAGGGGTTGTATGAATGGCTTGTCATGCCTTTTGGATTAACGAACGCCCCAAGTACTTTTATGAGGCTAATGAATGAAGTGTTAAAATATTTTATTGGTAAGTTCATGATTGTATATCTATATGATATACTGGTCTTTAACAAAACTAACGAGGGGCATTTGAGATATTTGATATTGGTGATGAGGAGGTTGCACTAAGAGAAGTTGTTGATTAATCTGAATAAGTCCTCTTTCATGAATACATAACTCATATACTTG
Source organism: Picea glauca (assembly GCA_000966675.3). Taxonomy (NCBI): domain Eukaryota; kingdom Viridiplantae; phylum Streptophyta; class Pinopsida; order Pinales; family Pinaceae; genus Picea; species Picea glauca. Next base: position 20,050 of record JZKD02S0217303.1, read on the forward strand.
GGGTTTGTGATTTCTTCAAATGAATTGAAGATGGATCCTGAAAAGGTGAAAGCGATCAGAGAATGGCCATCTTTGAGGTAATAAGCTTCCATGGATTAGCAAGTTTCAATCGGAAGTTCATCAGAAATTTTAGTGGGATTAGTGCTCAAATGATGGATACAATAAAGAAAAGACACAAGTCTTCCAAATGGATAAACATGAAAGAGGTTTTTGTTAATAATAGACAAAGAAAAAAAAACATCCTTCATTTTATGCACAGGTGTTATTATTTGAGAGAAATTCCCCAAATGCAGTCACTATAGGAGTGTTCCTGCACATTTGGACAACTTGACTTCAAGTTAGTTTTTCAGAGGTTTGGAGAAGGAATTTGCAGTGATTGATGGTTCCATTGTGTAGCAGACATCATACAATTTCCAACCATACCACTTTCATCTCACAAAACCTCTGGGAAGGCCTCCAAANATACTTACACCTTAGAGAAGAATGGTAGGACACACATGTTGTTTCCAATTGAAGAAAAGAAGGTGAAGGATGAAGCTATCACGAGCATACTTCTCATGAGTGGGAAGGAACTCCTAAACGAAGTAAATAAGGAAGGGGAGATGCAGTTTGTTGTAGTGAGGAAGCTGAGGGTTATCCTTACCAGTACTTCAATGGAATATTTTCCTAAGGAAGTTTGGGAACTATTAGAGAATTTTGCTGACATTATAGTAGATGAGTTTCCAAACTCATTGCCGCCTATCAGAAGTACTAGCCATTACATTGAATTGATACTAGGAGCAAGCCTGTCGAATAAAGAAGAATACAGGTTGACACCTCAAGAGAATGAGGAGGTGAAGAGATAGGTTCAAGATATGTTAGACAAGGGATTGGTCAAAGAAATATTGAGTCCATGTGCAGTGCCAACTGTATTAAGTCCAAATAAGGATGGAGGATGGAGAATGTGTACGAACTCGAGAGCCATAAACAAGATCACCATCAGATAAAGATTTACATTACCAAGGATGGATGACTAGATGGATTGCCTGAGTGGAGCTAACTATTTTTCAAAAATAGATTTAAAAAGTGGATATCACCAGATAAGGATGAGAGAAGGTGATGAGTGGAAGAAATCATTCAAGACAAATGAGGGGTTGTATGAATGGCTTGTCATGCCTTTTGGATTAACGAATGCCCCAAGTACTTTTATGAGGCTGATGAATGAAGTGTTAAAATATTTTATTGGTAAGTTCATGATTGTATATCTATATGATATACTGGTCTTTAACAAAACTAAGGAGGAGCATTTGAGATATTTGATATTGGTGATGAGGAGGTTGCACTAAGAGAAGTTGTTGATTAATCTGAATAAGTCCTCTTTCATGAATACATAACTCATATACTTGGGGTTTGTGATTTCTTCAAATGAATTGAAGATGGATCCTGAAAAGGTGAAAGCGATCAGAGAATGGCCATCTTTGAGGTAATAAGCTTCCATGGATTAGCAAGTTTCAATCGGAAGTTCATCAGAAATTTTAGTGGGATTAGTGCTCAAATGATGGATACAATAAAGAAAAGACACAAGTCTTCCAAATGGATAAACATGAAAGAGGTTTTTGTTAATAATAGACAAAGAAAAAAAAACATCCTTCATTTTATGCACAGGTGTTATTATTTGAGAGAAATTCCCCAAATGCAGTCACTATAGGAGTGTTCCTGCACATTTGGACAACTTGACTTCAAGTTAGTTTTTCAGAGGTTTGGAGAAGGAATTTGCAGTGATTGATGGTTCCATTGTGTAGCAGACATCATACAATTTCCAACCATACCACTTTCATCTCACAAAACCTCTGGGAAGGCCTCCAAA
>JZKD02S0217314.1:0-21895 GCA_000966675.3 Picea glauca
CCAGTTTGAAGCCTTGACTCAAGCTAACCTAAACCCCTCCTACAAACTGTGCGATAACAAGACCATATTGAGCCTTGCTTCACAAGTAAAATACCTATAAATAACTATGAGCATTTTGTCAAAATACTCTAGCATATGATTTCTTGGCACTCCCTTGGATAGGTTATCTCCTTGATATTCATGTTTTAGGAACTCCTTAGAAAATGTAGAATTCAAGGACATGGCCTTAAATCATTTTCTCCATGAACATATATTTATGTGGTTGTATAAATAGACTGATATGAAACCTCAAACTCCATTGCACCCACTTTAATATGTATCTCCTCTAAATTAAGTGAAAAATGCTTGGGAACCTCAGGATGTCCTCTTTGCATTTTCTCACAAAAAACTAGGCAACTCACTCTCTAAAATGCTTCTCTGAAAAATGGTTCTGAGTTTATAAGTTGGAGGTCATGGGGCTTATCATCCTCCTTTATGACCCTTCTTACTTTGTTGATTGTCCATGATAGCTTATTTAAAACCCCTTCCCCTTCTGATAACAGTTGCTACTAGATTGTATGATGCAAAATGGTAAATTTAGGGTTTATGGTTTGATTTTTCACAGTTTAGAGCTTGTTGATAAAAGTATTCATGCAAAAGAAACACAACATGAAGGAAAAATATTGAAACTATGAGATGAGAGGATAAAATTACAACTTTGAACTAGATGATACTTCAATAACGAAACAATTCGCAACAACATTGTAAAACAAAAAATTCACAGCGCGATTTCTCAATTTGCAGCGCACAAATGAAGTTTGCAATAAATGAATTTAGTCTAGGTTTTCTATCAGAAGAGTTTGCAAAGTGACACGTCTGAAAGGAAAATCATTTGAAAGATATTATACTTCAAACTTGAGTGAAAATACAGTCAGCAAGGGTTTTATCACATGAGAAAACAAAGGGTTCGTAGCGCATTAAATTTGCAACACATACAATGAATACAAACTGTAGCACTAACAAGAATTTGCAACAGATAGGATAATTTTTATAAGAAATGGTTGCAACTAATATTTTTGGTATGAAAACAAGAAACTTGGGTCTGCATAAAATCTTAAGATACAAGGATTGTAGAATATAACTAGGTAAAAGAAGTTTGCAGCACAAATGATATGAAACGGTTTGCAGCGCGCATAAAATTTGCAGCAATTAGGGTTTGATTATAATAAACCTTTAGGAAATGAAATTGAGCATTTTAAGTAGGGTACCTGATATATATAAATTTTAGTCATTGTCGCATAAACCAAACTTACAATTCCTGGAATCCTTTGATCCGCCTTCAACTGCTACAAGAGATTTGTAGCACCACAATTTAAACCAGTTTGCAGCACACTATTTTCAAAATGATAAACCTCCTTCTGAAACCAACTTGAATAAAAAGTGATGAATTGATGGTGCTGAAAACAATAAAATACCAATTTCCACGTTTCCAAAACATGATGGTATGCGATTAGTGCATAATGTACTTTTCTTGATTCGTTGTGAACTTTTAGAAGAGTTGGCAACATGTTGACTTAACACATGACTTGATCCCCAAACAATTATATATGACATGAAAAACCTTTGTATATCTTTTTGAGACAAAACACTTGATAATGATGACCTTGAAACCAAAAGGTATGACCAACACTTTCTCTTTTTTCTAATGATGATAGCCACTATCATGACACAAATACTCTCACATGAACTATGATCAATTTTCTTGACTCATGATACAATCAAAACATGATTTATTGACATAAGACATGACTCAAAAACCTTAAATAAATTGACCCTATGAATAAAACCTAGAAGCTTAAAAAATTTGACCCCTATACATCCTATGTGTTAACACTCCATCTCTCCAAAACCCTAGCTTACACTAAGGAGCTCCAACAAGCAAGCATTACACTAGCAAGTCCGACAAGGAAAAGTGTCTCATCTTATTCTCTTCAATAACTACAACCTAGGGTTTCATAAAAAATACCTAATCTCCAAGTCTCTAAGGGATGAAATCATGACCCTAGTATTCAATATTCTCCAAAATCTCCAATAAACCTTGATGAATCTAAGAAAAGGGAGATAAAGTACAAATGAAAATGCACAAGAGAGAGGAAGACTAGTGTGCTCCTCTTAGTCACATCCTAACACAAGATAATGAACACGAATGAGAATTATGAAATTATTTTCTCCTTCCACTATATATATGAGAGGTAAGGGAGGCCAATAATATATATGTGGGCCTAAGCCCTTACAAGAAACCTACAAAGCCACAAGTAGGCTCACACATGTGGAGCACTACACTACAAGGGTACACATGTCAATATCCAAGGTATAATGTCATGCATAAGGTATATCTCTACATGCATATGTATATATTTTTCCAACACTCCTCCTACAAGCCTCCAGTGACTCCAACACTCTTCTTAAGCCATGTGCTCCACTAGGTCCACTCCCCCTGCATGAACACTATTGTAAACTAGGATTTCCCTAGTCAAATCCATACATCCATGCAAGCATCCGAGCCACCCCATGTTGTCTAGGGATTAATTCCTTTCTAATGATTGTTAAATGGTCCTCCCTGAATGCAAGGCATTCTCCAAGTAATCAACCTCTTCCATGTGGTCAACATGTAGAATGTCACCAAGATGTTAGTAGATCTCTGACACCCTAGGGAAGAATGTGATGCAAAAACCCAACTAAGGTTAAGAAACCATTTAGTAAGCCATATCCAATGCAAAAATATATAACAGACCATCCATGGGCTAATCATACACCATGTACCTCAAATATCATGAAGAACCCCCAAACTTGGTGTTAACACTTTCATAGTAACCTTGAAGGATAACATAATATATAAGAATTAAGGCACTATAAGAATGGAGTTTTCATCTAGATGGGTAAATGGAAAATTTGGATCATCAAATGAATCACATACTGTAATTGTTACAGGCTTTGATAACTACCATCATAAAAATGCAAGTGAGGGTGGAGTCCTAAGATTCCTTTGTAAACGATTTTGGTACAATCCTCCATTTTCCTCCTCTAATAACCCTTCATTTTTTAACTTAGACTCATCTATGAATGTTGAGACCAAAGGGGGGATTTTATTTTACGCCTACTAAATGGGCAATTAAAACTTGGGAAATCTCCTTAGGAAACTCAATTCCTACTATGAAGTACACCATTATTTGAATGAGTAAGAGGTTACTTTTTCAAAACTATTCATATGTGGAGAAGCTTTGCAATGGTGGGAGCTTCTATGAGAATGAAAAAAAACACGTTGACACTATTTTTTCATGACATTCTCTATTAATGAGATGTTTTTTTATTATGAATGCAACAATGCTTCCCTTCTCCATTTTTATATTATTGCAATGAAATGTAGCCGACCTGCAACACCTCAAAGAATCCTTTACTTGAGATATCATAGGTGGTGGGTATCCATTTTTCCAAAGTCACTCAAGTATTTCAATTGGCCCCAACCACATGAAATGGTATTCTTACAAAGATGAGACAACTCACAAGAAATGAAACATGTCTTTATGGAATTTGAAACTTGGTGGGGGTATGAAACACCCCCATTTTACCATCAAACCAAGACCCCATTAACACCACTAATAATATCACATCGAATGAGTTCAAATTGAAGTCATGGACAAGTTATACCTAGTGTGAGTTACCTAAAATAACAAGACCACTAACAATACCTGTGACAAAAGTCCAATCAATCGATAACTGTTCAAATCTAGGATTTGAGCCTCTTCACCATATGACTTAGAGTGATGAATGAAGAATTCACATATACACTCATCATGGTGTGATAAAATGAACAACATTCAACACAATGATCTACATGATGATAGTCCCATAAATGGTCTTTAATGAGAATAAAAATCACATTACATTTAGAATCGGTCACACCCAACCTTAAGGGAAAAATACTATTTATACGCTTAATACTATAACTCAGATCTAGGAAACTATTATCATTTTATGTGGTTGGAATGAATTAGTATCTAAAAATAAAGTTCATTCATTCTCATAATAGATCTTTCCATTAGGGTTTTCAAAAAATAATGGTGCCTCTTCACTTCAATTTTCTATTAAATTCATCTAATTTCTTATAGAACTCCTCCACATCAACTTTTCCCTATAGACTTCTCAAATGGTACTTTAAAAACCATATTATTTGATTTTCATTGGGGGAAAGTTGTAGTAAAACTACAATATGAACCCATGTTTTTGTTTAGAAGAAAACATGTAAAATTTAATATTGAATAACAATATAATCCCTTCCTCCATGTTACTACAATGTAACTATTCTATGGGAGTACCACATTTCTTGCAAAATAAAACCAATATTTCTTTCATGCTCAAAATTGTTAGGATATTTAGACACTTAGGAGTTAGTTAATGTAATGTACCTAATCCGAACCCCATTTGTAGTTGCACATATAGTCTGGTGAGCCATTGGCAACAAGTGTAATTTTAATTATCCATATAGGCTAGTGAGTCGTGATACCAAGTTTTGGTACTGCGTGCACCTGTGGAGGGAACAAGGCTGGTTATCATAGAAAATGTGCACACATTCTATAGTGTTGCATATACTTGATCTAGTGCATGTGGATTGTGTTAGCACAAGAAGTCACCTCTGGATTGCGGCAAAGGTAATCCCAGTACCCATGAGGTTATATGTCACGATTAATGGATTTAAATAGGTCAAATGGGGCAGACTCAAGAGAATATCATTTTAACTTGGAAAACTGGGGCAGTATGCACAAGCAAATGAGGTATTAATCAACTTCATCCAGTAAGTTGTAGTAAGGGTGAGTAGGAGGAAGAAATTGAGGAGAATATGTAAAGGTCTGCTCTGGACATTAGGTCTTCTAGCAACTTAAGGAGGAAAAACTCTGAAAACAATATTCTCTTGAATTCAAAGTTTCAGAAAACTGAAAATGCTAGAAATGCACTGCAATCAAACATCCATTACAACACAATCACCACAATCCATGTGAATCCTTCAATCATGAACATTCAGTATCAGACACAAATAAGATGGAAATAGAAGATGACTTTCATTAAACAAGAAGTCTCAAATCAAGTAACATAACCAGAGAACCAGAGATTCATTAAAACATTACAATACGAGAGCTTATCTCAACCATCGGCCTCTAATAAAACTCAAAACTACATACATATACTCAAAAACTCGCCCTGCAGAGGCGTGCTCGAACCATTGCATTAACGTTTTCAGTCAACGCCTGCTCTGTCAGATTATGCAGGCCTCCTCATGTCAGATGCAAGACAGGCGTCATTATGTGCTTTACAGAAAAAACTGTCCATAATTGACAATCTGCCTTTACGATCGCTCTCTGTATGTTTTCCATTTATGGGGTGAGACGAGGTCTCAACTGCCACCTCACTTTCATGAACTGTCTACATCAGGATCGGGATGGGGTCGAGTCGACTTGGAACCTAGAAAACGTGGCGGCCTCTTTCTACGACCAACATCGAAGTTTCGACCCCTGGCATAGCTCACGTGAACTCTGCACCTTTACCCGCATGCGACCCTGGGTCATGACCCAATGCTTATATCCACAGTCGCTCCGGGATTTCTCCCTTTGGGAATCCTCAAATCACATGACAACAGAATCCTCGACTCTCGATTTGATAAAATCGTCCTACTCGGATCAACGATCGGACTTTCTTTCCATTCGACTGCTCAGGCTCTTCGCGATGGGCGCCAACCTTTCCGCATGACCTCCGGTTGCGACCTTGGGCCCACTCTGGAGTGCTTTTAAACTTCAGGATTTAGGTGCACTCATGTGAGCCACTCTTGACTCTACTGATCCCCGAACTCCTGAAGTAGAGCTTAGCGAGGGATATCTCCCCTCTGATATGTGTGTGCCTTAGCACAATGCACCCCGACTTTGGATGACACACATTTGTGGGTTTTAAGCCCCCTTCTTTCGCATTTTGTCACCCAAGGGCCAAATCCAAAGGAAAAACATCCCCCTGCAAGAATATGTGATAACAGATTGCACATCAAGGGAGAGTGCTCATATTCCACAATGTTTTGTGCACAAGTAAGTGTGTGGGAATGACTGTGATGTACATATATGTATATGTTGTGAGGTTGGAGAGCATGTGTGACTATTGGGCTGGTGAGTAGGGAGGAAAATAGGTCAATGAACCTATTCTTGTAAAGTGTATCACACTCAATTTATTAATATATTACATCTTTTTTCATGGTCAAACTCAAACGAAAAGAGACGGGAGACTGAACTCCACTGAAAAAGGGAAAAGGGGGGGAATATTTTAATAATATTTCTGAAAAAAGTGTAATTTATGGATATATTATTTATCCTAAGTTCTCGAGGGATAGGAACGAGTCACCAAGTGGTTAAAGTAAATTTTGAAGGTGACAAGTGTCAAATTGAAGGCGTGTAATATATATTGTTGGCCATAGTGTAATCCATGGATTATCACTAATTTTAGGAAAGGCCCATGTTTTTCCTCCATCGTTCAGAAGGGGACAAAGTTTGTGTTTTATTGTAATTATGAGAATGGATTATCCCCATGCTTGGGAAAATATTGGTATGATTGAAGAAGCGGGTTGTCAGGCCCGTAATTTGTCCAAGAGGTGGGTTCTCAGGCCCGTGAGTTATCTCTCCAGGTGAGAGATTGGCTGGGAATTGTTCCCTGGTGCACTGGCCAATAGTTGCAGTGCTCTGAGACTTCCTGATATGGCTTGTTGTTGAATCCATAGAACGAAAGTGGGGTAGCCAAAGGACTATTGAGAAAAGAAGGGGCACACTTCCTGGGGTGGGGCAGACATGTGGGAAATGAGGGATTGTAGACTAGTTGCAACAATCAACACCTTGGACTGAGAAATTCAGTTGTTTTCTTGACCATAGATTGACACTAGGAACCCTTTTACCCTGGTGGAGTTCGNCCAGTTTGAAGCCTTGACTCAAGCTAACCTAAACCCCTCCTACAAACTGTGCGATAACAAGACCATATTGAGCCTTGCTTCACAAGTAAAATACCTATAAATAACTATGAGCATTTTGTCAAAATACTCTAGCATATGATTTCTTGGCACTCCCTTGGATAGGTTATCTCCTTGATATTCATGTTTTAGGAACTCCTTAGAAAATGTAGAATTCAAGGACATGGCCTTAAATCATTTTCTCCATGAACATATATTTATGTGGTTGTATAAATAGACTGATATGAAACCTCAAACTCCATTGCACCCACTTTAATATGTATCTCCTCTAAATTAAGTGAAAAATGCTTGGGAACCTCAGGATGTCCTCTTTGCATTTTCTCACAAAAAACTAGGCAACTCACTCTCTAAAATGCTTCTCTGAAAAATGGTTCTGAGTTTATAAGTTGGAGGTCATGGGGCTTATCATCCTCCTTTATGACCCTTCTTACTTTGTTGATTGTCCATGATAGCTTATTTAAAACCCCTTCCCCTTCTGATAACAGTTGCTACTAGATTGTATGATGCAAAATGGTAAATTTAGGGTTTATGGTTTGATTTTTCACAGTTTAGAGCTTGTTGATAAAAGTATTCATGCAAAAGAAACACAACATGAAGGAAAAATATTGAAACTATGAGATGAGAGGATAAAATTACAACTTTGAACTAGATGATACTTCAATAACGAAACAATTCGCAACAACATTGTAAAACAAAAAATTCACAGCGCGATTTCTCAATTTGCAGCGCACAAATGAAGTTTGCAATAAATGAATTTAGTCTAGGTTTTCTATCAGAAGAGTTTGCAAAGTGACACGTCTGAAAGGAAAATCATTTGAAAGATATTATACTTCAAACTTGAGTGAAAATACAGTCAGCAAGGGTTTTATCACATGAGAAAACAAAGGGTTCGTAGCGCATTAAATTTGCAACACATACAATGAATACAAACTGTAGCACTAACAAGAATTTGCAACAGATAGGATAATTTTTATAAGAAATGGTTGCAACTAATATTTTTGGTATGAAAACAAGAAACTTGGGTCTGCATAAAATCTTAAGATACAAGGATTGTAGAATATAACTAGGTAAAAGAAGTTTGCAGCACAAATGATATGAAACGGTTTGCAGCGCGCATAAAATTTGCAGCAATTAGGGTTTGATTATAATAAACCTTTAGGAAATGAAATTGAGCATTTTAAGTAGGGTACCTGATATATATAAATTTTAGTCATTGTCGCATAAACCAAACTTACAATTCCTGGAATCCTTTGATCCGCCTTCAACTGCTACAAGAGATTTGTAGCACCACAATTTAAACCAGTTTGCAGCACACTATTTTCAAAATGATAAACCTCCTTCTGAAACCAACTTGAATAAAAAGTGATGAATTGATGGTGCTGAAAACAATAAAATACCAATTTCCACGTTTCCAAAACATGATGGTATGCGATTAGTGCATAATGTACTTTTCTTGATTCGTTGTGAACTTTTAGAAGAGTTGGCAACATGTTGACTTAACACATGACTTGATCCCCAAACAATTATATATGACATGAAAAACCTTTGTATATCTTTTTGAGACAAAACACTTGATAATGATGACCTTGAAACCAAAAGGTATGACCAACACTTTCTCTTTTTTCTAATGATGATAGCCACTATCATGACACAAATACTCTCACATGAACTATGATCAATTTTCTTGACTCATGATACAATCAAAACATGATTTATTGACATAAGACATGACTCAAAAACCTTAAATAAATTGACCCTATGAATAAAACCTAGAAGCTTAAAAAATTTGACCCCTATACATCCTATGTGTTAACACTCCATCTCTCCAAAACCCTAGCTTACACTAAGGAGCTCCAACAAGCAAGCATTACACTAGCAAGTCCGACAAGGAAAAGTGTCTCATCTTATTCTCTTCAATAACTACAACCTAGGGTTTCATAAAAAATACCTAATCTCCAAGTCTCTAAGGGATGAAATCATGACCCTAGTATTCAATATTCTCCAAAATCTCCAATAAACCTTGATGAATCTAAGAAAAGGGAGATAAAGTACAAATGAAAATGCACAAGAGAGAGGAAGACTAGTGTGCTCCTCTTAGTCACATCCTAACACAAGATAATGAACACGAATGAGAATTATGAAATTATTTTCTCCTTCCACTATATATATGAGAGGTAAGGGAGGCCAATAATATATATGTGGGCCTAAGCCCTTACAAGAAACCTACAAAGCCACAAGTAGGCTCACACATGTGGAGCACTACACTACAAGGGTACACATGTCAATATCCAAGGTATAATGTCATGCATAAGGTATATCTCTACATGCATATGTATATATTTTTCCAACACTCCTCCTACAAGCCTCCAGTGACTCCAACACTCTTCTTAAGCCATGTGCTCCACTAGGTCCACTCCCCCTGCATGAACACTATTGTAAACTAGGATTTCCCTAGTCAAATCCATACATCCATGCAAGCATCCGAGCCACCCCATGTTGTCTAGGGATTAATTCCTTTCTAATGATTGTTAAATGGTCCTCCCTGAATGCAAGGCATTCTCCAAGTAATCAACCTCTTCCATGTGGTCAACATGTAGAATGTCACCAAGATGTTAGTAGATCTCTGACACCCTAGGGAAGAATGTGATGCAAAAACCCAACTAAGGTTAAGAAACCATTTAGTAAGCCATATCCAATGCAAAAATATATAACAGACCATCCATGGGCTAATCATACACCATGTACCTCAAATATCATGAAGAACCCCCAAACTTGGTGTTAACACTTTCATAGTAACCTTGAAGGATAACATAATATATAAGAATTAAGGCACTATAAGAATGGAGTTTTCATCTAGATGGGTAAATGGAAAATTTGGATCATCAAATGAATCACATACTGTAATTGTTACAGGCTTTGATAACTACCATCATAAAAATGCAAGTGAGGGTGGAGTCCTAAGATTCCTTTGTAAACGATTTTGGTACAATCCTCCATTTTCCTCCTCTAATAACCCTTCATTTTTTAACTTAGACTCATCTATGAATGTTGAGACCAAAGGGGGGATTTTATTTTACGCCTACTAAATGGGCAATTAAAACTTGGGAAATCTCCTTAGGAAACTCAATTCCTACTATGAAGTACACCATTATTTGAATGAGTAAGAGGTTACTTTTTCAAAACTATTCATATGTGGAGAAGCTTTGCAATGGTGGGAGCTTCTATGAGAATGAAAAAAAACACGTTGACACTATTTTTTCATGACATTCTCTATTAATGAGATGTTTTTTTATTATGAATGCAACAATGCTTCCCTTCTCCATTTTTATATTATTGCAATGAAATGTAGCCGACCTGCAACACCTCAAAGAATCCTTTACTTGAGATATCATAGGTGGTGGGTATCCATTTTTCCAAAGTCACTCAAGTATTTCAATTGGCCCCAACCACATGAAATGGTATTCTTACAAAGATGAGACAACTCACAAGAAATGAAACATGTCTTTATGGAATTTGAAACTTGGTGGGGGTATGAAACACCCCCATTTTACCATCAAACCAAGACCCCATTAACACCACTAATAATATCACATCGAATGAGTTCAAATTGAAGTCATGGACAAGTTATACCTAGTGTGAGTTACCTAAAATAACAAGACCACTAACAATACCTGTGACAAAAGTCCAATCAATCGATAACTGTTCAAATCTAGGATTTGAGCCTCTTCACCATATGACTTAGAGTGATGAATGAAGAATTCACATATACACTCATCATGGTGTGATAAAATGAACAACATTCAACACAATGATCTACATGATGATAGTCCCATAAATGGTCTTTAATGAGAATAAAAATCACATTACATTTAGAATCGGTCACACCCAACCTTAAGGGAAAAATACTATTTATACGCTTAATACTATAACTCAGATCTAGGAAACTATTATCATTTTATGTGGTTGGAATGAATTAGTATCTAAAAATAAAGTTCATTCATTCTCATAATAGATCTTTCCATTAGGGTTTTCAAAAAATAATGGTGCCTCTTCACTTCAATTTTCTATTAAATTCATCTAATTTCTTATAGAACTCCTCCACATCAACTTTTCCCTATAGACTTCTCAAATGGTACTTTAAAAACCATATTATTTGATTTTCATTGGGGGAAAGTTGTAGTAAAACTACAATATGAACCCATGTTTTTGTTTAGAAGAAAACATGTAAAATTTAATATTGAATAACAATATAATCCCTTCCTCCATGTTACTACAATGTAACTATTCTATGGGAGTACCACATTTCTTGCAAAATAAAACCAATATTTCTTTCATGCTCAAAATTGTTAGGATATTTAGACACTTAGGAGTTAGTTAATGTAATGTACCTAATCCGAACCCCATTTGTAGTTGCACATATAGTCTGGTGAGCCATTGGCAACAAGTGTAATTTTAATTATCCATATAGGCTAGTGAGTCGTGATACCAAGTTTTGGTACTGCGTGCACCTGTGGAGGGAACAAGGCTGGTTATCATAGAAAATGTGCACACATTCTATAGTGTTGCATATACTTGATCTAGTGCATGTGGATTGTGTTAGCACAAGAAGTCACCTCTGGATTGCGGCAAAGGTAATCCCAGTACCCATCAGGTTATATGTCACGATTAATGGATTTAAATAGGTCAAATGGGGCAGACTCAAGAGAATATCGTTTTAACTCGGAAAACTGGGGCAGTATGCACAAGCAAATGAGGTCTTGATCAACTTTAGCCAGTAAGTTGTAGTAAGGGTGAGTAGGAGGAAGAAATTGAGGAGAATATGTAAAGGTCTGCTCTGGACATTAGGTCTTCTAGCAGCTTAAGGAGGAAAAACTCTGAAAACAATATTCTCTTGAATTCAAAGTTTCAGAAAACTGAAAATGCTAGAACTGCACTGCAATCAAACATCCATTACAACACAATCACCACAATCCATGTGAATCCTTCAATCATGAACATTCAGTATCAGACACAAATAAGATGGAAATAGAAGATGAATTTCATTAAACAAGAAGTCTCAAATCAAGTAACATAACCAGAGAACCAGAGATTCATTAAAACATTACAATACGAGAGCTTAGCTCAACCATCGGCCTCTAATAAAACTCAAAACTACATACATATACTCAAAAACTCGCCCTGCAGAGGCGTGCTCGAACCATTGCATTAACGTTTTCAGTCAACGCCTGCTCTGTCAGATTATGCAGGCCTCCTCATGTCAGATGCAAGACAGGCGTCATTATGTGCTTTACAGAAAAAACTGTCCATAATTGACAATCTGCCTTTACGATCGCTCTCTGTATGTTTTCCATTTATGGGGTGAGACGAGGTCTCAACTGCCACCTCACTTTCATGAACTGTCTACATCAGGATCGGGATGGGGTCGAGTCGACTTGGAACCTAGAAAACGTGGCGGCCTCTTTCTACGACCAACATCGAAGTTTCGACCCCTGGCATAGCTCACGTGAACTCTGCACCTTTACCCGCATGCGACCCTGGGTCATGACCCAATGCTTATATCCACAGTCGCTCCGGGATTTCTCCCTTTGGGAATCCTCAAATCACATGACAACAGAATCCTCGACTCTCGATTTGATAAAATCGTCCTACTCGGATCAACGATCGGACTTTCTTTCCATTCGACTGCTCAGGCTCTTCGCGATGGGCGCCAACCTTTCCGCATGACCTCCGGTTGCGACCTTGGGCCCACTCTGGAGTGCTTTTAAACTTCAGGATTTAGGTGCACTCATGTGAGCCACTCTTGACTCTACTGATCCCCGAACTCCTGAAGTAGAGCTTAGCGAGGGATATCTCCCCTCTGATATGTGTGTGCCTTAGCACAATGCACCCCGACTTTGGATGACACACATTTGTGGGTTTTAAGCCCCCTTCTTTCGCATTTTGTCACCCAAGGGCCAAATCCAAAGGAAAAACATCCCCCTGCAAGAATATGTGATAACAGATTGCACATCAAGGGAGAGTGCTCATATTCCACAATGTTTTGTGCACAAGTAAGTGTGTGGGAATGACTGTGATGTACATATATGTATATGTTGTGAGGTTGGAGAGCATGTGTGACTATTGGGCTGGTGAGTAGGGAGGAAAATAGGTCAATGAACCTATTCTTGTAAAGTGTATCACACTCAATTTATTAATATATTACATCTTTTTTCATGGTCAAACTCAAACGAAAAGAGACGGGAGACTGAACTCCACTGAAAAAGGGAAAAGGGGGGGAATATTTTAATAATATTTCTGAAAAAAGTGTAATTTATGGATATATTATTTATCCTAAGTTCTCGAGGGATAGGAACGAGTCACCAAGTGGTTAAAGTAAATTTTGAAGGTGACAAGTGTCAAATTGAAGGCGTGTAATATATATTGTTGGCCATAGTGTAATCCATGGATTATCACTAATTTTAGGAAAGGCCCATGTTTTTCCTCCATCGTTCAGAAGGGGACAAAGTTTGTGTTTTATTGTAATTATGAGAATGGATTATCCCCATGCTTGGGAAAATATTGGTATGATTGAAGAAGCGGGTTGTCAGGCCCGTAATTTGTCCAAGAGGTGGGTTCTCAGGCCCGTGAGTTATCTCTCCAGGTGAGAGATTGGCTGGGAATTGTTCCCTGGTGCACTGGCCAATAGTTGCAGTGCTCTGAGACTTCCTGATATGGCTTGTTGTTGAATCCATAGAACGAAAGTGGGGTAGCCAAAGGACTATTGAGAAAAGAAGGGGCACACTTCCTGGGGTGGGGCAGACATGTGGGAAATGAGGGATTGTAGACTAGTTGCAACAATCAACACCTTGGACTGAGAAATTCAGTTGTTTTCTTGACCATAGATTGACACTAGGAACCCTTTTACCCTGGTGGAGTTCGAACCCCATCTTGTGGGTGACATGTTGCTGAAATATTATGAGAAACAATGTCTATGGATGGGAGGAACGTATGACTCATGCACACCATTGGTGACTTTTCCTAAAAGATAAGTGTTCTTATGTGCTTGTTTTCTTACTACATGATTATTCATTTGTATCTTATATGATCTATTATTTGCATAATGTCGTATATGAATAATGTTTGTTATTTTGTTAATGTTTTCTATTCTGTAAGTGTGATTTGAGTATTTAACATAGTATTCATATATGTTGAGTATGCTAGTTGATAAGTAATTTATGTTAAGATAATATTGGTAATTGATCAAGAGATTCATGAGGGAGGATAGAAGTATTGTGTGCGTGGAAAGGGGGTATGTGTGCACAAGTGACTGGATTCGTGGTGTGCATTGGAACGTAGCCTATGCACATAGAAAAGTAGAACATGCAAGTGGGATCAGAATAATTATGTACGTCGTGGTATTCGAGTGATCCATTTAGTTTGGCACACAAATTTATTCAAGTTAATTCCATTGTTATATATGTATAAACAAGACGGAATTTAGCACGAAGTAAACCAGTTTGGGTTGTACACATTTCCTCGAGTGATTCCTTACAGTTTAGTGTTAACTGCACACTAGAATTTTGATGTATCGTTGTTTTGCGGTAAGATGGAGATGTTACATTTTGGTGTCAGAGTTGAAGTTGGAAGGATTTGTGTGATGTGGCCTATCTTGGGAGGCTAAGGACATTACATTCTAGTATCAGAGCTGAAGTTGGAAGGATTTGTGTGACGTGGCCCAACTTGGGAGGTTGGGTACATTACATTCTAGTATCAAAGTGATTAGTTCAACATTGGACTTGTATGGGCCAGAGATCAGCATGGAAAATATGTGTGCTCTAAGAATTGGTTCTGCGCAGTGCATGGTTTATTATGTGCATAAACTACTGGTATGCGGTGCATAGTTATGATGCACACAAAGTATTGATGTGTGGTTTGTGCACTAGCATTTGGGATGTTAAAAACATATAAGGAATCAGAAGAAAGGATTCTGACAAGATGGTGTAGAGTTTTCTTGAAGTTATTTCATGAATTCATATAAAAACCTTGTTGCCAACACATTTTTCATAATTATCAGAAATTTGAATAGGACAAAATTAGCGCAAAAGGTCAAAAGCATGGAAGATACATAGAGGACTTATAGTCCTGATGATGAGTTCAAGGATTTGTATGTCGATTTGGGTGACAATGGTACATAATCCAAGGAAGAGCGCTTAAATTTGGTAGAAACCGTAAAAGGAATACAAAAATATGTTCATAGCTATTAAGTTGATAATGAAAGGCTCGTGAAAACAAAGGAGAAACAAGAGGAATTCAATGTCAAGCTGATGCAAAGCTTGGACATAATAGAAAAGAAAATGGATAAGGAGACAAAGTCAAGTAGGTCAAGAAGTCGCAAGTATTCTAATGATAAAAGAAGAAAAGCAAGAGGTGTTGATAGGAAACATCACCATTCACCAAAGCATTCGTTTAGGAAAATGCTCAGTAGCTCAAGTCCGTCTCCTGATAGAAATCATAAGAGAAGGACTGGGGTGGATGAGCTACGGGGAGAAATGAATCATTTCAAGCCTCCTAATTTTGATGGTGAGCATAAGAAGGATGAAGATGTGGAGACTTGATTGCTCGGTATGAGGAAATACTTCCAGCTACATAATTATTCTGCATAGACAGAAGGAAGAATTTCCATTTTCCAACTTAAAGGAAAAACATCAATGTGGTGGGATCAGTTTGTGCAGGTGCAACACATTGATGAAAATAAGGTTACTTGGAGGGAGTTTAAGAGGTATTTTGAAAGAAAATATCTAACCAAGAGGTACTATGAAAATAAAATGAATGAGTTATTTGAACTCAAGCTAGGAAGCATGACAATTGACGAGTATGAAAGAATATTTTTAGAATTGATAAAATATGTTCCTTTCATCAAGGATGAACATGTGAAGATTCAGAGGTATCTAAGTGGGATACCCTTATTTATCAGTGACAAGATACAATATGATGATCCAAGGACATTGGAGGAAACTATAAGGAGAGATAAATGTATTTCTTATTAGCAAAGGGGAAGATCAACTTTCCAAAAGGTTTGGGATGACAAGATTAAGAGAAAGGTGGAACAAAGGAAGAAAGGGACTAAGCGATCATTTTTCAAAAATAATGCATAGGACAACCAACTCCCAAAGAGCATAGAATGACTGAGTCAGTGGGACAAAGACCCGGGAAACAACCTATTCAATGTTAGGGTTTGGTGGACACCATATGTACATAGATTGTTCTCAAAGAGGTGAAAAAGTGAGGACTTTCCACAGTGTACGACAAGCTGTGACAGTTGAAGACATGGGTAGAACTGTACCTAAAATTTACGTATTCCTGGAAAACAAGAAAGATGAGTTCCAGTTGCACCTGATTGAGGTGGAAGGTAATATTAATGACCAACCCATTTCTATTTAATAGATTCGGGAGCTAGTCATAGTTATCTAGATCCTAAAATGGTGGAATTGTTCCAATTGCCAAGAAGCAAGCTTGGAAAACCTTGGTTGGTGTAGTTATCTACAAGAGTGTTGGCCCTTAACCAATTTTTGAGGATCCTTGGTCATGTTTGACCTATTTTGGGACTTTGACAAGCTGTGGAAGGAGGAGCGCAAGTCGAAGTGGAGATCACGAGATATCGACCCCTTTTTTAGGGATTTTTTGGTTTTGGGCTTATGTAACGGGTATGGGGATGTCGGACCATGGGTTTACCCATGTTTAGGCCCTTTTTGTAATGTATAAATAGAATTCTAGGCGATGTAATAAAGGAGAGAGGCTTGGTACCTAGCCAAAGTGTTGAGTGCAAATTGTAAATGCTTTGTGCATGCTGTGTCGAGAACTTGCAGAGCTAAGTGCAAGTGACTATAAGAGACTGTGTAAAGGCTTTGTGCTATAATTTAGCTCAGGGAATGAGGATCTAGCGAAGTGCGCGCATATCTCATGTCCTATGCAGAGTAGAATCTTGTGGCTCTATGCATGTAGAAGATTGACATAAGATAATAAAGAGAAGTAGAGTTGGTGGACGTAGCCCCAGGCTGGGGGTGAACCACGTATATCATTTGTTATGGTTGTTTTGTGCATTATGGTTATTTCATTGTTCATATGATTAATGCTTAGTACACTGATGCATTCTTAGATGAATCTGATATGATAATCTTAGTGATAATAATATGAATGATTGCTCGATCTAACCTATGTGAATGTGCTTGGTGCTTGAATATACTAGATCTGGGTGAATACTGCATTGGTCTGTTGATTAGGTTTTACCTGCGTTGTAAATTAAGGTTGAATACTAATGCTCTATAACTGCTAAGTGCTCTATTAAGGTGTTACAATCACAGATCTGTGTCCCAACTAGGGTTGTAGACATATGATTCCTGCAACCACCACTGCCTCTACCTCGGGTGAGACTACAACTTCTTCGTAGGTGTTACCGAAAGCGCCAATGGCTAGGTTTTTTTGGTGTTTTGTTGAAGCGTTAAACCCTAGGTCTGCCCCTATGCCAACAAATGGTTCCATTGCTGGGACCTGAAACTGTGATTGTTGGGAACTGAAGAAAAGAAAAAGCTTTGTGCGTAGATCTATTTCCCTAGTGTGCAGTATTCTACTTGACTTGTGAAGCTCTGTGCTAAGAAGATAAGTCAGATCTGAAGAAAAGAGGTAAGATATTTAAGCTTTGTGCTCTGATAAAGGTAAGAACAGTGAAAAGTTTTGATTGAAAAGGTAAGATAAGTGGAAATTTTTGTTTCAAAAATATGAATCTAGGTATGTTTGATAAATTTTGTCCTAGCCTGAAAACTAGGGAATAGCTAGAAGAAAGAAGATTTGATATGGGTAGATCTGATGGAAATGATGAAAGATATGTTATTCCTATGCATAGAAAGCATGTTTGGACAAACAAATGGATGCAGGATCCTAGAAAGAATTTTTTGCAGGTTAGCTACTATGATCCTAGTGCGCAGCACAGGAAAGGATGTGGATCATTTAAAAGAAAAAGATGATCAATTCTTTGTTACAACTGAAGAAGACTAGGACATCTTTCTAAGGAATGCCCTAATAGAATATCTAGTTGTATTTGTTGTAAATCTATGGACCATGAAGTTTTGGATTTCCCTAGAATGATTGCTAAGATCGAAAGAATGAATATGAGACAAGAAAACCCCGAGGAAGGTCAAGAAACTGCGATCATGATAGAACCCCAGAAAGAATCAGAGAATGTATTGATACAAATGAAAGAAACCCTGAATGATCACATAAATGTAAAATTATAAGAGATATTCAAAGAAAAAGAGTGCATAGAAACAAAAATAGGAGACTTTGACATTGACTGTGTTCTAGATGAGGAAACACAGGTGAATATCATCACAGAAAAAACCTGGAAAATTTTAGGAAAGCCTGCTATGATTCCTTCATTGGTAGGAATATGATTATTTAGAGGAAAGTTGATAACCCTATGTGAAAGACTTACCCAGATATCTATGAGTGCTCATGGAACTTCAAAAGAGGAGGATTTTGAGGTTGTTAAATTTATTGAGAGAAACGCCCCATTTGTTATGTTACTAGGAAAAACCTGGATTGAGAAAGATCAGTCAGAATAAAAGAAGAGGAAGTCTTAGAACAGAAGAAACAAGAATTAAAATATTTCATGACTCGAAGGATAGCGCACTTGATTGAAGAACAAGAGAACATATCAAAGTTGTTTAGAATCAGAAACTTGGATGTCGAAGTTGAACGAACATAAGAAGACTCACAGAAGAGTGGAGCACCTAACCTAGATAGAGAAAAAGTATTTCCTTGAACCCCATGAAATAATCTCAACAACGCGAAGTTACGATGCCAAAAGGATATAAGAATAAGAATGGAAAGAGGAATACTGAGACGAAGATCACAGGGAAGAAGGCTAGAAAGCTCAGTAAGAAGAAAGAAAAGATAGAAAAGTTGCAGAAGGTTCCAGAGGGGACTTCACAAAAGGAAGGTTTGCAAAATAGAAACTTCGTTGGGATATCAGAACAACGCAACATAACACTTCGCCATGGCGAAGAAATATAACCGTTGGAGGCATTATGATCGTTAGACCATCGCTCCCGAACGGTTAGAACAACAATTATGACCATAAATCTCATCATCAGACCGTTGGGACCGCGCCGCAACGGGAAGAGCCACATTGATGAAGGCCTCTTGTCAATTGGAGAGATATGTTACATCGTTGTCTACTTATTGCGTCGATGGTTGCACCGAAAACACTTTCGTGAATTGTATCCGAGCCAAAAAAATAACTCATTTCTGACACGTTGTGTTTATTGAGATTTCACCACTCGATATATTGCATTGAGCATTCATTCATCAACCTGAGTTATCCAATCGAGAGCGTGCATGTCGGACGAACTTAGCGCCATAGAGAATTCGGTTGAAGAAGTTCTAATCGATTTAATGGTCGAAAAAGTAATGTCCGAAGGGATTCAAGCTTCATCGATGAGAGGAGTGCAAGCCTCTCTATTGACTTCTCATGGATCTGGACCATCCTGCGCTGCAGTCGAGAAAAGAACCAAGCATCGAGATGACTTGGAAAATGCAAAGTTAATCCTGAATATCCTGCCCGACTACATCTCCCCTTTGGCTAGTGCGGTGAGTCTTAACAATGTACCCAGAGACTTCGATTACACCCTAGTTACCATGTACCTCTCGAAGGGGATACGTGCAGTTAGAACACAGTAGGATAAGATCGCAACATTAAAATTCAGTGACTTCAACCTAGGGGATCAAAAGAACCACAATATGCTCTCCCCTCACAGATACTTGACTAGGACGAAGGGGAGGAACTCGAAAATAATCCCCCAACCATGGACTATGAACCTCGCACAATCCAACATCTTGAATGTGATGAAGATTCCACATTTTGGAAGGCACCATGAGGTTAATGCATGTGTTAATCTCTTGATATCGTGCTACTATGGAAGCTATCTATGGCTAGACAGACACATTACAGTCAATTCGACGTTGTTCCATAGGATCACCGAATTGAGCATGCAGGGACCAGACCCACAAGACTTCTACCCAGGAAAGGCTACAGATCGCGCCCTGGCACAGAGGATTAAGGATACCTATGGCGATGTAGAAAAGGGGACATGAGGCTACAAGGTAGCTTCCATTCAGAATGATGCAGTGCACCTGGCCTATCATCTGATCGCAGGAAAGCTGGTGAGAAAGAACAAACCTACACAGGTCACAGGGTTCATTGTTGACCTCACTGAAAATGTGTAGAAAGACTCCAAATGAACTGGATGAAGTACTTAGTCAACCAGCTAGAATTTGATTTTCATGAAGCTCATGATTAGGGCTCTGAGTTCCATTTCAGCTGGTTGTTGATCCTCATAGCATTTATTGCTTGGGATATGCCGGAAGGTGTGACCTTCTCGTACATTGAGCCATTCGATCCACTTGCTGCGAATTTCACCACGCTTTGGTACTCGAGCGATATGGGAAAACAATGGTAGTCGAACGTGGTATTACACACATACTATCTCTAGTTAAAGAGGGATATTGGGGATGTCCCTCGTATGATGTCGAACACCCTGCACCGGTTCAAACCCCTCATGAAGTTTCACGCAGATAGAAACTTTATTTATATCACTGCGCGCGCAGACGAGCATAAAAAAGATTTCTAGTCATACTATAAGCTCACAGAGGAGGACCTCGAAGAGATAACTAAGGACTGGTCTACAGAGATCCTTATCCCTATTGACCCCATAGAAATGTCTGATCCCGAACTAATTTCTAGCTCATAGGCCACTCACGAAGAGCATGATACACCTAGACCTAGCAGAAGGAAGAAGACTGAAGAGGTACCAAAACCTGAGTAGTGCATCCAATGAAACTACTTCAGAATCACTTGGACGAGGAGATAATGATGAATTAGATAAAGAAGATACCAATGGAAAAGAAGATCAACAGAAGCAAGGTGAAGTAACAATGCCTAGGGATCATGTTGATGAGGTCGATCCCTCTAAGAAAAGAAAGCTTTCTCCCACGAAACCTACCTCGCGAAATAAATCAAAAGACACCAAGACTAAGTTGCAGACTGTGCTCACGCTCGATGACTTCGACTTCATCATCGCAGCCATATCATATGCTTCACAGGATATTATGCAGAACACTGAAGCCAAGCAAGACGCCATGTATGAAAAAATTGAGACATAACTTAGGGGGGTACATCAGGCTCTTCAATCCAACCGTGCAGTATCCACTATGCCCCCGCCATCAAAAGAACCAGAGTTGGGAGATGAGCCTACCCAACTCCACAGAATAGTGGATGCGACCGAAGCTTGCCTTCGTCGAGCGCAATAAGAGAAAGAACAGGCCACGGTGGCCCTAAAGCAATCACAACATGAAGTGGTAGAGAAATGTCGAGTTGCACAACATGAGAAGGATGACCTCCACACAAAGTTTGAAGAGGAGAGAGCACAAGTCAAGCAAGAGAAAGAGAATTTACTCGCAGAGTAGCTCAAAGTCAAAGAATTAGTCAACATAGCACTTCGCTCTGTGATAGGCTTAGAGAAAAAGGTGGAAGAACCAATGGAGCATCAAGTAGCACAACTTTCAGAAGCTATCCAACAACTTCAACAAATAATCAAATACCTAGAGCTACAAGTAGTGCCAAGTACCCTATAGGACGTGCGAGACCAAAGAGAAGACACTGCCCAGAGCACAGTTGAGAGGATCAGAGCATTTGCTCTGGAATGTAAACAACTTAGCAGTAGAAGTGCAAAAACCTACAAGAGACTTACTAAAGACCCTGAATTAAAGGCATTAGAGTCATAGCTCTAGGAGGCAAAGAAGGAAGCAAGGACAATATAGGAGTAGTTG
>JZKD02S0217325.1:3517-13896 GCA_000966675.3 Picea glauca
AACTCTTATACTATTGCTCATTTCTCATTGGATATAATTGAATGGTTTAAGTATAATTTGAAAAAGGTTTTTAAATTGTACTTGATACTGATTCACCCCCCTCTCAGTATCAACAGGAAGTTCATTAGATTGGCGCAGAAGTAAGCAATCTTCCCACATTTGATGGTTTAAATCATTTAGAAACATTCTTGTCAGGATTTGAAGAAATTGTACCAATACAACAGCGACTGTTGGAACTGGATTAATATTTAAAATCAATGCCACCAAGATGGTGGGGAACACATAAGAAGAACATCGCGGACTGGGTGCAATGTCGCACTTTGATGACAGTGCACTTTTCAGAACAAGCCGAAGGGTGCGAAGTTTGATACACAGGTGAGAGTTTTCCTAAGGACCATGTGCAAAGTTGTGAGGAGGCCTGGAGCAGCATCCCTAAAGATAAGTGGGTGCATAAATTCATCAACACTTTGGACACAATGTTTATTAATTGGTATCTTCAAGTAGAATTGCACCTCACCACTTCATATTGGTACGGTATGACTCAGAACTTTGTAGCTACATTTTTATTTGAAAGTCAATACCTCTCAATAGATCAAGATTTACGAGTTGTAAGACAGAAATTCTTTGAGGAGGCACCTAACCTCCCTTTGGAGCAAGAAGAAGATGAATGAACTGCACCACTTCAGAAATTGCAAGGTTGTTACAATATCAATGTTGATGAAGACGATGATCCTAGGAATTTGAAAATCATAGAGACATAAGGACAGAGAGACGTAGAAGGACCAGGAGTTAAACTACCTTTTATGAGATAGCTAATCAAAATCAGGAAAGTTAATATTGGAACAGAGCAAGCACCTAAGCTCGCAAACATTGGAGATTATTGGGATGATGCCACTATTGAAAAGATCATAGAACTATTGCATGAGTATCAGGACTTGTTTCCAACCAATTTTCCCAACATGAAGGGCATTAAAGAGCCCATGGGAGATATGAATATCCCCTTGAAACCAGATGCAAGGCCATTCAAGCAGAGACCTTACATACTGAATCCCAAATATAAGCAGAAATTCAAGATTGAACTAGATAGAATGTAGGAAGCAGGAATCATAGAACCTATTGAAGAGTCAGAATGGATTATCCCTATGGTGGTCCAAGATAAAAAGATAGGAGATATCATAATCTATGTAGACTTGAGAAAACTGAATAATGCATGTTTACATTATCCATTCCCTACACCATTTATTGATGAAGTGTTGGATAATGTGGGAGAACAGGAAGTTTACTCCTTCACAGATGGATTTTCAGGTTATCGCCAGATCATGATTGATAAGGAAGATTTCCATAAGACCACATTTGCAACAGAATGGGGATCCTACCAGTACACAGTGATGCCTTTCGGACTGAAGAATGCACCAGCCATATTTTCTAGGGTGGTGGTCAAAGTATTCAAGGAATTTTTACATAAATTTCTGGAAGCATATTTTGATGATTAGACTATTTTTAGCTTATTGCAAAATCATATTGAATGTTTAAGACTAATGTTGGATAAGTGCAGGCAATGTCAAATTTCCCTAAACCTAAAGAAGTGCATATTATTTTCACCCTTTGGAGTGTTGTTAGGCCATATTGTGTGTAAGCAGGGGTTGTTGGTAGATCCTTCCAAGATTTTCATCATTGTTGATCTACCCCCTCCTACTTCAGTAAGATAGTTGTGCACTGCACTGGCACATACGGGATACTGCAGAAATTTCATCAAGGCCTATGCATAGATAACATCACCTATGGAGAAGTTATTAAAGAAATATTGTCAATTCCAATGGTCAGAGGAATGTCAACAGAGCTTCAACACACTAAAACAGAAAGTGGTCACTACACCCATTATGGTTTTCCCATATTGGAGTAAGGAATTCCATGTGCATGTCGATGTGTCATCTATTTCATTAGGAGCAATGCTAGCACAACCAGGAGCAAGAGATATTGACCATATGTTATCCTTTTCTAGCAGAAAGCTATCTACAACTGAGATAAATTACACTACCACTGAGAGAGAAGGTTTAGCCATGGTGTACGTGCTGCAGAAGTTTTGACACTACTTGTTGGGAGGACATTTTAATATGTTCACTGATCACTCTACGTTGAAATACCTAGTCAACAAGCCAGTGTTGGGGGGAAGAATATGTAGATGTCTACTATTATTCCAGGAATATGATTTTGAGGTTGTGTTCAAGAAATGAAGAATGAACAAGGGTCTTAACCACTTGTCTAGGTTAGAAAATGGAGAGGAACCTACCATTTTGGAGGGCACACAACCAGATGCATAGTTGTTGGCCATCAGAAAGGTTGATGATCACTTCACTGAGATAGTTTAGTTCCTGTCAACGAGAATGGCACCTCATGAATATACAGTCATTCAGAAGAAACAACTGGTAGTTCGAGCTGTAGATTTTTCACTTATAGTTGAACGACTTTATAATATGGGACCCGATGAGATCCTAAGGAGATTTGTTATAGAGGAAGAAAGGCCATTTATTCTGGAAGAAGAACATAAATCCATCATAGCAAGACACTATGCAAGAAAAGAAACAACACAGAAGGTTCTTAGAGCTGGCCTCTGGTGGCTCACTGTACACAAAGATGCTAAGGAATACTACAAAGCCTACAATGTATGCCAAAGAGTTGGGAAACCCTCCAGAAGAGATGAGATGCCTTTAGCACCTCAGCTAACTTTGCAGGCATTTGAGAAATGAGCAATTGATTTCATAGGACCTATCAACCCACCAGGAAAAGGAACAGGAGCTAGATACACTATCATTGTGAAAGATTATTTGACCAGATGGGAAAAATCAAGAGCAATCAAGGATTGTAGTGCAACTATAGCTACGCGATTCATATTTGATGATATCATAACTAGATTTGGATGCCCAAAGATCCTTATGAGTGATCAAGGTACACATTTTATTAATAAGACTATTGAAGCCTTGACTCAGGAATTTGAAGTCCACCATCAGAAGAGAACTCCATACCATCCATAAGCGAATGGTATAGTCGAATATTTAAATAAGATCTTGGAGACAGCACTGATGAAGATTTGCAGTGTAAACAGGGATGATTGGGATTTGAGAGTACCCACGGTATTATGGGCTTATAGAACCACTTTCAAGAAGATGACAATGTAGACTCTCTTTAAGTTGGTTTATGGTCTAGAAGAAGTCATACCTATGGAATATTTAGTTCCTAGATTACAAATTGCAGCATTTACAGATATGGATGACACATGCGTTGTGCAAGACAGACTTGCGCAGTTGGTAGAACTGGAAGAAGACAGATTCATTGTAGGATTTCACCAATAGGTATAGAAGGAACGAGAAAAGGCCTACCATGATAGACATATCAAGAAGAAATCCTTTAAGCAAGGCGATCTAGTATTGGTATATGACAATAAGTTCATGAAGCATCCAGGGAAGTTCAAAACACATTGGCTTGGGCCATATGAGGTTGCCTATGTTACAGAAGGAGGATTTGTGCAGTTGAAGACTTTGAAGGGAGAATGGAAGGAAGGTTTGGTAAATGGGAGCCAGTTGAAATTGTACTGTGACAACCAGATGCCTCGCAACTCTCAGTAAAAGAATAAGAAGAAGGGTTTAGGTACCAGGTGCAATTGAAATTGGGTACCAGACACAAAAAATACAATCTTCACAAGGAAGGGAGGAACATAACAGAGAGAACAGGATGCTTCGTGTAGTCTGAAGACAAAGAGAAACAAAAGGTTCCGAACTTCAGTGCCTCAGGATGAGTCACATGTGAGTGTTGGGGCCCTGCTGGCCCTTGGTTATGGAAGAAAGAGAATATTAAGGAAGAAAGGTGAAATATGAACTGTGTGGAAGGCACATTGACTGATATTGGGTCGAAGTGGTCAAAGAAGCAAAAAAGAAGGAGCAAAGTAAGGGAAATCTATTCATTGAATGAGAATATTGAGGATGACGGATCAACAAGGAAGATAGATTGTGGACAACTCATCAAGTGGAAGAAGACGTCAACGAGTTATTTGGAGCACCTCATGGGAAATAAGGAATGAAAGGTTGGTGAATCCCTGAAAACATGGGTAAAATTGACCTATGTTTTTAGACCTATGGTTTTGGTATCTAGGGTTTTGACACCTAGACGTTTGTCATTGTAATGTATAAATAAAGGTCTAGAGGACCTGGTATAGGTTCGTTGATGGTTGTTCGATTGTTGTTGATTTTGGGTTTATCATTGTGGATTAAGAGAGTGAGTATTGTTGTGTAGAGAAGTATTGTATCGAGAGAGAGTTTGTATTGTAATATCTTCAGTTGGGTGTGAATATCAACCCTGTAGCTGGGTGCATAGGGAGGAGAGAAAAAGAGAGATATCTGCAAGCTAAGTGCGCAAATAGAACTGTATGTTTTCACCTAATATCAAGAAATAGAGTTTTGTGGACGTAGCCCTAGGGTGAGGGTGAACCACATATATCTTGTTGTTCTGTGTGATTGATGTTGTGTTATTTTCTTTATTTTATTCTTTTATTGCATCATTGTGTTAGATCTGAGACATAGCTCTCGTAGTAGGCCTAAGGGAGATAAAGAATAACTATATCTTTGTGTGTCATTCCTTTGAATCCACTTGCATTTCCTCTGGTTGTAGACACATGTGTCCTCCAACCCCCTATCGCCACTTCGAGTGAGACTGCATCTACTTCACAGGTGTTTCTGGAAGGGCCAGTAGTTAGGTCTTGTTGGTGCATTGTTAGAGTTGAACCCTAGGTCTGCCCCTGTGCCAACAAAGATCCCACGCTTCTCTGATGATTCCTTCAGGTACATATTTTGGAATGTTATTTTTATTACATTATGTACATGCATACATATAGAAGTTCTAATCTCATGTTTGATGCATATGTTAATAATGTATTAGACTAAAATTTGTTTCATAATTAAATATAGAATCACGCACACATGTACATAAATCATTGCATTTACACATAAATTTAATAAGTAATGTCAAGGACAAAAGTTGTATATATTACTTGAATATTCATTGAGTAAAAAAATGTGGTTTGATTTTACATAATTAGGTTTCTAGCCTCAAATGTCTATCTCTATAAACCAATACAAAATAATACATAGAGTCTATGCTAAGGGCCATGCCCCTACATGTGTATCACGGTAGCATACAATGGATTTGGCCAAATGAAAAAAGAGTCACACCTAGACCTGTGGTGTAATACCCCTAGGTCGAACTTCAACTATAAAAGTAAATACAAATGTACTTAGGTTGGTAAGTCGGGATGCAGAAAGGACAGTATATATCTGTGATGTAAATGTAAACGTATTCACATGCAAATATTTATAAAAAATCACATCACTGCATGCAGACCAACCATGTAAAAGAGTATGGAGGATAAAAATCCACTAGTTAGGGAAGGGAGGGGCTAAACGTTGAGGATAAGGGGCTAAGCTAGGGAGATTAAGCCAGAAAAAAAGAATATTATACTAATATTCCTTAAAGTATAAATGTTAAGAACCAAATATCAAAATAGCATAAAAAAACCTCAAAATAAGTACTCAACACATTGAAAAAGAGAGAATTTAATATAATAAGCCTCTTTGAGGGGGAAACCGCCTTATACACCACATAAATTTCTAAATACAAGATCATTCCAAATGAAAAGGTATCCTTGGTATATATAGGAGAATAGGAGATACAATTACAACTAATGGGCCCAAGCCGATATAAATAAAATAACATTACTAATGTAATATGCCCCAATTAAAGGGTAATGTGCCATTATTTAGGGATTAACATGCCCCTCACCTTCAAACAAGTGTTTTCCGAAAAAAATTGAGTAATTCTGAATGCTTCTGTATAAAATACTCATCTTCCCAAGTGCAATATTCAGCAAGTAGTTTCATCCCCTTAATGAGATACTATGAAATGGATATATTCCTCAGTTGGTGAATTCTTGTGTCAGTGATAGATTTAGGCTTCAATATGATTTTTCCTTCCTCGTCAAGTTCTGGAAATATAGTTTGAACTGGGATATTGTCACCTATAACCTTCCTTAAGCATGAAACATGGAAAACTGGGTGTACTCGCGAAGATGCAAGCAACTCCAATATGTATTCCATAATACCAATCTTTTGCAACACCTTATAAGGGCCATAATACTTTGGTGATAATTTATTATCCTTCTTATCTTGCTTGAGGGACATTTGTTTGTATGGTTTCAGTCTTAAAAATACCCAATCCCTACTTCAAAACTTCTTTCACTACAATGTTGATCTGCTTGTTGTTTCATGTGATTATGTGGCATGGTGAGGTTGTCCTTTAAGAGTTGGAGAACTTGTTGTTGATGCTCGATGTGATCATCCACTGCTTGAACCTTATATTTTTGTTTTAAAGAAGAAGTGATGGAAGGTGGATGGTATCCATAGAGTTCCATAAATGGTGTCATTTTTGTTACAGTATGAAAGGAAGTGTTATACCACTATTCTGCCAAGGGTAACCATTTGAACCATTGTGTTTATTTATCAGATAAAAAGAAATGAAGGTAGCCTTCCAGACATGTTTTCACTATCTTAGTTTTTCCATCATATTGAGGATGATAAGATGAGCTATGACCAATTGAGTACCCAAACAAAAAAATAATTATGTCCAAAAATGTCCAATGAAGATGAGATGTATGTCACTTACAATAATCTTTGGGCTTCCATGTAGCTTTTGAACTGTCTCCATGAATGTGGTGGCAATTGTATTGGCTTTGAAAGGATGAGAGGGTGCACAAAAGTGTGTGTACTTGTTCAGACTATCAACAATCACCATGATGACACTCTTTCCTTTAGACTTCGATAACACTGTGATGAAATCCATGGAAACCTCCTCCCAACACTGACTTGGGATGGCTAATGGTTGTAAAAGACCTAGGGTCTTAATTGTTTCCACCTTACTTTGTTGGAAAACCAAAAATTCTTCCACAAACCTTTGAATATCATTTTTAAGGCCATCCCAAAAAAATTCCTTCTTGACCCTATGGTAGGTTTTCAAAAATCACTAGTTCCCTCCTACCGGAGAGGTGTCCAATTCCAAGAGTACCTTTTTCTTGAGTTGGGAGTTATTACATAAATATAAGAGATCTTTGTACCATAGTGAATCATTTTTCCATGTAAATGTATCTAATGCACTAGAATCCTGTTGTAACTTTTGAATGAGAGTCCACGCATTTTCATCATTCTTCCATTCATCCCTTGCTTATATTATCCAATTGAGTTGGATGATCGAGATAACATAGAGAAAGGCTTCAACATATTCATCCTTTCTTGAAAGTGCATATGCCACAACATTTTGCTTCCCTTTTTTGTAGATGATTTCAAAATCATAACCCAACATCTTGGTCACCCATTTTTATTGTTCTTCTGAAGATAATCTTTGTTCCAAGAAGTATTTAAGACTATCATGATTTTTTTTGACTTTAAAGTGCCTACCTATTAGGTAAGGGTGTCATTTCTTCAATCCATGTAGTATTTCCATAATATCCTTCTCATAAACGGGTTTGTGTAAGTCGTTTCCGTTGAGTGGTTGACTTTCAAAAGAAAGAGGCCTTCCTTCTTACATTAGAACAACACCAATGCCATTTTATGAGGCATCGCATTCCACAATAAAGTTTTTTGTGAAGTATGGTGTGGTCAAGATAGGAGCTTTGCACATCGCTTATTTAAGTTGTTAAAAATCTTGAGTTGCATGTAGAGTCCATGAAAATTCATCCTTTTTAGTTGATGGAATTAAAGGTGTTTCTATTCTTCCATAGTTCCGAACAAACTTGCAGTAGTAAGCTGTCAAACCTAAAAATCGTCTAAGATTCTTCAATGTTTTGGGAATCGGCTAGTCCATCATGGCCTTAATATTGTTAGGGTATACCTTAACACCTTCATGAGATACAATATGACCCAAATACTCTACCTCCTTCACCCCAAATAAACATTTGGATGGTTTGGCATATAGTTGTTGCTCCTTTAGTAGTTGTAGCACCTTGTCAACATGTCACACATGATCATCCCAAGACTTGTTATAGATTAGTATATCATCAAAAAATACTAACACAATGTTTTGAAGGAAGGGATTGAAAATGGAATTCATCAACCCTTGGAATGTGGAAGGTGCATTTGTAAGGACAAAAGGCATGACCAAAAATTCATAATGGCCTTCATGAGTTCGGAATGTTGTTTTTGGGGTATATGCTTCCTTCATTATAATATGATGATACCCTGAACGGAGATCCAAATTTGTGAAATGGATTGTTCCATGTAGTTCATCTAACAATTAATCAATGATGGGAATGGGAAACTTATCTTTAATAGTGATCTTTTTTAGCTCTCTATAGTCTGGACTCATACGCCATGAGCCCTCTTTCTTGAGTACCATTACCACCAGTGCAAAGTAAGAACTTTGGCTAGGTCTAATAATGTTAGC
The DNA here is from genome assembly GCA_000966675.3 of Picea glauca. NCBI lineage: Eukaryota > Viridiplantae > Streptophyta > Pinopsida > Pinales > Pinaceae > Picea > Picea glauca. The sequence goes on from JZKD02S0217325.1 coordinate 11,999, forward strand.
CTCTAACATTTCTTCAAACATATGCTCAATTCCACTCTTATGGGAATAAGGATATATATAAGGCCTGATGTTAGGAGGAACACTCCCAGGAATTAGGTGAATAGCATGATCATGATTTCGAGTGGGTGGAATACCTCTGGGAATATATTCAAATACTTTGGAATGATTATCAATGATCCCTTGGAGATCTAGGTGAATATATGGCTTGGATGTTTGAACATATAGTGAGCATAGTTGTACAATTACACCCTAATGCCCATTTTTCAATAATGTTTTCATGTCATTAGAGCTTATCATCTTACTATGTTTCCCTATGATACCTGTTAACTCAATTTATTTTCCTTCCAATGAAAATTTCATGAAAGGTTCTTGAAAATTAAAATCCATTGTTCCCAATGATTGTAACCATTGGACTCTTAGTACGACATCGACACCACCCATGGGTATAGAAATCATTAGACTATTCATTACATATTCCCCCATAGTAAGATTTATCTTATGGAATTTTCTTGAGCAATTGATAGTTCATCCATATGCAATCATTACTAGAAACTTCGATGTTGGATATATAAAGCAATTGAGAGATTTGGATAATTTATAGTGAATGAAATTATGAGTACTACCATAATCAATTAGGACTAGTACCTTTTCCTTTTTGATATATCCTTCGATATTGAGGGTTTGAGGAGTGCTAATTACATCCAATGCATTACATGATATCGTGGGAGTCAACTCTTCAAAAGAAATCTCTTCTACGTTTTCATCTTGAGATGGTTCTTGTTATTGTTCTTCTTCTTCTTCCTCTTCACAATCTATCTAGCATAATTTATTCTCACCACACTTATGTCCCTTATTGTACTTGTTGTCACAATTAAAGCATAAACCTTTTTCTTTTATTTCCTCCAATTGTTGAGGTGTTTTAGAAGAAGGAACATTATTTTGTTGATAGATGTTAGGAGTGGTCCTTCTAGTAGACATAGACATATTTTTACTTTCAACATTTCTCACCACCCTGAATGCATTCTCCAATGATTTAGGTTCCCAAAGGCGAACCTCATGTTGAATGTTATCCTTTAAAGCTCCTATGAATACATCAATCAAGTGCTCATATGGAATATTCGTTACCTTTATATTCAATCTTTGGAAGTTCTCAATGTGCTACGAAACTAAACCCTTTTTCTTGAGATTTATCAATTGGCTAAAGAAGGTATTGCTCCTTGTATTCGCATAGTGTGCTATCATTTCTTCCATGAAAATTGTCCAAGTGAAAAGTGATTTGTGAGAACAAAGCCATTGATACCACACAAATTGATTGGGTTCTAAATATAAAGAAGAAATTTGTATTGTTTTTGTATGTGGCACATCATGTAGATCAAATAAATGCTCCATATGAAGTATCCATGTGATTGGATCCTTTCCATCAAACTTCCTCATATCGATCTTAGTAAAGTGGTGGATCTTCAAATCAAAGTTGGAGTTTCTCCAATCTTGATTCATCTTCCTTGTGTCCTCATCATGAATTTCATGCTATACATTTTCAAATTCAGGTGGCCTCTCTATTAGGAAACTTTTCAATCCTTCCATGATCTCCCTTTTTAAACCATCCATATTAGTATCCATTATTGCCTCCAAATTAGCTTCAGTTGAATCCATAATCCCTTGTATTTCATATTGTTGGATTATTGAGAGGGGCCCGGTGAATCAGTAATAGAGAAATTTAATTCATTTTAACCATATAATCCAAGTGTTATATCAATGAAGCATTATCATCCAATAGCTGCAAAGTAAATAAGAAATGAACAAATGAACAATCATACACATACACAGTACACCAGTGTTTTACGTGGAAACCCAAATCAGGAGAAAACCACGGAATGATTTTTCTTATATGTCTTGAA
>JZKD02S0217325.1:14107-27676 GCA_000966675.3 Picea glauca
CTCTTACTCCACAAAGTGTCTTCCCATGAGGGCTTTCACCATAAGGGGACCACTTTGGAGTTCATCCATATTTAATTCTTATCAACCATGACAAAACAATAATGATTCATATTTAAATCAAACAATATTGGGTCCATTACCCAAACCTTTGTGCTATGAGGCTTTCTTCAAGAGTTCACATCAATGACAACCAACCTTAATCAACACATATTTTGTTAATTCCTTCTTTTGTAAATCATTTATGTCCATGTGCATTTCTTCACCTTCATCAAGAGTTCAAGTAGGACTATTTTGAGGCTTATTTGGTGTATAAGTTCCCTTTTTTGGTGGCATGTTGGCCAAGTATCACTTTTAAACCTTGATTTTGAGGTGGTTATGCTAGACGATATTTCTTCTTCTATATCTGCAAAATTCCGAGCCTTTTGGGTCTGAAATTTATTTTTGTAGTTCTTTGATCCGTATTCTCTAAAATGCCACAGATCTGATCAAAATTGGATGTTCTGAGTAGAATTTATGGTAAATTCCACACACCTTGTTGATTTGTGTCCCTTCCAAAAGACCATACTTGTAAAACATTCCAAGAGCACAATATTTGATATTTGATTCTAAAACTTGTACCATAAATACTATATATTGTCCATTGTCCAATGCAACTAGTCTCACTTAATTTGTATACTCACTAAATAAGATATCATTGTTTTACCTAGAACACCTATTTGAGACTAGTTAATATGACTATTCAGATACCCTATCTTACATAGGGTGTATCTACAAAATTAGGATGACCCAGAAGCTGAAATTTTTATCACAACTACCTTGATAATTTCTATAAATAGTTTATGGGTTTCAAGGTATGAAACTTTACATAAAAAAATTTATAGTGGAAATTTTGCAATGGATAAATTCATGATGATTCCATAACCCTATCTTACACAGGATATATCTATGAAAGTATAAGGCCATAGGAGATAAAATTTACAACCCATGTACCTTGATCCATATAATAAATATTCTCCAAGGGGTTCCTTCTGAAACATTGTAGTAAAAAAGTTATATCAAAAATTCCAAGGTGTCTTAGATGTAGCAGCAAAACCCCAAGACCTTGAGCTCTGATACCAAATGTGAAGAACCTAATATCAAAATAGCATAAAATAACCTCAAAATAAGTACTCAATGCCATGAAAAAGAGAGAATTTCATATAATAAGCCTCTTCAAGAAATTTCCAAATACTAGATCATTCCAAATGAAAAAGTCTCCTTGGTATATATAGGATACTAGGAGGTACAATTACAACTAATGGACCCAATCCGACATAAATAAAATAGCATTACTATTGTAATATGCCCCAATTAAGGGGAAATGTGTCACTATTTAGGGCTTAACAATAAAGTATGGATAATTATTTTATCCTAAGTTCTAAGGATGGGGACAAGTGGGCCAAAGTAGCTCTCAACATGACAAGTGTAAAATTAGGAACATACATACAAAGAGTTTGGACTTAGTGCATTTTCCATCATTCCATCATTCATCCATTCCTTCACTCATGGATTTCAGTTGTCCTCCATAATTTTTTGTTTCTACCATTGTACCTGTACTATACTTGAATCAGTACCATACCTGTACTTGTACCTGTACCTATACATGTACCTAGTTATATTAGGATTTGGACTGAAGAAACAGGTTGTCAGGCCCATGGGATATTGAAGAGGTGGGTTATCAGGCCTGCGGGAAATTCCCTCCAAGTGAGAGGATTTATGGGAATTGATCTCCCGAAGGTGCCAGATTGTAGCTACACGGCTCTAAGACTTCCTTTCCACCATGTTTTTGAAGCCCCGAAAGGGAAATGGGGCGGTCGAAAGACTATTGAGCCAAGAAGGGTCACATTTCCTGGGGTGGGACATGAATGTGGGGAATGAGGGACTATAGGTTGTTAGTTCGAATTGGCACCTAGGACATATTTTTTCCTATTGTCTAAGATACATCAGCCTGGTTAGGAATTCCTTAACCCGGGTGGAGTTTAGTCCCATCTTGGGGGTGACCCACTGCTAAGAGTTCTAAGCAGTGTGGTATAAGGATGGGAAGAACGTGGAAGTTCTGCACATAGTTGGTGGTCTTTTTTATCAAAGATAAGTGTCAATTGTGTGTTAAATTACATGTTGCATTATTATTTATGTGTTTATTTGTATGGGTTTTTCCTTTGTATGCTGCATGAGTATTTATATTATTATTTTGTATGAATCTGTGTATTTGTAGAATATTTGTATGCTTTAATTTTGTATACATTTGGAAAAAATTTCTTGTGGCATGGCCTAGCAGGTGGATGGGGATGCTACAATATGGTATCAAAGCTCCAGTTTTCAACACTGAGCCTGGATGGGTCGAACAAGTTGAATTGAAGTGAAATTTCATAGAGAATTGAAGTTACAGGGTGCCAAGAGGGCGTTGAGAGAACACTTTGACGGTGTTCGAAAGATCAGGAGGTCTAGAGGTTCGAGAAACCACAACATCCATTGATTTGGGCCACAATATTAGATCTGGGTCATTAGATCAAACCCAGATGAGAGGAAGCATGAAGCGAAGGAGATCAGATCCTAGCCATTGGATCTGAGCACAGGAGAATGAGGGTCATCGATCAAGGTTGTCAGGCCATAAGTCTTGTCCAAAATGGAGTGGATCTCAGCCGTAGATCCCATCATGGAATATGAGTCGTAGATCTCACGGTTCGATGATTTGACACTCTAGTAGATTTTAGTCCTTGTGTTTCTAGGAGGAGAAATCCCTTAAGCCTAGAGTCCCAAAACCGATCTTAGTCGTAGATCTCAGAGTGAAGTAGGGGTCATTGATTGGTATCCCTTCAGCGTTTGACTATCCGATAGATTTCGTAGGTAGCCATTGGAAAGTGGACAAAGCCCTGAATCTTCGAAGTACCAAAGTTCATCCCCACCATATATCACTGGGAGAGTGTGAGTTGTTGGATCCCTGAGGGGTTCAACGATTCAACACTTCGGAAGAATTTAGTTTTGATTACATGAAGTGTGTATTTTCCCGAGTCCTGAAGTCTGGAGTAAATCTTGACCATTGGTTTTCAGGTACATGTGTCAACATATTATCAAGTATTCAACCCTCCATAGTATTGTGGGCGAAATTTGTTTTGGTACAGAAAGTCCCGAAGCCCAGAGTCAATCCTGGTCATTCGTTGACAGGGACATGTGGACTGTGGATATATTCCCTTCACCAATTCGTCATTCAGAAGTTCAATAATTTGGGGGTGATTAGCACCAAGAAGACCCGAAGCCTGAATCCCATATCTAATCTCAGTTGTAGGTTGCACGAGGAGCGAGAGTCATAGATATCTACCCATCACCAGTTTGGCATTCAGAAATTCAGGAGGCAGTGTGCATTGGATTCTCAAAACTCCCTTAGTATGAAATCATTGAGTTCCTCTCAGTCGTAGATCTTGGAAGGAAGTGTGGACAGTTGATCCCTGAACCCTTCGGGAATTCGCCACTTCGGCGTTCAAGGGAATTGGAAAGTTTTATGGTAAGAACCTCTAAAGCCCAAAGTTATGGAGTGTTGAAGTAACAAAGATTTGGATAGAACCTCTCTAAGAGTTCACCACCTCGTCATTTTGGGGAATTGGAAAGTGTTGTGGTAAGAACCTTTGAATCCCTAAGTTCTGTAGCACCGAAGTAACGAAGCTTCAGATAGCGCCTCTCCTGGAGTTCGCCAGTTCGATGTTTGGGAGATTTGGAGTACGTTGTGGTAAGAACCTCTGAAGCCCAAAGTTCCAGAGCATCGAAGTCCCATAGCTCTGAATAGCACCTTATGTTTAAGTTTCTGGTCCTAGCCTGCGGTCATATGAGGTTTTTGCCGAAGTAAAGGGGCTAGCACCCAAAATTTGATTATAAGGTAAAAAGGGGATTAGAGAAAAGAGCCCGTGGGTTTTGCTTTTGTTAGACCTGCATAAAGAAACAAAAAGGGCATGTGTACATTATGAAAGGATCCAACACGAATCCAAGAGCTAATTTGGCTCTGAAGAAGATCCCATGTACAAGGATTTCCCTCAAAGAAAGGACAATTTTTCAAATAACCATAACTTTATTCTCAAGACTCGAAAATGAGAAAGGAAGTAGGCGTTGGAAAGGTCTTGGACATTAGAATATAACTATTTACCTAGAAAATTGACCTAGGCATTTAATTATTTAGGATATTAGAAGAAATCATTATTATGCATTATTGAACCAAAATTGTACATAATTTCATGAAATTGTTAAACCAATTAGCCTAACAAGTTCTGTTGGCTGCACATTTTGCAGAGTTAACAACAATTAGATTAGAATGGGATTAGCACAGATTTTAGAATCATGGAATATACATAGGGGGATTATAGCCAAGATGATTATATCAGAGGGATGTATGTCAATATGGTTAATGAAGGTACAAATTCAAATGGACATGGAGAAAGAAAGGAAGAAAGCATGAACTTGGTAGAGACCATTAAAATTTTGCAAAAATATGTCCAAATTTATAAAGTTGATAATGAGAGGCCTATGAAATCCAAGGAGCAGCAGGAGGACTTCAACATAAATTTAATGCAGAGCTTGGGAAGAATAGAAAAAATATGGATAAGGATAATGACTCAAGAAAATAAGGAAGTCACGAGTCTCATGAAGAGAGGAGAAGAACAAGAAGTATTGGAAGACATCACCATAACTCCCCAAGGCATTCCACTAGGAGAGAACATAGTAGTTCAAGTCCATCCCCTATCAAGAAACATAAGAGGAGGTCTAGGGTGGATGATCTGCAAGGAGAAATGAAAAAAATTAAGCCTCCTACATTTGATGGTGAGCACAAGAAATATGAAGATGTAGAGGCATGGCTTATAGGCATGAGGAAGTATTTTCAATTGCATAACTACTCTTCACATGCAGAAGGAATAATTTCCATTTATCATCTCAAGGGAAAGGCATCCATGTGGTAGGACCAATTTGTGCAGGTGCAACGCATTGTTGAGAAAAATGTTACTTGGAGGGAATTCAAGAGGTATTTTCAAAATAAATACTTGATTAAGAGACACTATGACAAGAAAATGCAGTTATTTGAACTCAAGTTTGGGAGTATGATAATAGATGAATATGAAATAAGGTTTTTAGAACTGCTAAAGTATGTTTCTTTCATCAAGGAAGAGCGTGTTAAGATTCAAAGATATTTGAGTGGGATGCCATCATTTATCAGTGACAATATACAATATGATGATCCAAAAACTTTGAAGGAGACCATAAGGCGAGCTAAATTATTTTATGATCAACATAAAGGAAGGCCAATTTTCCAAAAATCTTGGGAATACAAGAAGAAAAACAAGTTGGAATAGATGAAAAAGGGGATTAATCCACCATTCTTCAGAAATAATCCTCATGGAAAGTCAGCTTCTAGAGAACCCAAAATAATTGAGATGGGGGGAAAATACCAAGGCAAGAACCTATTCAATGTATATAAATTGTATTCATAGAGGTGAAAAAGTGAGGACTGTTCACAATGTACAACAAGATGATACAATGGAGGACATGGGCAGAAATGTGTCTAGGATCTATTCATTCTTGGACAACAATAAAGATGAGTTTTAGTCACATATGATTGAAGTGGAAGGTAAGATCAACAACCAAACCATTGCTATTTTAATTGATTCGGGATCTAGTCATAGTTATATAAATCCTAAGATGGTGGAAATATTTCACTTGCCAAGAAGCAAGCTTGGAAAATCTTGGTTGGTGCAGCTGGCTACCGGAGCTAAAATAAAAATTAATGATATTGTTAAGGCATTTCCAATGGACATGAATGGACTAAGCACTAGGGTAGATTTGATCATACCTTTAGGTTTCTAAGACTGTCTAATTGGTATGAATTGGTTGGACCAACACCATGTTATCCTAGATTGTTATAATAAGGCATTTACTTGCTGGGATGAGGAAGGAAACCTAATGACAGTACAGAAAATTCTTAGGGAAATGACTATCAGAGAAATTTTAGTATTGCAGCTGAAGAAAAGCTACAGAAAAGGGTGTCAAATATTTGCAGCACATATGTAAGACACATAAAGATAAGGTGTCAAATATTGAAGATTATGTAGTCCTAAAATATATCAAATATGTATTTAAAGAAATACTAGGATTACCCCCTAAAAGAAATATTTACTTCTCCATCAATCTGATTCCTGGAGAAGCCTCAGTATCCATGACCCCTTACAGGATGAGTACACCAAAATTGAAGGAATTGCAAATGCAACTTGAATATTTTTGAATAAGGAGTATATACAACCAAGTGTGTCACCTTGGGGTACCCCAGTATTATTTGTGAATAAAAAGGATGGAACATTGATACTTTGCATTGACTTCAGGCAGTTGAACTAGGTAACTGTGAAGAATAAGTATCCTTTGCCAAGGATCGATGACCTATTTGATCAGTTGAAAGATGCAAAAATATTCTCCAAGATTGATCTCAGATCAGGTTATCATTAGGTAAAAATTAAAGAAGAATACATCAGCAAGACTTCTTTCATAACAATGTATGGAAATTATGAGTTCACAATGGTGCCATTTGGGTTATCAAATGCACCAGCTATCTTCATGTGTTTAATGAATGGTATTTTCAGAGAATACTTAGATAATTTTGTCATTGTATTTTTAGATGACATTATTATATATTATAAGTCATAGGAAGAGAATGAACAACACTTGAGGATGGTATTATAGGTATTAGGGGAGAATCAGTTGTATTCCAAATTGAGCAAGTGCTCATTTTATTAGAAGGAAATTCATTATTTAGGATATATCATTTCAGAGGAAGGGATAGCAATGGATCCTGAAAATATTGAGGCCATTAGAGGATGGTCAGCACCAAAGAATGTGACATAGGTCAGATCATTCATGGGCCTTGAAGGATATTATAGGATATTTATTGAAGGATTCTCAAATATTGCACACCCGATCACTTCCTTGCAAAAGAAGGGGGTGAAGTTTAAGTGGACATTGGATTATGAAAAGACTTTCCAACACTTGAATCATTTATTAACAAGTGCTTCAATACTAGGGATTTTTTATCCAAATGAAGACTTCATTGTATGCACTAATGCATGTAAACAAGGGCTTGGTGGAGTCCTCAATCAAAATGGATATGTGGTATGCTATGAATCAAGGAAGTTGAAGGAGAAAGAAAGGAACTATGCTACTCCTAATTTGGAGTTGGAATCCATAGAGTGTGCCTTGAATATGTGGAGGCACTACCTCATGGGGAAAAGGTTCGAGTTGAGAATAGACCATAGTGGTCTGAAATATTTATTTGGACAACTAACTCTAAATGTCAGGCAAAGCAGGTGGTTAGAATTTCTTAGTGAATATGACTTTGATATAAATCATATCAAAGGGAAAGAGAACAAGATGATTGATGCACTTAGAAGAAGGGTACATGAGTTGCATGCTACAACCATTAACATGTACCAATCATATTTGGAAGACAGAATCTTAGAGGGTGCAAAATCAGATTTGCAACACATGGAAATAATAACAAAAATACAACTAGGTATTTTGCAGCAGAAAATTGAAGACTATAAGCTAGGAAATGATGAAATTCCCATGTACAGGGGAAGAATTTATGTACCAAATTCCCAGGAATTGAAAAATATGATATACATAAAAATGCATAATGTACCTTATGTTGGGCACCCAATTTATCAGAAAACTATTGTAGTTGTCAAGAGCCAATATTATTGGACAGGAATGAAGAAAGAAGTTGTTGATTTTATTGCCAAATGTTTGGAGTGCCAAAAGGTCAAGGATGAGCATAGACACCCAGCTAGTTTTCTACAGCCATTACCCATTCCTAAGTGGAAATGGGAAGTTGTAACAATGGATTTCATCGCCAAACTTCCCAGAACATACAAGCACCATGATTCTATCATGGTAGTGGTGAATGAGCTTACCAAAGCTGCCCATTTTATTCCAGTAAAGCTCACTCACAAGGAAGCCAACATTGTTGATATTTATATGAGAGAAATTGCTCGACTACATGGTATACCCAAGACAATTGTGTCTGATAGAGACCCAAAATTTACATCAATTTTTTGGAAAGGATTATTTAAGGGATTTGGAACAAATTTGAATTTTAGCACAGCTTATCATCCATAATCAGATGGACAAACAGAGAGGGTGAATCAAGTGATTGAGGATATGTTGAGGATGTATGTGATGGATAAACCATCAAAATGGGAAGACTACCTACACTTTGTAGAGTTTTATTATAACAATGGGTACCAAGCATCTCTAAAGATGATCCCATTTGAGGCACTTTATGGAATAAGGTGCAACACACCGGCAAGTTGGGACAGCCCAGCAGATAGAGCAGTGGTTGGGCCACAATTACTCAGGGAAATGGAAGAGAAAATGTTGAAAATAAAACAGAATTTAAAGGTTGCTCAAGACGAGAAGAAAAGCTATGTTAATAAGGGAAGAACTCATAGGAAATTTAAAGTGGGTGACCATGTATTATTGAAAGTAAAATCTAGCAGAAGTTCCCTGAAGTTAGGAAATTTTTCAAATTTGGCAACTCATTTTTGTGGGTAGTTTGAAATCCTAGATAGGATTTGGCATGTTGCATACATTCTTTCCTTACCTGCATCAATTTTTATTCATAATGTATTCCATGTATCATTGCTCAAAAAGTATATACATGATGCTAATCATGTCATTGATTGGAATGTGATTCAGGTGGAGCAAGAAGGTGCCTTTCAAGTGCACCTAGTGTGCATATTGGACCAGAAGATCAAGCAGCTATGGAATCAAGCCATAGAGCTAGTAAAGGTCCAATGGACCTAGTACAGTCCTGAAGATGCAACTTGGGAGCACAAGGATGCTATGCGGGCAAAATACCCACATGTTTTTTAGGATTTTTTAAATTTTAGTTGTATATGTGTACATATTGCATTGAGGATAGTGAATAAATAAGGGGGAGGGGAATGTAATACCCCTAGGTCAAACCCCAAATGTAAATGTAAATACAAATTTACTTAGTCTGGTGAGTTGGGATGAAAAAAGGATAGTGTATATCTATGATGTAAATGTAAATGTATTCACATGCAAATATTAATGAAAAAACACATCATTTCATGCAGACCAACCATGTACAAGAGTATGGGGTACTAAACTCCACTAGTTAGGGAAAGGAGGGGGGGGTGGATGAAAGTTGAGGATAAGGGGATAAGCTAGGAATATTAAGCCAAAAAAAGAATATTATACTAATATTCCTTAAAGTATAAAGTATGGATAATTATTTTATCCTAAGTTCTAAGGATGGGGGAAAGTGGGTCAAAGTAGCTCTCAACATGACAAGTGTCAAATTAGGAACATGCATACAAAGAGTTTGGACTTAGTAAATTTTCCATCATTCCTCCATTCCTTCACTCACGAATTTCAGTGGTCCTCTATAATTTTATGTTACTAGCATTGTACATGTAATGTACCTAAACCAGTACCATACCTATATTTGTACATGTACCTATACCTAGTTAGCTTAGGAGTTGGAGTAAAGAAACAAGTTGTCAAGACCGTGGGATATTGAAGAGGCAGGTTGTCAAGCCCATGGGAAATTCCCTCCAGGCGAGAGTATTGTTGGGAATTGATCTCCTGAAGGTGTCAAACTGCAGCGACAGGACTCTAAGACTTCCCGTTTAGCCTTTTGTTGAAGCCCCGGAAGAGAAATGGGGCAGTCAAGGGACTATTGAGCAAAGAAGAGGCACATTTCCTGGGGTGGGACATGCATGTGGGGAATGAGTGACTGTAGGATGTTAGTTCGAATTGGCACCTAGGAAATAGTTTTTCTTGTTGTCTGAGATACATCAGCCTAGTTAGGAATTTCTTTACCTGGGTGGATTTTAGTCCCAGCTTGGGGGTGACCCATTGCTGAGAGTTTTGAGCAGTGTGGTCTAATTCTGGGAGGAACATGGAAGGTATGCATGAAATTGTTGGTATTTTAACAAAGATAAGTGTCAATTATGTGTTAAATTACATGTTTCATTATTATTTATGTGTTTATTTTAATGGTTTTTTCTTATGTAGGATGCATGTGTATTTCTACTATTATTTTGTATGAATCTTTGTATTTGCATAATATTTGTATGCTTTAATTTTGTATACAGTTCAAAAAAAAATCATGTGGCATATCCCAACAGGTGACTGGGGATGCTACTTGTGGTACTTTGACGACTTGTAGATGCATCTGCTCTGGAAAATCCTTGATATGTATTATAGGGAGCTAGTGGGTAAGTTAGTCCAGGTTCCTCTTGACATTTTGTAAGACTCTATTTGCATCCCCTCTAATATGTTCAATGATCTAACCTATGTACCTATGTTAGGGGTATCCATATGGTCATTTTGGTTTGATATCCATGCATTGGAACAATGAAGTATTATTTTAGAATCATGAATCACGCTAAAAATATATTTTTTTGGTTTTTTTCTTGAGATATATCTGAAATAAAATACTCAAAAATTGAAACTTGGAAAACTTGACAAATTGTTATCTATCTCTCCCAATGGTGTCGAGTGGTAAGGGCATATCCAGATATCTATTGAAGTTTATCCCCTCATAGGGATAGTCATCTATAGCTATTATCGGATGGCCCCACCAATGAAATAAATCATCATTGTATGGGTTTGGTAGTTGTCCACCACTAGTCATTGCATGATCTATGTTCATCGTGGCATACATGAATCTCCTAGACTTTGTGGTCAGACAATAACTATTGGGTTGATTATTGGTACTCTCTCAAAAACGAAAGTGCATAGTATGTCGTCATAACCAAATTTCTTCATCTTTCCTATATTTCATTCTGTGAGATGAGTTTTCATACATGTCAATAATGATAGGCTCTAGTCATATACTGTAGGCCTCAAGAACTCCATTTCATAATATATTTGTGGTCGGGATGCCTGATGAAGTGTTGTTGATCCTGAAATTCTAACAGTGGTCAACAAGATGATTTTCAAAGTAAGACTTTCTATTTTGCAAATTGGGACTTGGCTCGCAACTTTCTACATGCCTAGAGCACAGTAGGTGGATATATAATCCTCAATAGTCATTCCTCCACCACCTTGAGTCCTTAGGTTGAATATGTCACCTCAGCGGGAAAGTCCAATTATGAAATACATATATTCAACCTCTAGTTTGAGAGGTTGTCCGTCTAACATGAATGTGTCAACATCAGGTTCCCAATAATTCATTAGGACTTGCAGCAATCATTTATGAGATCTCATGGTGGTTTTCATGTCCATTTATGGGTGGTTTTTCGAGGAAAAATCAAGTTGAGGGTCATATATGGAAGTATTAGAACACTTCTTGGTGTTCTTCACATCAGAAGATTGGCCAGAAATTTGATTTATGTAAGCAAAATGGACAATGTAGGGGTAAAAATGGTATTTGAAAAATAAACATGCAGGATGGTTCAAGGAGAAATGGTGTTGTTGAAGGGAGTTCATATTGGAACTTTCAATAAGCTACAAGGAATCACTATTAGTGTTGGGTGTAATAGTTTCATTGTTCCTGATATTGGAGCACAAGAAGAAAAACCTCCTATAGTCTCTGGAGAAAAGGTTATGTTGTGGCATCAAAGACTAGGTCATATCAAAGAGAAGGGTCTTCGACTAATACACGGTAAAGGTATGGTTGAAGGTATGTCTAACTACTCTATGGATTTTGATTTATGTGAACATTTTGTATATGGGAATCTGAATCGGGTAAGATTCCCTTCTGGTGCAACGAGGGTAGAAAGAATGTTACATCTAGCGCATAGTGATGTGTTTGGACCTGTGTCGGTTCCATCATTGGGAAAATCTGTGTACTATCTTTCATTTATAGATGAATTCTCGAGGAATACTTAGATATATTTCCTTAGGAATAAATATAAATTCTTTGAGAGGTTTAAAGAGTTTAAGGATATTGTTAAGAATCAAATAGAAAAAATAATTAAGGTGTTGAGGAAAAATAATGGTGGAGAGTTCTGCAGGAATGAATTTGAAGAGTTCTATAAGAAGTGTGGTATATCAAGGAAAAATACTACTCCATATACACCTCAACAAAATGGAGTTACAGAAAGGATGAATAGGACATTGATGGAAAAATCAAGATGCATGCTCAGTGGTGTTGGGTTAGGGAAATATTTTTGGGGACAGGTAGTGGGTAATGCATGTTACCTAGTCAATAGATCACCCTCAACAACATTGGATGACAAGACTCCACAAGAGGTATGGACTAGTAAGAAACCTTCTTTCACACATCTCAAGGTATTTGGTTGTGAGGTATATGTTCATGTTCCAAAGGAAAACATGATTAAGTTAGATATGAAGAATGAAAAGTGTATCTTTAATGGGTATAAATATGGTCTCAAAGGTTATAAGCTCTGGAACCCAAAAAATAAGATGGTTGTTTATATCCGAGATGAGGTACTTAGAGAAATGAAGGGTGTCGTCAAACAGGAAGTCCTACCAAGTAAGGAAGAACCAAAGAAAAGATATTTTGAGCCAAAGGATGATGAATCAGACTCTACAGAAGAACGTGAGTCAGAAGAAGAAGATCATCATACTCTAGTATTAAGGATATCGGCGTGGGAAAAAAGGCTACCAGAAAGGTATACTCCATATGATTTCCATTCAAATTTTTCTTTATCTATTACTGATAATGATCCTAAAACTGCTAGGGAGGCAGTGGATTAAGAGGATGGAAAAATATGGAAAAAGGAAATGGTTGAAGAAATTATAGCCTTGGATAAGAATGATTCTTGGGATCTAATGGAGTGGCTAACTAGAATGTTGGATATAGTGTCATTAATATATTTTCGTTGATGTCAATAGTCGATATCATTGATGTGAGGATAAGTTGGTATGACGAATTGTCATTGATATCAATAGTATTATGTTAGCATATAATGGTTGATGTCAAACAATTGGATTATATGAAGATATTAAAGCTCAAGAGAGTTAGCAAATGAAAATCAAAGTTACAGTATGATGATATGCAGAGATAAAATCTCGGGAGGGTGAGCGAATGAAGATCAAAGCTCAGAAGAGATGGCGTGATGAATCTCAGAAGAATCATTGGAGGACTAGTCAATGATCAAATCATATCAAGACTGTTTATACGCATGTGGAACTTCGTTGATGGTTTAAATCACTCACAAGTTGTGGTTCCACAATCCACATCAACCGTCGATGGTCACTCGCCAAATAGATCTACGCTTGGTGAAAAAATGAAGGGTAAATTGAAAAAACCCATAAAATGATTTTATCCTAAGTTCGATGGTGACATTACAGTTTTGGCACTTTGTGTTAAAGGGCGCGCTAATATTAGCGGTCGATAATCGGGCACTCAGATCTACGGTCAATAAGGAATATCAAACCCCCTTGACCTTTCTACCTTTAATGGTGGAGGGGGTCCAAGTTGGTGGTTTTTCCCGAGTGGGGCCCTCATAACATGTCACATTCCTGTTAACTTGGACCCCCCTCTCTCCTTACCACTTACCGCCT
>JZKD02S0217325.1:32755-59321 GCA_000966675.3 Picea glauca
TAAAATAGAATAAGGCGGATGTAAGAAGACCTAATAGAAGCTTCTGCTTCTAGAAGGATCTTCCTCTAGATGCTTCTTTTTAGTATAAATAAGAGTCAAGGGTATGAGAACCCTATCTTGGATATTATTGTAACAGAGCGTTGCTCGATTGGAGGTTGCCCCCTCGAAGAGGCCTGTGAACATTGCTATCTGATTCAAAGTGCTATTTCCGTTGCTATTTCGTATATCATTTCTGTGTATTGTGAAGATTATGCTGGATATTTTACTGTTATTCTGTCATTTCTAGCATTTCGTTTCTATTATGCATATTTTATATATCTGGTATCTTGCAGATTCAGGATCGAGTTAAAAGGATGAAATTGATCCATAACTATGATCAATTTATGAAAATACTTCACGATAAAAATGATAAAACAATTATTATGGTTAAGTTAAACGAAGAGGTGCGATGGTCCAAAAAAAGGGACACAATGTATCACTCTCACACCATTTTGAAGATTATATAAATGAGGAAGAGTGTTGAGAATATAGTGTCTCTGCAGTTCATATAAGAAGATCAAAACATAAGGAGAGTTCAAGAAGAAGAATTGTTGGTTCTAATGGGTATGTCGATGTCTTATTGAAGATCAAGAAAAGAAGAAGACAAAGAAACAATTATGCAATTCAATATTTGACATAGAAGACCTTTATTGGACTGCAGCAGTTTCATTGAATATTAAATGACAGAAGCCAAAGAGAAAGAGATGAATTTTGACAGCAGATAACTAGAAAACCATACAAGCAGAGGTTTCAACAGACAAGTAGAAAGTACAGTAGTTAATGATTCTAAGAAGACTTGAAGAATTTATAGTATCTCTAGTTGTTTGAACATAGTACAATAAAAGTGTTATAAATTTTATAACCTGCATAAAGGGTGGAATGGTGGAGCAAGGGAAAACAAGTCGAAGTCAAAAGGTCAAATCTGATAGGACTTGTGTTAATGGTTGCATGAGTCAAATTCAATGAAGAGCAAAAGATATTGAATTACATGGTGAAAATAAGGATGGTTGGGTGGTACAAGGGCAGGTTGGAGCTTGCAGGGGAGTAGGTGCTTCCTTTTCAGTTGTAGTTGACTAAATAGGGGGGTGTAGCCTCCTACCATTTGGTGTTTGTGAACAAGGGGATTTGGTGCTTCCTTGTCAGTTGAAGTTGACTAAAAAAGGGGTTGAAGTCTCCTTCCATTTGTAGCTAGTAAATAGGGTTTCAAAGCATCCTTTCAGTGGTAGTTGATAAAATAGGGGGTCATAGCCTCCTTCCAGTTTTAGTTGGTAAATGGGGTGTAGCAGCAGCCCTTCATTCGTAGCTGAAGAAACTTGGGGAAAGTCTCTCTATCAAGTTGTAGCTTGAAAACAATTTTGTAAAAGAATAGTTTATTAATGATAAAAGAATTGGTGGTTTCCCTGTTGGGTTCCACGATAAAATCTTGTGTTCATAAGGTTTGTTGTTCATCATATATTTCTTAATTGAATAATTAATGTGTGTTCTTAATATTGGTGAAATTAATAAGAAAAAGTAGGCAATACTAATTCACCCCCCCCTCTCATTATTGTTGGATATTCCATCAATTGGTATCATAGTGAGGTTCCTTTAAGAAAAGTCTAACAAACAGAAAGGAAGATCAAATTAAGCACATGTGGATGGACAAAAGATTTAAACTGAGAGTGGAACTACAATACCTGGAAGAGAAGAATACATATTTTGGAGTACAAGAATGGAAAGTCATCTAAAGGCATTAGGAAATGATGTATGGAATTCAGTGATCACTGATTACTTCTCACCAAGAAGAGTAAGGAATCTAGCTCAAAACAAAGCTAAGAAAAGTAACTCAGTAGCAATGAATACAATCCTTGGTGGACTACCAGATGATGTCAAAGAGAATATAGGTGAATATGATTCCACAAAGGAACTTTGGGACAAGATGAAAGACCTATACTTAGAATACAATTCTAATGAAATATTTAAATCAAAACAAATTTTAGTCTACAACAATTATAGTGATGAATATACTTTTGAACAATACTCAGACATTGAAGAAAAATTCAATATTGAGGCTGATATTGAGTGTGCTCTGGATGATCTGAGAAAATATAAACAAAGGTGTAAACAACTAAAGGATCAACTTAAGACTGTTGAAAAATTCAAGAAAGGGAGTGAATCCCTTGATAAAGCTCTCAGTCTACAAAGAATTTATTCAAATGAATTTGACCTTGAATATGAACAAGTACACATGGTTAAAGGTTCAAGTCCTATTACTCATATTGATGTTGAATATGACATGTGTTGTGATGATACCTCCAAAGAATATACTCATCCTCCCATGAAGATGTATCAAATCAAAAGAGAAGACTCAGCCATCAATAAAGGTAAAGTCTCTCCACAATCTTATGATTGCAATAATGTTGATATTAAAATCTCCCCTGCAAGTAAAGAAGAATATTTAGATACAATAGAAGAATGTTATGTTAGCATTTATCCCATGAAATAAGTAGAAGAAGAACTATATAAGGTCAAACAGAAAGTTGATTGGAGTCTTCATGAATACCACTATGACCATGATTATTTAGACTATAGTTTTCTTCATGACTACACTAAAGAATTTCTTGAAAAGAGTCAAAAGCATTTCTTGGAAATAAAGGAAATGCTCAAAGACAACGAAAAAATCATATCTGAGCAAAATATTCAGCTAGAAGAAAAAGAAGAGGAGATTGAGAAATTAAAGGATGAAATCAGTCAAGTAAAAGAAGAAAAGAAGGAAGATGATGAACTTAGAAGAATCCTTGCAGATCTAAAAGAACTAAGAGAAAGAAATGTCAATCTGAAGACCCAACTTGAAGAAACCAAAAGAAGAGAGGATTTAGTGAGGAACCAGTTGAACAAAAGGGAAGAATCATGTCATAAGATGGAAGCAGAAGTTGTGAATCCTAGAAAGAAGGTTGAGAAGTCAAACACCCAAGTCGAGTTCTTGAATAAATCTATGATCTTAGATGAGATCTTGGATATTCAGAGATCACCAAATGACAAATCCGATCTTGACTACAACAAGGAAGAAATTAGTAATCCTAAGAAGTTGTTGAGCACTCAACACACCCTCAAAAATTATGTGACCTTTTCCTTTTCTGGGTACCACTCGATCTTTTGCATTGATTGTTTTCATGCCAGTATGAAACTGATACCTTCGCTTATCTTATATGTTTCATTATTGAATTAATTAAAGATTACTTGAACATACAACAAAGAATCATATTAACTCTAAAAGGGAATTGACAACCACTCAAGGAATCGGCGACCCATAATTTTTCCTGACTTGCTTAAGAAGTTCGGCATCGGTAAAAATTAAAGGTGGTGAAAACCATTTGAGAAGTCAAAGTAGCCAAGTGTCGACCTTCATCAATGTCGACTGATGAAAGAGTTTATTTTCTACGAATAAGCCTCGGAAAGGATCTTGCCAAAGACTGATCCATTTAGCTGCGACGGAAAGGTGTAATAGTAAGTGTCGCACAAAAGAGGAGTGACATCGTCGACCGCCGACACCTGAAACTTTTTCAATGATGAAGGCTCATGAAGATGAGGACCCGCCGAGAATATGCATACCTGAACTTTCCCCAATCACCAACCTCGATATCATCGGCATCAGAAGTTTTATCAAGAGGATATTAATATAAGTATACACTCAGATAGTAGTTGATCCCCGATCTATACGCTGGAGTGATGTGACATGATGAGACGTTTAACCCCTAAATGTGTAAGGTATGCCACATTCAAATCTAGTAGTCAATTCATGGATTGTGCATTAGTTACTAATTCGTGCATGAATCAAAAGGAACTGTTAAACCCACTGAAACAATGCATCTTCCTCCACGCCTCCTTCGTCGACCTGTTAATATTTATCTGTAGAAATACGATAGTAGTTTATTTTGAATCTACATTCATTACTCATATTAACTAATTGATATGACTAGTAGTACTTCTCCAGTTATATCCTGTTCGAGTCATTGTGTATGATCCTATTCTATGCAGCAAAAAATTCAGAACAAACAGAAGAGAAAAGCTAACAGTCCGAAGGAAATGTCCAAAGTTCAGTGAGTATTAAACAATTATCTTAGCAAGAATTACAGGTATGTATCTGCTTGTGGTGTTTTACGCTCCATTTCATATGTTCTCACCCAACGTTTCTCTGTATACATGTTTAAAGGGCAGTTTTAATTACATGAAAAATCCTCATGACTATTGAACAAAGCTCGTCTTATCGCCTCGCTGAAGAACTCAAAAGAAACACCAAAGTTGAATCCTCGGAGAAATGAAGGATTATGGGCTCCCTGAGTTCAGCACTCGTGATGAATCTACCGACCTGAGCGATGTGTTCAAGTTGTATGTCAAACAAGACTCGTTATGGGCCAAAGAGTGTGCAAAGATAACCAATGCAAGGCCAGGGCAAGTGCAACAATTCGCAGAACACCCAATCAAAGCTTGAACCATGCTACGATAGTTGAACTCCAGTTTGGTAAAGTATCGAGCGCATACAGTGGATATCAGAGGAGTATATGTTGCCCCGGTGGAACAACACAGATTCCCATGGGCTCAAACTTGTGAAGATCTATTTATCAGTTGGTTTGAATATGAAATAAGTCATCCTTTTTAGAAAATATCTCGGGTGGACTGTTAAAGAAACTGTTGGATGATCACTCCATGTGGTGATTTTTGTTTGTTTCAAACTATACTTAGCCGTTAATTTTGGTTGAATTTTATATTATAAATAAGGACATCGACCAATTAGTCATGGTCAATGGTTGTTGTAAGAACTCTTTCTTTTTGGTTGTTAAGAATTATTTTGAGACTGCTATGAATTGAGAAGTCCTTTTGGACCAAAGACAATATATTTTCATCAGATGTATGCGATTGGACTTGGAGAAGAACTACTTCCTATCCTACTCCATGAATGATGCAGTAAATGAGTAAGAGCAATTAATTATGTTGTCAATTTATCTGGTGCAATGATTTGATGTTATTTTCTTTAATGATGAAGATAAATCATTGTGTTATTATGTGATGAATGTTATGGTAGATGAATTATTTTTCTTACCATGACCTTGATTACATATTTTTTTTCTTTCTATTAATTAGTTTTCTCAAACAATAATTGGATGCTCATTTGGTTAATGTATTAGTACTAGGCCCTTTGGCATAGAATCATTGTCTACATGTTTGAGCAGTGGGTTATCCCAAGCTCAGCCTCTTCCCAGTAGTTAAAACTCAATCCTGTTACTTGCCAAGTTGGTTTATACTGGCTTGCATCTCTCATACCAGCCCCACCCAAGAGAAAATACAGAAAAGAACATTCCTAACTAGAGGAAGAGTCTTCACAAGAAAACACAAATCCCATCGATAAATTGTTCGGATCGCAAGATCTGGAGAACCATTCCATCTTAAATGTTGCAGAGTCTAATTGAGACTTGGTGGAGGGTTTGGTTCCTACTGTTGAGTCAAGGGATTTAAGCCCCATCAACAGAATTGGTGCTAGAAGGAGGGCCTGAGAATGAATGGTTGAGTATATAATTCATATAGTATTTCGAACAACCTACATATTCATAACGGCCCACATGCATGGCTAGTCCCTTACGAGATAGCCCACACACACTGAGCATTCCCAAAATGGTTAACTCACCCCAACCCGAGGAAGAACATTTTCACCCTGAAATACCTTATGCTCTTCCTCACGAGGAAGTAAATTAGTTCAGGAGAATCACTAGAGCCTACGCCCGGAAAATTGACGCGTTGTCCTTAACTCCCATCCTCCCTCGAAGAAAACTACAAATCAGACTAGTAGTTAGCACTCCTGACAAATTTTTTGTACACTTCGTAGAAGACTTAATAGATTTTGCGATTACCGAAATCCAACAACCTCTTGATCTAATACCCGAAACACCAATTGGAAACATCTCCGAGCCAAACAATTTTTCAGAAGAAGGGGAGCTCAACTCGAATTCTGAAGATATGTAAGGTAATAATGATCAAGAGGAGGAAAGGGAAATCCCACTTCAAGACAACCAACCTTGGTTGGTCGAAGACATCGTGGTACATAATCTTCCCTAGCACCCGGAAAAGCTTCTCCTCAAGTAGGATCCTAAAAATTCAAGTTTACCTGAAGATCATATCAAGAAGTTCATACTCGTGATAAGGCTTATGAATGTTCAACATGAAGACGTAGTCTGTAAACTCTTTCCCTACACATTTGAGAACTCAGCTTCCACGTGGTATTTTAATCTATCGATAGGATCCATAACTAGTTGGACCATGTTCCAGAAGGACATTTTAGACAAATTTGTAGAGGAAACTACCATGGGAGCTCTGATGGCTGAGTTGTTCGCGGCCACCATGAGCCTGAAAGAGAGGGTGAAATATTTTAATCAAAGATTCATGACCATCTTAAACAAATTCCAACCCACAGAAAAACCAACTCAAGAGTTGCAAATAGAGGTTTATGCCAACGGGCTTCTCACTTCTATTTCTATGTTTATAAAAAGGGACGCTAAGAAAACCCTTGCGGAAAATTTTGAAGAGGCCAAGATGATAGAATTCCAGATGAAAGGATGTAAGGAACACCAGGCCCCTTTGATGAAAAGAGAAACCCATCCCCCTCCTAAGAGAGGACTCCTTTTGGCTAGACCATTGGGGAAGCAAATTGAATCAACCCCCGACAAGGGTAATGGAGACATAAAAGATATACAATTCATTGTTAATAAATTATCAAACGAGATCATAGACATGAAAAGAAATGCAGGAGAAGGAAACCTAGGCCAAAGGCCCTATAAGCCTTTCTTTTAAAGAAACCCGTCGTTCAAAGCAATTGAACCTCCCCCAGCCAACCTAAATATTGATCCAGGGAATGTTGTGATTGATTCTTTTTGCATGTATCACCAGGAAAACCACTCCGAAAGAAAATTCCCTCAATGGTCACACACCATGAATTTGATGGCCAATCGATTCCTAGATGAAGTCTCCCTAACCGAACAACCAAGTATTTTGGCTATCATTATTTCCGATTAGGAAGAGATTGATCCACCACGAGACACAACCATGCTGATATGGGATCCCAACTTGATCATGCCTTCCAGCGACCTGTTTATTTCTCAGGAATGACCTGTGGAAGTTTTGGTGATACAAACATGTAGTAAGGGTCAACCTGGCTCAAAAGATACAAACGCTACCCAGGCCTTGCAAAGTAAGTTAACTCCCAATCATTTGAAAACTCCCTTCGCCTTCAAAAATAAACCTATAAGCATTCATACCTAGGAATCACCCAAACTAGATTATAACGTGGTCGAAGATTTGAAAATTTTAAGGGCCAATATATCCGTTATGGACATGTGTAATATTCCCTGGCAAAAAGACTTTTTGTTGTAGGCTCTGAGCTCCATAGAAAACTTGATGGTAGCAAGTGACCTGTAAAGAATGTCTTCCACTGATTCAGTGAACAAACCAACTATGAACACATGTTCGAGAGATAGGAGGGAAAATCCCTCTGTCCCACCTTTCCTCTTGACATTCGAAGTCTTCAACAAGAACCTTCACAATTGCTTGGTAGATTCAGGGGCATCCTCCAACATGATTCCCTTGGCCATTTGTAATAAATTAGGCATTGTCCCTCTCAAAAGTGATAATCATTTCATACAATTAGATAGAACTCAGTTCAAGGTCATGGGAGAACTCAAATATGTGATGATCAGAATAGTGACACATCCTAATTTCGTGCAAGTGATTGAAATCATTGTGGTAGATATCCCATAGGCATATGGGCTATTGTTGAGTCGATATTGGTCTGAAAAGCTCAATGGATATTTTAGTACAGATTGGGCACACCTTTGGCTACCACTAAAGGGATACAATAACAAGATCAGGATCTATAGGGAGAAATATCTGAAGCATACAGTCACTGATCTAGAAACCCTGAACAAACCTGCATCTACAGACTTTCCTGTATTGGGAAATTATTTTTGTGATTCCCATTTTAGGAAATTTTCTCCTCTCCTATCCAATGTTCCGTTTACCCAAAACTATGAAATGATTTTTCAAGAAGAATCACAGATGTCGATAGGAGACTCCCTCTTCTGTCAAAATGCCGCACTAGGTCTTGTGGAGGAAAAGATCGGGGAACAAAATATTAAAGAGGGAAGAGAAAGGAGCGACTGTCGTTCACCAATTTGGACCCTCTATTTTGATGGATCTAAATCACAAGAAGGGTCAGGAGCGGGGTGCATCCTCATCTACCATAAAGGTAAATGTCATTTCCTTTCCTGTAGACTAGAATTCAAATGTACCAACAACACTATCGAGTATGAATCTCTAGTACAAGGGATAAAGAAATCCATAGATATGGATGTCAAAGAATTAAAAGTTTTTGGAGACTCTGATATTATTGTTAGACAATTAAGGAATACTATACATTACAATTCGCCTCATCTTAAGAACTACTAGTCAGAGGTGCATAGGTTAATAGAGCGCTTTGAGGCTTTCAATATCACTATGATTCCTAGAGAAAAGAATATTATTGTCGACTCCTTAGCCACAGCCACTTCCAGACTTTTGCCTTTAGAAGATTATGAAGCCTCCCGATTCATTGTAGAACTTCTCTACAAACCATCGGTACCTAATAAAATTTCTAATTGGAAATTCTTGAGGGAGATGAACAGATCATAAACTTCTTAACAAACCAAGACAATTTCAAAGATCTTGTTATTGACGATGAAGATTTCCAAGAGAAATCAACGGAAACCAATCCTTGGACAGAACAACATATGGATAAATCAAAGGCTCACACAATCCCTAAGGGGATAGCTAATCTAGATAATCTGTTTGATCTGAAGGAATGATTTAAAGGACCAAAAAATGCAAAGACTAGTATCTCTTGTCCCCTCCACGAAACTATAAATCTTGGAACCCTAGAAATCCCAAATAAGGTAAATCTCGACAAAACTGTATCTAAGGGAGAAAGGAAAGCATATCTCAAACTATTTAGACAATACCAGGATGTGTTCATGTGGTTCTATAAGGATTTGAAAACATATGATACCCACATTATTCAACACACGATCCTGTTGAAACCCGAAGTGAAACCTTTTCAGCAAAATCTCTGAATGTATCACTCGTCCCTAGAACCTCTCATGTATCAGGAATTAAGGAATCTTCTAGATGTAGAGATAATTTTTCAGGTCAAGCATTCCGCCTAGGTGGAAAATCTTGTTCCGGTAAGGAAAACGTTGGGAGAAATTTGACTATGCGTAGATTTTCAAAACCTCAATAGGGATTCAGAAAAGGGAAATTATCCAATCTCGCCAATGGAACAACTCTTGAAAATTGTGTCGGGCTCTGAGATTTTCTCTCTACTAGACGATTTCTCAGGCTACAACCAAGTGTTGGTTTCAAAGGAAGACCATTTGAAAACCACTTTCTGAACCAAATGGGGAACCTTCGCTTATAAACGCATTCCTTTTGGGATAATTAATGTTGGAGAAACCTTCCAAAGGGCCATGGACGTGGCCTTTCGAGGAATTATCAATAAGTGTGTGGTAGTATATTTAGATGGCGTAACAGTGTATTCGAAGAATAGAGAAGAACACATCCAACACTTAACTCAGATTTTCGAAAGGTGTCGGAAATACGGTATATCTCTGAACCCTAAGAAAACTATCTTTGGTGTCAAGGAAGGTAAGTTGTTAGGTCACATTATATCTCAAGATGGGATTCACATATACCACGAGAGGATTAAGGCCATATCTCAACTTCCTCTACCCCATAACAAGAAAGATATGCAGTCCTTTTCCGGGAAAATCAATTTTGTGAGGAAATTCACTCCCGACTTTGCCGAAATCATCAAACCATTACAAAAGATGATTCTCAAGGATGTCAAATTTAATTGGGGTGATGAACAAAAATATTCTTTCAACAATATCAAAGCTGCCATATCTCGGGCCCCAGTGTTGCGAAGTCTCGATTTCAATAGAGACTTTAACCTTTATACTTTCGCCTCTGACCAATCGCTAGCTGTGGTTTTGACTCAGAAGGATGATGACAAAAATGAAGCCCCTGTGTCATTTATGATAACCAATATTCAAGGAGCTAAGCTCAATTACCCTACCATAGACAAGTAGGCCTGCGCGGTCTATAAGGAAGTAAAGCATTTCAATTCTTACATCCTCAAGAATCAAACTAAGGTGATTGTACCACACCCTGCGGTCTGATCCCTATTTACCCAACAAGAAATGGGGGAAAGAAGAGGGAACTGGATGGCAGTAGTCCAGGAATTTGATCTAGATATAAAACCTACCAAACTAGTAAAATGACAAGATTTGTGCAAGCTCACAGCCAAAGCCCAAGATCGAGCAATTGAAGATTCCAGGTAGGAAAATGAAATAGCACTATGGTGTGGTGAAGTAGCAAACATATCCCTAGGACAAGGCTCTTGGTACAAGGATTTATCTTATCTTCTACATCATGGGACTTGTCCCGAGAACCTCAACCCCAGGGAAAGGAGAGCCCTGAGGTTAAAATATGTACAATATCGCCTTATAAATTTGGTGCTCTTTCGGATCAACTATGATGGGGTACTATTGATATGTCTCGAACAAGAAGACACTGACAAAGTGCTAAAATAACTCCATGACGGCCCTGTCAGAGGAAATTTTGCAGGAAACACCACCGCTCATAAGATTCTGAGAGCAGGATATTACTATCCCACCTTGTTCAAAGATGCTCATACTTATGCTAGGAACTGTAAGACTTGCCAAATAAGCGCTGGAAAGGAGAAAAGGGTAGCAGTCCCACTTCAACCTATGACTGTCTCTAGGCATTTTGAGCAGTGGGGGTTGGATATCATAGGAGAAATTATGCCTAGCTCTTCAAAACTCCACAAGTACATTCTTATCGCCACCGACTATTTCACAAAATGGGCAGAGGCCATTCCTCTGACTCATGTAAATGAGAAGGTAGTCATCCAATATATAGAACAATAGTTGATCACAAGGTTTGGGGTCCCCTCTATTCTGGTCTTTGATAATGCAGTTTACTTCTCTTCTACCCTATTAACAGAGTTTGTTGTGGACAAAGGAATCATAATCAAGTACTATGCAAATTACTACCCTCAGGGAAACAGTGTGGCAGAATCAACTAATAAGAACCTGGTAAGGATACTAAAGAATATGGTTACAGATAACCAAATAAATTGGCATAACAAACTTCATAATGCCCTATGGGACGATAGGGTCACACCCAAAGAATCTGTAGGGAATTCCCCATACTTTCTGATCTATGGACAAGAATCCATCCTCCCAAATGGGCTCTATCTACCATCTCTTCAATTGGCCCAAGATTCCAACAAGGAACCATCATCGGCCATGCAAAAAAGAATCAACACTCTACTCATGCTAGAAGAAGAGAGAGAAAAGGCTAAGTCAAAATTCTTATGTCACCAATAGACAGTGAAAAGATGGTTCGATAAGAATAAAGCTAAAGAGAAGAATTTTGAAGTAGGAGACTTGGTCTTGAAATGGGACAGAGCGAATGAACCAAAGGGGAAACATTCTAAATTTTAGAACATGTGGCTTGGACCTTTCTAGGTGGTTGAGAATATTGAGGCAGACACTTACCAGCGACAGAATCTGAGAGGGGAACCTGATGCCCTCCCAGTGAACGACCAAGCACTAAAATGATACTACCAAAAAAAATAAAAAATAACCTCAGTTAATATGAATAAAAGAAATGTCAGAGATATCTACTTTGTGATTCGGTAATACCTTAAGGGAAACAAAAGAGGAATAGAGATTCTTCATTCTCCCAGTGAATCGCCATTTGTTGAGCACTCAACACACCCTAAAAAAGTCTGTGACCTTTTCCTTTTTTGGGTACCACTCGATCTTTTGCATTGACTGTTTTCATGCCAGTATGAAACTGATACCTTCACTTATCTTATATGTTTCGCGATTGAATTAATTAAAGATTACTTGAACATACAACAAAGAATCATCTTAACTCTAAAAGGGACTTGACAACCACTCAAGGAATCGGCAACCCAAAATTTTCCCCAACTTGCTTAAGAACCATTCCATCTTAAACGCTGCATATTCTAATTGGGCCTCGGTGGCAGGTTTGGTTCCTACTCTTGAGTCAAGGGATTTAAGCCCCATCAACAAAAAGCTGATGCAAGTACTTCATTTTTAAAGTGGATGCTCAGGTTGAAGGAGTAGACTATGAAGAAACCTTTACACATGTGGTCAGATTAGAGGCAATTAGGATGTTCTTAGCTTTCTCCAGCTACAGAAAATTTAAAGTGTACCAAATGGATGTCAAGTCAACATTTCTCAATGGAAACTTAGAAAAAGAAGTCTATATTGAGAAACCAGGAGGATTCAAATTAAACAAAGGAGACTATGTCTGTAAATAAAAGAAAGCACTCTATGGGATAAAACAAGCACCCAGAGCATGGTATGCAAGGCTATATTCTTATTTACAAAAACAAGGCCTCAAAAGAGGATCAGCAAACAACAATCTTTATTGTAAAATTGTTGGTAATAACATGATTATTGTGGAAGTATATGTTGATGATATTATATTTGGCAATGATGATGAAAAAATGAGTAAGGAATTTTCTAGGAGGATGCAACAAGAATTTGAAATGTCTTTGCTTTGTGAACTGAATTTCTTTCTAGGACTACAAATAATACATTCCAAAAGAGGATTCTTTATACATCAGTCTAAGTATGTTAAATATATGCTTAAAAAATTTCAATTAGAGTATTGAAAACCTGTTAATACACCTATGACAGTTGGATGCAAACTAATCAAGGAATATGAGTCCAATGTTGTAGATCCAAAACACTACTGATCAATGATTGGGAGTTTACTCTATGTAACAGCTTCCAGACCTGATGTCAAGCAAGAAGTTGGGATCATGGCTAGATTCCAAGCAGCACCAAAGGAGAGCCATGTTCAAGTTGTAAAAATAATATTTAGGTATTTGAAAGGAACCATAGATCTTGGTTTTTGGTACCCTAGCAAGGATTCATTCACTTTAAAATTCTATTCAGATTTAGATTGGGCAGGTAGTGTAGGTGATAGGAAAAGTACAAGTGGCAGATCATTCTTTTTGGGAGAATTATTGGTAGCTTGGATAAGCAAGAAACAATCCTCAATTTCATTGTCTAGCACTGAAGATGAGTATATTGCAACAGCAGAATGTTGCACACAAGTGGAGTGGATGAAACAAACCTTGCAAGACATCAAAATAGTATTTGAAGAACCTACTACTATCCACTGTGATAATACAAGCGTTATAAGTCTCTCCAAGAACCATGTTCAGCACTCCAAATCAAAACACATTCCCATAAAATACCACTATATATGAGATCAGGCTGAAAATAAGAACATTAAATTGGAATATGTTCCAACACAAGAACATGTGGAAGATATTTTCACAAAACCCTTAAGCAGATATGTATTTGAATATCTCAGGCAAAAGTTGGGAGTAATCCTTCTTCCAACCTAAATCTCTCAAAAATAAAAAATAAATAAAAAAAAAATGCATCAATTGGCACCAAATGAGGGGGAGACAGCAATCAAAGTCAAAAGTAGTCATTCAGTATGATAGGAAAAGTATGATTGCAGGAGGAGTTATCCATTTTTAAATTATGGTCATAAGTATACATACAAACAGAGATTTACCGTAAGGGAAGCAACCATTTGTCATTGATGTCAAAGGGGGAGAATAACTTCAAAGGAGAGATGCAACATCTCAGGGGGAGATTTAGTATGAATTTTGAATGTTTCCATCAATGAAAAAGGGGGATATTGTTGGATATAGTGTCATTAATATATTTTCATTGATTTCAATAGTCGATATCATTGATGTGATGATAAGTTGGTATGACGAATTGTCATTGATATCAACAATATTATGTTAGCATATAATGGTTGATGTCAAACAGTTGGATGATATGCAGAGATTAAATCTCGGGAGAGTTAGAAAATGAAAATAAAAGTTATAGTATGACAATATGCAGAGATAAAAGCTTAGGAGGGTGAGCGAATGAATATCAAAACTCAGAAGAGATGGCACAATGAATCTCAGAAGAATCGTTGGAGGACTAGTCAACGATTAGATCAGATCAAGACCATTGATACGCACATGGAGCTTGGGTGAAGAATTAAATCACTTGCAATATTTGGTTCCACAATCCACATCGACCGGCGATGGTCACTCACCAAATAGATCTACAGTTGGTGACAAAATGAAGAAAGGATAAATTGAAAAAACCCATAAAATTATTTTACCCTAAGTTCGGCGGTGACATGACAGTTTTGGCGCTTTTTGTTAAAGGGCGTGCTAATATCAATGGCCGATAATTAGGTGCTCAGATATACAGTCGACAAGGAATATCGGAACCCCCCCCAACCTTTCTTCTTTTAACGGTGGGGGGGCGGGTTGGTGGTTTTTCCCGAGCGGGGCCCTCATAACATGTCATCTTCTAGCTAACTCAGACCCCCCTCTCTCCTTACCACTTACCACCTACCCCCCTCCGAGAAAACCACCAAACCACTCATCCATAACACCTCCATGCTCTATCACCACACTCCACTACCCTGCTTACACGTCACACTCACGTGAATCATGAAGTCACAAAGTAAATGGTGAACATCCATCTCAATGCTTGATTAAGTCCCAGTCGTCAGATTAAGCAATGAAAGGATGAGTGTAAGGATTAAATAGTGACCATTGAATTGATAAGCTCTCAAGCACTTGTTTGGCCTAGTGTCTAGTCACTGCCATTGGTCATATAGAATAAGAGATTTAAAAGGAAAAATATAATGTCGCTAAAGTTGATAAAGACTGTGGTTTTGTGTCACTCAGTCAAATGTAATGGTTTGAAGAAAGCACCTCTGCAGAACTCGGTTTCTATAAATAAATTGCAGAGATTTAGGATTGAGTTAAAAGGATGAAATTGATCCATAACTGTGATCAATTTATGAAAATCCTTCATGGTAAAAATGATAAAACAGTGATTATGGTTAAGTTAAACAAAGAGGTGTGATGATCCAAACAAAGGGACATGGTGTATCACTCTCACACCATTTTGAAGATTATATAAATGAGGAAGAGTGTTGAGAATATAGTGTCTCTGCAGTTCATATAAGAAGATCAAAACAGAAGCAGAGTTCAAGAAGAACAATTGTTGGTTCTAATGGGCATGTCGTTGTCTTATTGAAGATAAAGAAAAGAAGAAGACAGAGAAGCAGATATGCAATACAATATTTGACATAGAATACCTTTAATGGATTGCAACAATTTCATGGAAGATTAAATGGCAGAATCCAAAGAGCAAGAGATGAAGTTTGATTGTAGATAACCAGAAGACCATACAAGTAGAGGTTGCAACAGACAAGTAGAAAGTACATCAGTTATTGATTCTAAGAATACTTGAAGAATTTATAGTATCTCTGGTTGTTTGAATAGAGTACAGTAAAAGTGTTATAAATTTTATAACCTGCATAAAGGGTGGAATGGTGGAGCAAGGGAAAACAAGTCGAAGTCAAAAGGTCAAATCTGTTATGACTTGTGTTAATGGTTGCATGATTCAAAATCAATGAAGAGTAGAATATATTGAATTACATTGTGAAAATAAGGGTGGTTGGGTGGTGCAAGGGTAGGTTGGAGCCTGCAGGGGAGTAGGTGCTTCCTTGTCAATTGTAGTTAACTAAATAGGGGGTTGTAGCCTCCTAATAGTTGGTGTTGGTGAACAGGGGGAGTTGGTGCTTCCTTGTCAGTTGAAGATGACTAAACAGGGGGTCTAAGTCTCCTTCTAGTTGTAGACGGTAAATAGGTTGTCAGATCATCCTTTCAGTGGTAGCTAATAAACTAGGGGGTCATAGTCTCCTTCTAGTTGTAGCTGGTAAATGGGGTGTGGAAGCATTCCTTCAGTCGTAGCTGAAGAAACTTGGGGAAATTCTCTCCATCAAGTTGTAGCTTGAAAACATTTTTGTAAAAGAATAGTTTATTAATGAGAAAAGAATTGGTGGTTTTCCTTGTTGGGTTCCACGATAAAATCTTGTGTTCATAAGGTTTTTTGTTCATCATATATTGCTTAATTGAATCATTAATGTGTGTGCTTAATATTGGTGAAATTAATAAGAAAAAGTAGGCAATATTGATTCACCCCCCCCCCCTCTAAGTATTGTTGGATATTCCATCATGGAAGAAATCCCATTGGCAGAAAATGGGTATTTAAAAAGAAGCTAAATGCAGAAGGCAAAGTGGAGGAACACAAATCTTGATTAGTAGCAAAGGGTTATTCCCAGGTTGAGGAAATTTATTTTGGTGAGATTTTTTCTCATGTTGCCATGTTAACTTCTATTAGATTTTTGTTATATGTTTGTTGGACCCAAGGTATGTCACTTTTATGATGGTTATTATACACTTTTGCCACACGTACATATGTGTTTTTCATCTTTTAAAGGAGCTTTTTTGAAGAATTTTATGCTAAAACGGTATGATCAGCATAAGGTACGTATAATTCATGTTTAATGATTGTATAAAGTATAATTCATCATGTTTTATGATTTCCAAGAGCTAATTCACATTTTTCTAGTGTTACAGGGAAAAAATGCACTATGTTTCTAGTTTCGGTACTTGATCTGACACTCATTATGGAACTTGTTCTGACACTTGATCTGACTCTTTGTCCAGCACCTCTTCCTGCACAAAAATGGAGGGTGATTTGTCAGATATGGCATTGGAGGCTAGTGGGGGGCGAATCAGAGACATGGGTTTTGTTCATCCTTATCCCCTCCAGCTAATGAACTCTTGACAACTCAATTTTGGGTTGTTATGGTGGGTGATTATTGGCTAGCTCTGTTTCGGCAGTTAGGGCACCATTAATGAAATTTGCCAATTTTAGAAGTGGTTCGAACCTCCTGTGGTCGACCACTTGGTATTTAAATATTATAAATACCACCGTGGTGGTCATACAATAGCTAACAAGAAGTAGACAAAGTAGAGGATAGAGATAAAAATGTTTTATTTGGTTTTTGCATTTTTTTAATTGTTAGAATTGTATAAGACTGTGTTTTTCAATTTATAATGGTGAAATCATTTTGTTGAGCTCATGGTGTGTGTTTGAGGAATGATCAAGACTTACTGGGGGGGGCACCAGCAGTCTAGTAACTATTATCTATGTTATTTATGCATTTCATAGCTTAGATGTATTTTCTTGTACATGAACTGTTCCTTCATTTATTTGTTATCTAATTTGTTGTTGTAGTTTAACTATTTTAATTTTCTTTTGCAGGTTAGTATAAAGGCATGTGTTAATATTCATTGATTGATAGATAGAGACGAATTTGAAAATTCATAGACTAACCCCATGTGCAATTAGATATTAGACTGCGTTTTATTTTATGTTGTTAGAATTAAATTTAAAAACAAAGTTTTAATTAGGATAGAACAGAGTTTTTAATTGAGCTTTCTTTGACAAGGATTTGATGGATGGATAGGATCAATTTCAGTTTTTAATCATACCTTGCTTATTTCATTTTTATGTAGAATTGGCTTAGCTAGTTGTTGGTTAATATAATTGTTAGTTTACTTTTCAATGTCATGTTTTAAATTTCTGTTTTTAAGCATTTATTTACTGCAGTTTGAATTGTTAGAATAGATGTAGCATAGTTTCCTTTATGTAATTTCCTTCCTAGAATTAAATTGCAATTATATTTCTTAGTTAATGGTTGAATCTAGTTTTCTTTGAGTTTTCATAGATTTAAAATATAATTTTCTTGCTTCCATAGATTAAAAGAATAGTTTCTTGCTTTCGTAGATTAGAAGATATAGTTTTGTTGCTTTCATAGATTAGAATAAAGTTTTATTGTTGTTGTAGGATAGATAGGCTTTGCTTTGATAGATTAGATAGTAGTTTTCTTATCATAGATTAAGAATTATTTGGTAGCCTTTCTTGCTTTCAATAAAATAGATTTCCTTTCATGAATTAGAAATAGTTTTGCATTGAGCATTTAGTCCACTTGCCTCTTAGGCTAGATAGTTGTTCAATGAGAAGTTTTACTTTGATTGCTTGAAGTAGTTAGTTGCCTTTGCTTACTTTTCTTTTTCTTTAGTAGATTAGTTAGGTGCCTTTGCTTACTTGTCTTTTGCTTTAGTAGGTTAGTTAGATGTCTTTGCTTGCTTGTCTATTGGCTTTAGTAGGTTAGATAGGTGTCTTTTCTTGCTTGTTTATTCATTTGCTTTCATAGGGTAGTTGCTCATTGAATGTAGGTTGGCAAGTTAAAATAGTTTTTTTTTGTCATTTTCTTATTGATATGCTTAGATAGTTGTTTTTTCTTATTGTTATGAACTAGTTTGCTTTACATAGGGTTTTTACTTGATTTCTTAGAACTATCCATCGATCCTTGGCCCAAAAGTACTTAGGTCGCATAGTTTCAATTTGCTTAGTAGGGTTTGTTCATTATATAGGTTTGCTTGAGTAGATTAGCCTTAGATAGCTACCTTCCTTAGTTAGGCTATACTCCTACCCATCCTTCTACCGTTGGCATATATTTTGCTACAACTCTAAGTTTACTTACCCCGAGTTGACAATTTAATTGAGGGTTTTTAGTGTGTTTTTAGTGCATATATAACACCCATCATTTTTGGTGTCGTTGTCGGGGAGTTGTCTCAAAGTAAGAAGTAGTTAGGAAATAGATCATTCTTGGACCTTAGCATTAGATTGGTGGCATGGGAACTTTAAGACGAAAGGTAAGAACATGTGCATCTGCTATAGTAGGTTCCCCCAAAACCAATGGTAGTTTTTCTTTTTGTTTTTTTTCATGAATAGACCTAGAAACCAAATGGTAGATTTTTCTTTTGTTTTTTCTTTCTTTCATGCATAGACCTAGAGATCCAAAAGGTAGATACATTAAATCTAAATCATACCTTTTAACCAAGGTTCCTTCCGACCTTTTTGGGGGAAGGAAAATTCGACTCCTAAGCTCCACAGACCAATACCGAAAAACAGGAGCTAGCTCAACCCAAAGAGCTAAAGAAGTCTCTAAAAGAGACTAAAACAGGGAGCACTATCGAATAAGAAATTGAAGCATCAATAATAGTGGGATAGGAGGCAAGACCACTCAAGCCTTCCGCAGAACCAAACAATACAACCTTTGTTTTCTTTCCACTATCAGAAGATCCTAACTTTGTGGACATCATATTTGTGTGAACCAAGTTTTATCAAATGACAAGATGAATTCAAAGGTGATAATTAGTTTGGAAGAACTCTCTCAAATCCTAGCAACAACTGGGATCTCTTCTTTTCAGGAAGAACACATATTGACAATAGTCAAGAACTTATCTACCTCTCCGAAAATATTAGAAGAATCAAGGTCCTATGAGCTACAAAATGATCTTCCTTGCCAAACTGTGAAGGAATTTGAAAACTTATGGACTACCTCTGGTGGAGAGCAATCACTAAGACCTGATATTGAGGAGTTCTCAACATCCATCTCAATGGATCCTTTATGTACTTCAGAAATAAATCATCCAAAAGAAGAGGATCTACATAGCATGATGAAGGATAGCATAGAAATTACTATTGATAAACATCAAAATTACATTGAAATTTGGTTTCAAGAGGTCAACAGGCCACAATACTATTCTCTTCTTCAACACCTTCTGATGCCAAAACAAGTAGGTTGGTTGGTTCTTCATATCCAGGTAATCACTACGATAAATTTTGCATATATGGATATGAGTATGTTTCTTATATTGCTCCGCACATGGTTACATTGGAAGAGTTCTTATACTTGAACAAGGATTTTTCCTTTCTTTTTAGGTAGGGTAGGATAGTAAATAAAAGTTGCATGTTGTTAGTTTATCTTAGAGTCTAATGCAGCCTCATTTTACATTTTATTTTAGTAAAATAACTATGAGATACATGTTCCTATGAATTGATCTCATTGATCTCCTTAGTTTATTATATTTTAGAGTGTGGTTTTTGCAAACAGTTTTAGATATCTCTATAGGTTTATATCACTGAGGGTAGACAATTCCAAGGAAATATAAAAGAAGGATTTTCTTCAAAAGCATTGTTACACTTGGACCTTGTTGTCTGCTAAGCATCAAATGAATAATGACTTGTTGTAGTTAGCCATGTTTTTGCAAATATTTTCATCTTCTTGTTCTTAAGGAATTTAAAAAAAAGAAGTTTCTCTTGAAAATCTCCAGCACTATATAAGGAAGTGATAATGGAACCATCAAGTTTAGAGGTCTCTCATACAGTTTTCCCAAGAAACCTGAGTAAGTGAGTCAAGTGTCTTTATCAAAGAGTAAAAAGGAAGTCTAATTAGTGGTTAGTCATAGAAACATCACAATAATTACAAAGGAAGAAAGTAAGTTGAGCCTAGAGATACCTTTCTGTTCTTTCTCAATGGTACCATCCACTACACACTAAATAGATTGATTATGTCATATATTTAGATAGGCCACATCCTCTTAATTACCCCTTACATTGGGACAATCACTAAGTAATATAATGGAAAGTCATTCTCTAACATAAATACCATCCCAATTGAAAAAAAAGAAAAAAAAAAATTGTTTTCAAAGTTGTTCCCCCATCTTCTTGCATAAAGCAATCTTATACTAAAATATTAAAATATGGAGGGCCAGTCTCTGAGGGTTTAAGAGGCTAACCCACTGGGATACTGAACATGTATGTTGGAAGTGGGTACCGGCCTGTGGTATGACTAGGTAAACCCATCAAAGTACTGAATAGGCTTGTTGGTAGCGGGGCATTCTACCTAGCGAGGATGGTAATCTGACAAAAAATTATATAATAAATTTAAACTTGTCCTAATGTACGGAATTACTTGCAGACAAAGATGACATGAAGTATGTGTGGTTAAGCTAAGGTTAATGAATCTCATACACTTGTCATTGGGAAATAACTCTAATACTATCTTGAAACTCTCTTGACTCCCTCTTCTTATCTATATATAGGATCTCTTATCCTATAGGTGGGGCCATCTCCTATAGAAATTTCAATACAATTAATGTATTTCCTGCAATTCTCCTGATCTAACAATTATATGCCCCTGTTAAATACATAATCGCTTCTACTATTATTCTTGCGGAAATTAAACCACGATCACAAAGTGAAATATCAAGAACACATAACACAAAAGTTTTTTTTAGAAAGCATAAACCCCACTATCATATATTATGTATATCATGGATCATGAAACAATCTCATAAAAAACTCTAATCCAAGAGATCTCAGTACAATATAATCATCTCACACTATCATACAAAAATTCAACAAATACATGTGCAAATTTCTGTGTCTAGACAGCCTGCCTCCTCTACACAATCCCTGCAATTAGAATTCTCACAATGAATTCAAATTGCCTAGTTTGCACATGCTCATGAGAATATCCATTGCATGTGTGATTGCATGAGTGCACTTCACTCAAATCACAACTGATAGCCAAACTATCCCCTTCACCTGTTATCTCGACTAGGTCTCCACTGGATCTGACATGCTTGTAGTTAACCGTGGTGAATCTTCAGTTGCATGTGAGTTCACTGATTTTGAATTAACTAATAATTAATTCACTAAACTCTCACTAGTGCAAGTTTAGTTACAACTAGTACAAATGGGCTTAACTCACTTAACTGAGTTAAACTACTTCACAACTCTCATAATTACACTTATAACTTTGTTACAACTTCAATTCACCTCCATGTCTTACCAGTCAACCTTTGAACTCGAATTTCCCATAGTTAACTAATCTGTCATTTCAGTTAATTATTTCAAGTAATTATGAGATAACAGATTAATATTTATTGTCCAATTTATTTAAGGGAAAATTAAATTAGACACATGTTTCTTGTTGACTTTTCAACACTCCCTCTCAACAAGAAAGGGATTATCCTTCACCCCAATCCTGTCTCTATGATATTCGAATTTTCTCCTGGTGAGTGCCTTCGTCAGAATGTCTGCATCATGATCTTTCGTAGGAATGTATTAAAGAAACATGATCTTTCATTGCACACAATATCTAAGATGATGATACCAGATATCTATATGCTTAGATCTATCATGAAACACAAGATTAATCGAGAGTTCAATGCAACTCTGATTATCACAATGAATCACTGTCGGATCTAAATGAGAACCAAAAAAACCAACCAAGATATTTCTCATCCAAATAGCCTCACATGCAGCTTGACTTGCTGCCATGTATTCTGCTTCCATTGAACTAAGTGTCACAGATCTTTGTTTCCTACTATACCAATAAATAGTTGTAGATTTGATACTAAAGATCCCCCCTGATGTGTTCTTTCTGTCCATTGGGCTTCCTGCCCAATCTGCACCTGTGAAGCCATGCAACTTCACCTCATCCATTTGTTTGTACCATAATCCATACTCAGATGTTCCCTTCAGATATCTCAGGACATGCTTACCCACCTTCCAAAAGAGTTTGGTAGGATTAACCATTGCTTGACTTAGTTGGTTAACCGCATAGCAAATGTTTGGTCTCGTGTTCACTAAATACATTAGCGAACCCACTAATTGTCAAAAGATAGTAGCATCCACTACCTCTCCAGAAGTAGCATCCTCTTTCCTCCAGTTTCCTGGAAGAGAAGTATCCATGGGTTTGCATCCTTCCATGTGAAACTTACCCAGTATCTCCCTTGCATACTTGCCTTGAGACACAATAAGTTCACCATCTCATTGTTATATTTCCAATCCAAGGAAATAATGAAGAAGGCCCAAATCCTTCATCTCGAACTCCTTTGCAAGGTCATCCTTGCATGATTGTATCAGTTTCTCATCACCAGTCAGTATTAAATCATCAACATAAATAAAAATGATTAAAATCTTACCCTAAACCAAAATTTGGTATAGGCTTGCATTCGCTTCACTTTTGGTGAAGCCCAGTCCGGTGAAATAGTTGTCTATCCGAGTGTACCAAGCACGGGGTGCTTGATTCAACCCATACAGTGCTCTCTTGAGTCTGCACACATGTGAATCTCTATCAAAGGTCTCAAAACCTTCTGGTTGTTCAATGTACACTTATTCCTCAATGATCCCATTGAGGAACGTAGTTTTTACATCCATCTGATGAATGCGCTAGCCCATCTATGCCGAGAGTGAAAGGATGGATCTTATAGAAGAGTACCTTGCAACAAGTGCAAAGGTCTCATCATAATCTATCCCATCAATCTGTGAGAATCCCCGGGCCACAAACCTGGCCTTGTATTTATCCACACTCCCATCAGTAGCTTGCTTTACCTTGTAGATCCATCTCAAACCTACCATTGATTTGTTGACCGGTCTTGGGACAATTTCCCATGCATTATTTTTGACAATGGAGTCATACTCCTCCACCATAGAATCAACCCAAGTGGGGTCTTGCACTACTTCCTGAAAGGAATATGGTTCATTCACAATACATTTTCTCATGAGAGCCATGTCCAGCAAATCAATCAAGAGACTGTCTTTATCTGCGCTATGAAGTAGGGGCTCCTATATTATGTGCAACATCTAGTCTCAATCTGTCAGCTTCCTTGGTGTGCTTTCTTCCATTTATGATGGATGGCTATCCTTGAGTGGTTTCCTCCACTCCATGAACCTCCTCATGTGGCTGATCCACATCTTGAGAATCATCTTTGGGAACCAACAGTTCCTCTTCTACATGCAAGTCTAGCTCCCTCTCAAGCGACAACCGCATGGCTTTCCCCTCATCAAATTTTATATCCCGTCGCATAATAGTCATCTTATTGTTAGGAAAATACACACAATAATTTTGGGGTGTTTTTATGTACCCCACAAATATCCCAACTTCAGCAGTCTGTTCCAGCTTCTTCCTGGAATCCTTGGTCACATGCACATAAACAGATGAGCCAAAAATATTAAAATGAGAAACATCAGGTTTCTTACCAGTGAAAGCTTCTTCAGGTGTACTTGTGCCAAGTATTCTATGAGGACAACGGTTCTGCACATAAACTGTAGTATTGCATGCTTCTTCCCAAAAATGCATTGGTAGGCCCTGATCATGCAACATCGCTCGTGCAACACCCATGATCATTTTGTTCCTCCTCTCTACGACCCCATTTTGTTGTGGGTTATGAGGCGATATGAGTTCTCTTCGAATTCCTTCTCTGCTACATAACTCTTTGAATTCATTAGAGATGTATTCTCCACCATTATCGCTCCTTAGAGCCTTCACTTTCTTCCCTGACTCTTTCTCCACCAATGCTTTAAACTCATAGAACTTTGAGAATGTTTGATCCTTCTTCTGCATGAAGAATATCCAACATTTACGAGAAAATTCATCAACAAAAATAACATAATACCTATGTTTTGTTGTTGAAGCAGTCGATAATGGTCCACACACATCTGTTTGAATTCTCTCCAGGATCATCGAAGCAGGGTTCTCCTTTTCACGAAAAGTGGACTTTACATACTTCCCCAAGGTGCACCCTTTGCATTGATCTAACTGAGCAAGTTTTCACCTTGGAAGTCCAGTAGATATTTGTTGCATGATATTCAAGGATCCATGATGAAGATGGCCCAATCGCATGTGCCACAATTCACCCTCGTCCCATCTCACCACTTTTTCTGCCTTTCCCACCATGGCACCGCAACCATCTACCTCCAACATGTAGAGATTCTTAACTCGAATCCCTATCTTCTTGAATTGACCCATTGCTTTATGTCGCAGTAAATATTTTCCATCACTGAAAACAACGTCATAGCCGTTTTCCTCCAACATTGTGACTGAGACCAGGTTTTTCTTCAGACCTGGAACATGCATAACATTTTTCAATTGAAATGGTTTACCTGAATCCCTTTGAAAGGTAATGATACCAATACCAGTCGCATTGTATCATCCATCATCTCCCATATCTATATGCATTCTGAGATCTTTCTCCTCCAAGTCACTGAAAGATTCTTTATCTCCTGTCATGTGGTAGGAGGCGCCACTATCCAAATA
Organism: Picea glauca; assembly: GCA_000966675.3. NCBI lineage: Eukaryota > Viridiplantae > Streptophyta > Pinopsida > Pinales > Pinaceae > Picea > Picea glauca. The sequence goes on from JZKD02S0217325.1 coordinate 57,821, forward strand.
CCAAACCGGTCCCGATGCACTTGAAGCCATGCATGCAATCAAAGAGAATTCAAGTTAAAATTGTGAGACAAGAGCCTCACCAGTTGCAGCTCCAGCAACTGTCTTGTTCTTCCTCTTATGCGGACAGTTAGTAGCGAGATTCCCATGTTCATGATAGTGAAAACACTTCACTTTGGACAAATCCAACTTCTTTACTTTAGACTCAAATTTTGAATAGAATTTCTTCCCTTTCCCTTTCCTTTCCTTGGCAGTCAAAGAACAATCCTCTTCATTATCATGCTTTGATGAAGATACATCTCTGGTGTTCCTCCTGAACTCCTCCTGCACTAGATCCGACCATAGTCATTCCCAATCTGGAAATTTTTCCCTTCCATTGACAGAGTCTTGATAATTGTGCCAACTCTTGGGAATTCCTAGGAGAGCCAAGCTCACCAAATCATCAGCAGCGAGTGTTATTCCCACACTTCCAAGCTCATCCCGACATTAGACAAACTTCGTGAGATATTTTGGAATGGCATTTCCCTTCTCCATCTTGATCATCCTGAGTTTATCTTTGAGCGCCAATTTCCTATGGTCGTTGTTGTTCTGGAACAGATCTGTCAAAACCTTCCACATTTCATGTGGTGTGGCTTTCCCATGGAGACTTGAGACAATGTGGTCTCGTACTCCCTCCAACAAGATCCTCCTCACCTTTGCCACTTTATTTTTCCATTGATCAAGATTTGCAGTGTCTGTCGCATCCGGCTTAGGAACATCTTGGTAAATGTATTCCTTCAAGCCATTGTCTTCGAGTATTGCATCCATCCTATCCTTCCAAGAAATGTAGTTCGAGCTTCCCTTGAGTGCATACTCCAACCTCAAGCCATTGAAATCCATTTCGATCTTGAGTCAATTGTCGCATCAAGAAATTCCTTCTACAAATTCAAATTTTATCCAACCACAAACTCAACTAATGCAATCCTTCTTACCTTGGGAGGTTCACACCTAACCAGTTACTAGCCTGAGGGAAGTTCACACCTCACCTATGTATAGCCTACGAACTGTTTGAGAGATTTCACACTATAATGCACTGTGGGGTGAGGGAGGTTCACACCTCTCCTTTAAGCAGCCTGTGAAAATCCTAAGGAACTTCACACCTCTCCTTTGAGTAGGGTGCAAGAATTTATGCTCCCAGAAATGTGCAAAGTTTTTAGTACTAAGGTTCGCACCCTGCCAGAGACAAGACCTACGAAAATACTATTATTTTCGTACCTCACTTCCATGGCTCTGTGGCTCTGATACCATGTAGAAATTTCAATACAATTAATGTGTTTCCTGCGATTCTCCTGATCTAACAATTGTATGCCAATGTTAAATACAGAATCACTTCTACTATTATTCTTGTGGAAATTAAACCACGATCACAAAGTGAAATATCAAGAACACATAACACAGAAGTTTTTCTAGGAAAGCGTAAAGCTAAAAACCCCACTATCATATATTATGTATATCATGGATCATG
>JZKD02S0217325.1:59371-81342 GCA_000966675.3 Picea glauca
GAAAGCGTAAAGCTAAAAACCCCACTATCATATATTATGTATATCATGGATCATGAAACAATCTCACACTGTCATAAAAAAATTAGCAAATACATGTGCCAATTTATGTGTCCAAACAGCTTGCCTCCTCTGCACAATCCCTGCAATTAGAATTCTCACAATGAATTCGAATTTCCTAGTTTTCACATGCTCATGAGCATATCCACTGAATGTGTGATTGCATGAGTGCACTTCAGTCAAATCACAATTGATAGCCAAACTGTCCCTTTCAACTGTTATCTCAACTAGGTATCCACTGGATTTGACATGGATGTAGTTAACCATGGTGAATCTTCAATTGCATGTGAGTTCACTGATTTTGAATTAAATAATAATTAATTCACTAAACTCTCACTAATGCAAGTTTAGTTACAACTAGTACAACTGGTCTTAACTCACTTAACTGAGTTAAACTACTTCACAACTCTCATAACTACACTTATAACTCTGTTACAACTTCAATTCACCTCCATGTCTTACCAGTCAACCTTTGAACTCGAATTTCCCATAGTTAACTGATTTGCCATTTCAGTTAATTATTTCAAGTAATTATGAGATAATAGATTAATATTTATTTTCTAATTTATTTAAGGTAAAAGTAAATTAGACACATGTTTCTTGTTGACTTTTCAACATCTCCTAACTGTCTCGTCAGACCAATCTGTGAAATTTTATTTCTACACTTGACATGTTGTAAATCTTTGGTTATTGGGAGAACTAACTGGTTTCCTATATTTTTTATTGTGAGGTGTCACAATACTTAGGTGTGGGGTAGGGGTTCATGAGTTGACAAATGATAACATTGCCTAGAAGAAGTAAATCTTTGTAAAAAATTATGTGTATTTTTTCATGATATAGGCTATTACATCAACAGTCATTTTATTTTCGAAATGCTAATTCCATGTGTGTTATAAATTGTTTTACATCTCCTTAACAGACCACTTAATTGGTTTATTGTTGTTATAGACTATTCATTACAGAGTTATGATTACATGCCTTAAAATGAAAGATAGAGGTATGGATTGTGTGAGCACGATGGAAAAACAAATAATAATGGAACACTTGTATCCTTCCTCTGCTCCTATTCACGGTGTTCGTGGCCTCTGAGGAATCAATTGCCTCGGCCACAAATCTCCTAAGAGATGGAAACCACTGGTTTAAACACCACCAGTTGCCAAGAGCAAGCTATAACAGGGTTTTCAAACCCGAATTTCAGAACATCTTTGGAGCTAGGGGATACTCCACAGAGTGGATAAAAGAGGAGATAATATAACCCCCCTCTCAAAATAGTAAAGACCTATTTCTAATTCATGGCACGAGGATGTGCCATATCTTCATTCTGGGGGAGTTTCCTGAGCTAAAAAATGCTAATCACTACCCATTTGTATATCAAAACCCATGAGAAGAGGAAGAAGGATTTCTGTCAAAATTATATCATACTTGAGATATTATATCAACAGTTGTTTGTATGATAAATTATATACTGCTGACATCATTGTGTGTGTTCTAAGCTTACTGTGCATTTTTATGTTTATGCTATAGAAGACTTTGTATCCTTAACTGGTTCTTTGTGACAAGTACAGATCAATAACACATTGTTAAACTCACTACAGATCTGTGTTACACACCTATGAACAGAGGAACAATATTAAGTGAATCTGTATTAGGATAGGTATTTAGCTCAATATGTTTTTGATTTGGAGCTTTTTGGATGAGAATATAGGTCTAGGGAGCTAGGCTAGGCTTTCCAAAAGATGAGTTGCAAAAATAAAATGGGGCAAGGTAGGTATACACAGTAGAATTTAGGATTTTTCATTGCGTATAGGGTAGATGTGGTGAGTTCAACATGGGAATAATATCATGAATCCATTCATAAGAAGAATCTATAACATAACATGACAGTTTCCAAAATAGTGCAAATAACTTTGACACAATCATAGGAAAGCATGGAGGTGGCAGCAAATTATCGCAGAAGAACAACAAGTTTTGGAGGCCTTCCTCGATTAGTTATTTAATGAAAAAATTATGAATGGAAATATGAATATTCCCTCTACACTCTAGAGTCACTAATCCAAGCAAAAATATACATATAAACCCTTCACAATTGATTTGGAAACAAACTATCCAAAAGTACAGCAACTATGACAAAATCACAACAGAAAAATAGGGGTCAAAGATGGGGCTATAAATTTTTAACCATAACACATTTTACAAATCTAGGAGATTTTTTCGTAGATAAGGTTGTTCTTAAGATAAACCTCTATTAGTTTTGTGAAATTCCTTCCCATGTTCTTGGAATATGTGCCACAAACGAATGACTAAAACAGGAAATTAAATTCGAGAATTTGATTTTTTGTGATGGGCCTCCAAGAAAGTTGAATATCTCCCACTACATGATACCTCTATAAATACTAAAGGAGTTTATTATTGTTTGTAATTTCCTTATAAAAACCCTCCTTTGGTTTTCCAAAATTCATCTTTATTTGGTCAAAAATATGTTTTGCAAATAATGACTAAAACAAGAAATTAAATTGGAAAATTTTATTTTCTGAAATAGGTCTCCAAGAAAGTTGAATATCTCCCAATATATGATACCTGTGTAAAAAATGCAAGAGTTTATTGTGATTTGGTATTTCATTAGAAATACATTCCTTTGGTTTTCAAAAATTCATCTTTATGTGGTCAAAAACATCTTTTTAAAATGATGACCAAAAACAGAGTCAAAAGTGCAGCATGGTCTTGTAGAACACTTTTTGTGAATTTTCCTGATCTATTTTTTGATGTAGTAGTTCCTAGCCATGTGTCTCTGAAGCTTGATGTCCATGTTGGCCTTTTTTACGATTATCTCTAGGTGTTCATTGACTCTTCCAAGACAATACTCTTTTTCCTTTTCAAATCTTTCCGCAATGGTGCCTTCCATGTCCTGTTGACATAGTGAAGGTAGATACTCTGTTTTTAAGCCTTTCATTTTCGATTGTTAGCTCACTTTCAGTTCAATAAACAATTTCATTTTCCCTTATAATTTTTAAATAGCTTGGATAATATGTCCTCTCAAGTGAGGAAGAATGTAAGCAACCCCCACAATAGCCTCTTTCACCATGGCCTTCTCAAACTCCTTGTTTTAGACAAATTGGAAAAAACAGGGGCAAGCTTGGGATGCATTCATTTATCAATTTGTAAACCCTCACCTGACAATCAAGACTAGAAGAAATACATCATATCTAAGGACTATTTCTCCATCCAAACCCCACTCTCCAAGGACACCAAACCCTCCTGCACAAGCCATTTCTTTAACGGAGAAAAAATCCAAGAAGCTTGTTGAAATCCAACCGCAGCCTCAGAGCACAACTAAATCAACACAAGGGGTATAAGGAAAAGTCTTCACAACAAGAAGGAGAGGCTTCTAAAGCTAATCCTCCTTAGCAAGCTTATTCATGAGGGGTAACTTATTTTTGTTTGCAGTGGGACCTGCAAAATATTAAGTGTGGGGGTAATGTTGGGCCCGAGGTATGTCACTATTATGACGATTATTATACACTTTTTCCACATGTACATATGCATTTTTCATCTTTTAAAGGAGATTTTTGAAGAATTTTATGATAAAATGGTATGATCAGCATAAGGTATGTATAATTCATGATTAATGATTGTATCAAGTATAATTCATCATGTTTTATAATTTCCAAGAGCTAATTCACATTTTTCTGGTGTTACAGGGAAAAAACGCACTACATTTCTAGTTCTGACACTCGATCCGACACTCATTCTGGCACTCAATTTGGCACTTCGTCCAGCACATCTTCCTACACAAAAATGGAGGGCGATTTAGCGGTTATGGCATTGGCGGCCAGTGGGGGGCGAATCATAGACATGGGTTTTGTTCATCCTCATCCCCTCCAGCTACTAAACTCTTGACAACTCGATTTTGGGTTGTTATGATGGGTGATTATTGGCTAGCTCTATTTCGGCAGTTAGGGCACCATTAATGAAATTTTCCAATTTTAGAAATGGTTCGAACCTCCTGTGGTCGACCACTTGGTCTGTAAATCTTATAAATACCACTGTGGTGGTCATACAATAGCTAAGGAGCAGTAAACAAAGTAGAGGATAGAGATAAAAACGTTTTCTTTGGTTTTTGCATTTTTTTAATTGTCAGAATTGTATAAGACTGCGTTTTTCAAGTTTTAATGGTGAAATCATTTTGTTGAGCTCGTGGTGTGCATTTGAGGAGTGACCATGACTTGTTGGGGGGCCCACCAGCAGTCTGGTAACTGTTCTCTGTGTTATTTATGCATTTCATAGCTTAGATGTATTTTCATGTACATGAACTGTTCCTTCATTTATTTGTTATCTAATTTGTTGTTGTAGTTTAATTGTTTTAATTTTCTTTTGCAGGTTAGTATAAAGGCATGTGTTAATATGCATTGATTGATAGATAGAGTCGAATTTTCAAATTCATAGGCTAACCCCATGTGCAATTAGATATTAGATTACGTTTTATTTTATGTTGTTAGAATTAAATTTAAAAACAACGTTTTAATTATGATAGAACAGAGTTTTTAATTAAGATTTCTTTGACAAGGATTTGATGGATGGATAGGATCAATTTCAGTTTTTAATCATATCTTTCTTATTTCATTTTTATGTAGAATTGGCTTAGCTAGTTGTTGGTTAATATAATTGTTAGTTTACTTTTCAATGTCATGTTTTAAATTTATTTTTTTAAGCATTTCTTTACTGCAGTTTGAATTGTTAGAATAGATGTAGCATAGTTTCCTTTATGTAATTTCCTTCCTAGAATCAAATTGCAATTATATTTCTTAGTTAATGGTTGAATCTAGTTTTCTTTGAGTTTTCATAGATTTAAAATATAGTTTTCTTGCTTTCATAGATTAAAAGAATAATTTTCTGCTTTCATAGATTAGAAGATATAGTTTTCTTTCTTTCATAGATTAGAATAAAGTTTTATTGTTGTTGTAGGATAGATAGACTTTGCTTTGATAGATTAGATAGTAGTTTGCTTATCATAGATTAAGAATTAGTTGGTAGCCTTTCTTTCTTCCAATAAAATAGATTTCCTTTCCTGAATTAGAAATAGTTTTGCATTGACCATTTAGTCCACTTGCCTCTTAGGCTAGATAGTTGTTCAATGAGAAGTTTTACTTTGATTGCTTGCAGTAGTTAGTTTCCGTTTCTTACTTGTCTTTTTATTTAGTAGATTAGTTAGTTTCCTTTTCTTACTTTTATTTTTATTTAGTAGGTTAGTTAGGTGTCTTTTCTTGCTTGTCTATTTGCTTTAGTAGGTTAGATAGGTGTCTTTGCTTGCTTGTTTATTCATTTTCTTTCATAGGGTAGTTGCTCATTGAATGTAGGTTGGCAAGTTAAAATAGTTTTCTTTTGTCATTTTCTTATTGATATGCTTAGATAGTTGTTTTTGCTTATTTTTATGAACTATTTTTCTTTACATAGGTTTTTACTTGTTTTCTTAGAACTATCCATTGATCCTTGGCCCAAAAGTACTTAGGTCACATAGTTTCAATTTTCTTAGTAGGGTTTGTTCATTAGATAGATTTGCTTGAGTATATTAGCCTTAGATATCTACCTTCTTTAGTTAGGCTATACTCCTACCCATCCTTCTACCTTTGGCATATATTTTTCTACAACTCTAAGTTTACTTACTTCGTGTTGACAATTTAATTGAGGATTTTTAGTGTGTTTTTAGTGCATATATAACACCCATCAATGATGTTGCTATGCTCGATTTTGAAGTAGAACAGATGGATGGGAAGACAACATTCCTACATGGGGATCTGGAAGAAGAAATCTATATGAAGTAGCCAAAATGTTTTACTTTGAAGGGAAAGAAGGAGCTGGTATGTAATCTAAAAAATTCACTATAGGGTTTAATAAAACAATCACCAAGGATGTGGTATCAAAAATTTGATACTTATATGTTGGGACTTGGCTTCACAAGAAGCAAAGAGGGTCATTATGCATATTTTAAATTAATTGATGATCATTTGATTTATTTCGTCTTGTATGTGGATGACATGTTGTTGATAGGAAACAACAAGGAGATTATCTAAGATGTGAAAACTCAGTTATCCTCTTAATTTGACATGAAGGATATTGGTGATACAAATTTCATTTTGGGAATGGAAATTAAAAGAGATCAAAAAAATAGAAAACTCTGGTTAAATCAGAGAAAATATGCCGAGACAATACTGCATAGGTTCAATATGAAGTAATGTAAACCGGTCAAGGTCCCTATTCCTGTAGGTGTAAATTTATATGTGCATCAATGTCCCAAGACAAAGGAAGAGGAGGAGGATATGTATTGTGTTCCATATGTGAGTGTGATTAGCAGTTTGATGTATGAAATGGTCTATACTAGACTCAACATTTCACATGCAGTGGGAGTTTTGAGCAGGTATATTTCAAAACCAGGGAAGGAGAATTAGATAGAAATAAAGAGGGTTTTCATGTATTTGCATGGAACTGCTATCTATGGATTGTGATACCAAGGAAGACCAGGATTGGACAGATTTTTGGACATACATGGCTTTGTGGATGCATACTGGGATGTAGATATGGATCGTAGGAGATCTACAAGAGGGTATGTGTTTAACCTGTTTGGAGGAGAAATTAGTTGGATGAAAAAAATGCATCCTATAGTGGCACTTTCAATTATAGAAGCTAAATACATGGAAACCACTCATGCAAGAAAGGAAGCAGTATGTTTACAAATATTGTGTTTAGGTATTGGGTTGGTACAACAAGTTGTAAGGATAGATTGTGACAGTAAGAGTGCAATTTTTTTGGTGAAGAGCCTGACTTATTATTCAAAGACAAATCAAATTGATTTTCAATATCACTTTGTGAGAGACATGGTTGAAGAACACCATTTCTACATGATTATGGTTGTCGAACCATCCCATAGGTTTCTTTTTCAAATACCATTTTTACCCCTACATCGTCCATTTTTCTTACAAAAATCAAATTTCTAGTCAATCATGGGATGTGTAGAACACCAGGAAGTGTTATAATCCTTCCATCTATGAGCCTCAACTTGAATTTTCCTCGTCCTATGATTCTGGTTATTGAGTCATCACCTAGGAAAACATTACCTCCATCATACCTTTCATATTCACATAGCCACTCACTGTGGGGAGTCATATGAAAGGATGCACTCGAGTCAACCAACAATGCCTCATGAAATGCATGTGTTCTTGAAGAAGACAAGTACACATTCCCTCCTTCTTCCTTGGAGGCATTTTCTTCTCTAGAGGGAGAACCTTCAAATTCCTTCACTTTCTCAACGCTTTTGGATCTAAATATCTTCTTGAAGTGGCCTTCTTTTCCACATATCTAGCATACATTTACAAACTTTCTGGGACATTTATATCTACCCTTAGATTTATATCTCCCACTTGAGGACTTAGATCTATTTCTACCCTCGCAGCATCATCTTGAAAATAATGCATATGTTCCCTATCCTTACATTTTCTTTCGTCTCATCTCCTTCGATAACAAGGATGGGACCACATCATCAAAAATCAAGGTAGTTGTATTACTACCTATGGCCACAACTAGACTATCCCACAAGTCTGGTAAAGAGAACAGTAAATGGATACACTTGTCTTCATCTAAAATTTTAATCTCAGCAGATAACAACTGACTTACCATAGTGTTGAATGTGTTGGATTACTGAGAGGGGGGGTGAATCAATAATAGATAAATTTAATCATTTTTACCATAAAATGCAATTGTTATATAAATGTATCATTATCATCCAATAGTTGCAGAGTAAATAAATAATGAACAAATGAGTAATCACACACATACACAGTACACCAGTTTTTTACATGGAAACCCAAAGCAGAAGAAAACCATGGAATGTTTTTTCTTATATGTCTTTAAGAATTACATTCATTGTAATAACCAACTTTCTTTGTTTTCCAGCTACAACTGGAAGGAGGATCCAACCCCCTAGTTTCTCAAGCTACAACTTGAGGGAAGCTCCAACTCCCCAATTATCTAGCTACAACAAGAAGGAGGATACAACCCCCTATGTTCTTTGGATACAATCAGAAGGTGGCTACAACCACATGTCCTTTCCTTATCCAACTGCCCTGAAATAAGTAGAATGATGGAACCACTATCACACTATCACTGTGAGATATATTGTTGTCAACATGTACCAATCAACCTACACCAAACAACCTATACCAATAACTTGAACCATGCATCAACCTATACCTCAACCTATAATCAACCTTTACCATAAACAAGTGCATCAACCATGCACCAACCTGTACCAAACAACCTATAATCAACATGTACCATAAACAAGTGCATCAACCATGCACCAACCTATACCTCAACTTGTACCATGAACAAGTGCATCAACCATGTACCAAACCTGTATGAATAACCTGTCACAACAACTTGTCCAAACAACCTATCACAACAACTTGTTTCATCAATTATTATCAACCAAATCAGATCTACTCACTAATATCAATCACCAAGACAACTCTCAAATATTTGCATCAACCAACCATAACATAACAACTCATAATCATCACCAAGATCAATATGTGCTTCTAATAATATATCAATACAAGTATGCTACATCATCCATAAACCATGTGTCAACAATACTACTAACAAGTTCCTCCAACCATGTACTAAGTATGTACCAATCATGTATCAACGACTCATCAACTATGACTCATAAAGATGTACCAACATCATCAACTATACACCTCATGTATGTGTCAACTCATCAACTACTTGTCTCAACCATGTACCCAACATGTTCCTCAACAGGAAGCCCTCATCAATTTCATCATCCAAATCTGATTTGTAACTCTGTAATATACCTGGTGTATATGATCACATACCTGGAAACCTTCCTTAACTTTAACAACAAGAGACTAGCATTTTCATCAAACTTTACTTTAGTCTCACATGACTAGTTTTGGATTAGTCAACAACCCTAACTTGAAATAATCATAACTATGTACCTGTAATGAATAAAGATATGAAAATAGTACACAATGTTCTTCGGTGTTGTTATGCAGTTACTCCAGGTTTCACTACTTGGATCCTCTCAGAAAACGACTTATAACAAAAATGGCATACCTTATTGAATTTTGGATTATTCTAGAGAGCGAACTTGTAGAGCATACCATGCACGGAATATTTGTTGTATGGATCTGAAAATTGTAGACATGATTCTATAGACTATAATCTAACCAATGCACTTGGTATTATTGAATTTGTATCTATTATGAATAATTTATGAAATTTTTACCCAAAACACTTGTTTTAGACAAGTTTCAGGACTAGCCACAAACCCTATTTTCCATAGAGTGTAACTCCAAAAATACAATGACCCACAAGATGAAATTTGTACCACAGCTACTTGGATATGTTTCCTCAATGAATTCCCAATTTCTTGTTTTGAATAATTCTAGAAAAAAAAATTATTGTGAAAATGGTGAGATGGCCTATAAATAACATACCTTAGAAAGCATCATCAAAGAATTTATCCTCCCTTGAATTTCATCCTTGTTTACTTCACCTCCCCTCTTAAATTCAGCTTAGATATCCTTTGGTTACCTCAGTCACTTGTAGATATTCAATATTATCAAGTGTGATTAAAATGAGAGAGTCTTGCCTCTTATTTATACTTTCATGTAGCTTCCTCAAGTGGTTACCTTTTAACCATCTTAACCCACTTTCCTTATTTTAGGGTTAACCCACTTGTAACTTAGTAATTTCTCCATTAACTTTATTATTTAAATAATTTATTTTGTAATCACTTTGACTTATAGTACACTCATCACTTCACTTTATTATTTACCTTCTAAAATCTCTTAAACCACTTTGGTTGTTGTAACCTTTTGGGGCTTCTAGATGACTCATGAGGGTTCTCCAACTTCACATTGTCATAACTCTCTAACTGTGAGGATTTATGTGGCGTTCCACATACCACTAGAAATGTCATGACATGTACTATCCATATAGAATATTATTACCTAGAAATATATCAAAACTCATACCATTATCCATCAAACAAACTTGGGTTCCTTACCCAAACCTTTCTCCAACTTCACATGGCCATAACTCTCTAACCATGAGGACTTATGTGACGTTCCACATACCACCGGAAATGACATGACATGTAATATCCATATGGAATAGTCTTACCTAAAAATATATCAAAACTCATACCATTGTCCATCAAACAAACTTGGATCCATTACCCAAACCATTGTGCTACCGGAATTCGCTATCGAACTTTCTTCAAGGGTTGACATCAATGACAACCAACCCAATTAATCAAAAATATCCCCCTTTGGCATTGATGGAAATACTCTGATGAAATATTGAATTCATGTCACTCATGCTCCTTCTTTACCTTTACCTTTGCATTTACCTTTGCATCTGATAAATCTCTGCCCCTTTGTCATCAATGGAAAATCTATCTTTCCATCTGGGGTTGCTCCCCCTAAGTGAATTGTCCTTGGGGATACTCCCCCTAACTGAAATATTACCGAAACTAATCTTCCAACCTGAATTGTCCTCTTTATGGTGCTTCCTCTAAGACATATAAGATAAGAATTCAAAATAATTCATTTTGGAGTAGAAATTACTCCAAGTCATTGGTGTAGATACTCAAAGGCTTCCCATGGAAGTGGTTTTGTAAGGATGTCTGTCACTTGTTCTTTTGTGCCCACATATTCAACTCTGATGTTCTTCTCTGTAAATTGTTCCCATAGAAAGTGATACTTGATTGGAATGTGCTTCATCTTGGAGTGCATCATCGAGTTCTTTGAGATATTGATGGCACTTGTATTATCAAAATAGATTGGAATGGGATCATCATACTCAACCTGTATATCTGTCAGAGTTTGTTTCATCCATAGAACCTGTGTACAACATCATGCTTCTACAATATACTATGCCTTGGCTGTAGATAAGGATATTGATGATTGTTTCTTGCTTAGCCATGATACTAAACACTCACCCAAGTAGAACGTTGCTCCATTGGTGCTTTGTTGGTCATCAATCCAACCTGCTCAATTTGCATCTGTGTAGGCAATAAGTGATAGATCATTTCCTTTTGGATACCATAATGCAAACTCTTTTCTTCCTTTGAGATATCTGAAAATCCTCTTTACTGCTAATACATGTGATTCCTTTGGTGCTTCTTGAAATTGTGCCACCTATCCAACTGCCTGCATTACATTTAGTATGGATGTTGTCACATATAGTAAGATACCAATCATTGACCTGTATTTCTTCTGGTCTATAGACTTTGAATCAATATATTTTCTCAACTTGCAACTAGTTTGCATAGGAGTGGTAACTAGTTTGCAATCTTCCATTCCGAACCTCTTTAGCATTTCTCTAATATACTTAGTTTGAGAAATAAAAATTTCTTAGTTGCTTTGACATATCTAAAGACCCAGAAATAAGGATAGTTCTCCAAGTAATGACATTTCAAATTCATTCTGCATTCCTTTGCAAATTTATGGCTTAAGTTGTCATTAGTACTTCTAGAAACAATATCATCAACATAAATTTCAATTAATAAAATACTACCTTAAGTTACCTTGATGTAGAGGTTGTTGTATGTGCTTCCTTTCCATAGTTCATAGGGAGGTTTTTTATTGTTGTTTCTAAGCATTACTCTGTTTTGAATTTCAACTGTTATATGCATTGCATGTGTCCAAAACATATCTGTCAATTTGGAATTCATTAGCATTGTTCGAGCCATTTCCTGTGTTATTATCATCCATTATTATAATGTTCCTTTGTCTCTGAACCAATCTATGAATCCATTCTCTCATCCAATTTCATATATATGTCTAAATAAAATAAGTGTTCTTACGAATCCATCTCTATCCATAGTGTCCAAGACTCTACTTGTGAAACTATCCATAATGCTGACCCATTTATCACTATACTATCATGAAGTCTTGATTAATATATCAAATTGTACTTTTGTTAACTGAATTCTCTAGGGGTCTTATCAAACTCTGAAAGTATCTCTAAGAATGGTTCTTTGGTCTGTCACATCTATCGCATAGACTCCCCCTGCCTAATATTCATATTACCTGTGAGTCTCTAAGTCGGATGGCTCAGAAAAATTCCTGCTCTGATGTGTATTCATAATCATCTTCATTGGTAGATTCATCATCTCTTTTAGCTCTGAATTCTTTCTTTCTGTCTGTGGATTCATCTTTCACTACAATGCTTGAAAGTACAATCTCTTGAACTTGTTCCTTATTTACATGTCCTTCTTTTCTTTCAGTTATTTTCCATACTTTTTTGTATTTGACATCTTTCTTTTTCTCTGTAGAATTATCTTCATCTCGTTTTATTGCCAATATTGCAATCTATGGGACATGGTATGTGTTCACCTATTCTTCGTGTTTTCTTATCCGTACTTTCTTACATATGATAGTAGTGTTCTCTTTCATGGAATTATCGATCATGATTCTACAATCACTAGTTATGTGTCCATAGTTATGACATTTGTAACATTCAATGTTACATGGGGCCACATAGGAATTTCTTGCTTGAACATTTCTTTTATAATCCCTACAAAATGAAACCTTATGTCCAAAGTTATTACAATAAAAACAATGATCGTAAAATAAATTTGCATACCTGGGAGTGAATGATCTTCTTTCTAGCATAGTCCTTTTGAATTTTTTCCTTAACTAATCATGATCATGATTGAACATTATTTTTGGCTTGAACATGGATGGTCTTCTTGAAGATGTATCTTCGATAGTTTTCTTATATTATGGTTTACCATGATTCATTCATTTGAGTACTTATGAATAACTCTTTCAATTTTCTTCATTCTTCTTTTCTAGCAACCTAGAGTGCTTCTCTTCATTCTCTATAACTAATGTGGATGTTTCTGTTTCTTCGGCGTTCTTGTTGAACTTGATGATTTTACTTCTCAATGTGACAACTTTTTCTTCAAACTTCTCAACCTCTTCTTCTTTCTTCATTATCTGAGACTTCATGACTTCTTCTATTCTTTTCGCTTCTTCAAGCTGAATTTTTAATGTGATTATTTCTTCTTCAAGTCATTTCTCTTCTTGACCAAACTCTGCCTCAAGCTGGTTTAGATCGTTATTTATGATATTTCAATATCTTCTCTCTCATTTATGTTTCTTCCTTATGTGCTTCTATGTTGCCTTCCAAATAATGCTTTTGACATTCAATATTTTCTTCAATATTTATGGCTTCTTCTAGATGAGTTCTTAAGTTCTCGATGACCTGTTGGGTTTCTTCAAAAATGTGAACACTTTCCTTTTGTTTGATCAATTCTTTCTTGAGTGACTTGTTTTCTTCTCTTATTTCATCTAAAGCACTAATAAATTCTTCTTCATAATTGTCTTCCTTTTCAATTAGTTTTTCTGTCTCATTTCCTTCATAGGATTCTATTTCAAGATGTCCACGTTTTTCAAAATTAAAGAAAAACAACATACCTATGGTGATTGTGTACTCTTCATCTTTTGAATTTGTTTTACATGGTGAACAAAATTCTTCTTGATATGTATCTACATCTTCTTTGGCATTTTCTGAATCTGCGATGGGTGAAAAATATATGTCATGTAACTTATCCCAAAGTTCTTTGGTTGATGAAAATTTTCCAACATTTTCTCTTACCGGATCAGGTAATCCTTCCCAGATGAAATCCATTGGTATTTTATTATTATTCTTCAATTCCTTCTTGGCTAGAGTCTTTTCCCTTTTTGAACTATCATATCCTATAACAACTTATAGCCAAATATAATGTCCTTGTTCATGTAAAAATACTTTCATCCTTTTTCTCCACATCTCATACTTAAAACCATTATGACCATTAAACATTGGTACTCCATGTTATCGGGCTAATTGTTAAGTGCAGACAAAAATCAATCCCCCTAGATTCACTACGAAACTAGAACAAAACAAGACAGTGCACTACTCTTTCCTTAGTTTTCAATTATCAAATGAGAAATGGATCTAGAACATACCTTTTAAATATTGAAGATCCGACTTCGCCAATACAATCCAAGATCTGTCACAAGTTTTATGAGAAATATATGCAAATAAACACAAGACAACAAAGACAAGAATAACAGAGTCTATTTGATATGAAACTATGTACGTGATCAAGGAATCATACAATATGGACAAATAATATTCATATAGGAAAGAAAAGTATATTTGTATTAAAGAATGTGGAAGAAATATACAACTATATGCCTTGATGTTGTCAAGGTCCTTCCAATAGTTCCTTTCTTCCCATAAACTTCTTTCTCCAAGGATTCTGAGACCATAGATCTAATGGCTACTCACAATCTATCTTGACAAAGCAAAGCTCAAATCTACTCTAACCAAGATAACAATCTCAAGCCAAAAAAAACTCCTTTCTCCATGAGAGCTCCTCTCCTTTTATTAGATGAAGAGGATAAGGTGAGGAGGTTAGGATGATCCCACTAAATCATGAAAGCGATTAAGATCCAAACCATTCAAAAGCCACCTCACTATAGAAGATTCTCCTTCTAGAAGCATCGAGAAAATGCTTGGTTTTCCCACGTACGAAGGTCGCCACACCCTATCTATAGAGAAACATGCAGAAACTCTGCAGCCTAGCTATGGTGCAGCCTACGAAAATCAGGCATTTTCGCACCCTGTGTATAGAGCAGCCTGCGAAAATCCTCTTTAATAAGGTTTTTACAAAGGAAAATACAACTTCTTCTCTCAATAAAATTTCTTCTCCCTTCTTTCTTCAGGAATTCAAGCCACTGACCCCTCTGAAGGCAACAGATAGGTTTACATCATTAACGATCATAGGGATTACAAAAATAATGTGTAACAGAGATCCCTCCAAAGTATGAAGTTAGAACAGAGTGATAGCTTAAATACTTTGTCAAGTGTGTGTAGGGAACAAGGAACAGTTGTTCAGAAACCTGCCAACAAACAAGGAAATACAGTACAATAATATATCATCACTGAGGTAGGCATTCCCATACTTATAGTACAAATGAATCAAAGCATAAATTCTGACATGCAAATATCCATGTCAAGTAAGATAGGTCATGGCCACTAAACATACACCGTGGATCCATGCCATTATGACTCAAATCTAAACATAGCCACCAAAAATACACTATGGATCTATGTGTTAAAGACTCAAATTTGAACATAGCCACGAGACATACAATGTGGATCTATGTAACAGTACACTGAATATACTCCAACGCAACTTGAATCTATTAGAAAAGATTCAGGGTCTTCATCTCCACCATTCTATAGTATGAATCTAACCACGTGAATACATGTGTTGAAGTCAAACATGGTAAAACCACTTGATTATCGGTCATTAGTGTATATCATTAACAAGTGCGAGGGAAATCACCATTAATGTCAATGACTCCCAAGGTACTCTAGTACAATCCAACGAATGTGAATTAATGAGTTGAAGTCGAACACTCAGTGAAATATCTCGATCGGGGATCAATAATGAAAACCCATTGTTGAAAGCAAGGAAACCTACCATTAAGGTATGCAAGTTCCAAGGTACAAATTAGTTTATAAGTCTAATTCCTAGATAATGAGTTGAAGTCGACAGGAAAAGACTCATCACAAGAGGGACTTAATGTATCCCCCATCAATGACATGAAACGGGTAACAAGATTTGAAGTAGATCAGAGTAACAAGTGATTCAAAACTGACTCAAGGATGGTTGATGCAATAGAAGGCTTAAGGACTGTAGAAATGGCCAGCGCAATAGAAGGTTTTTCGAGTTTAATTTCTCTTTGAACATATTGACGACACAACAACTATCTTGGAAACATTGACTCAACAATAGGGATCACAGACCAATAAGGGTAATCTTATAAAGGAGTATGATCAAGAGACAAGCGGATTTTCCAACCTAGACACAAAGCAAGTGAAAGGGTGTCATGTTCAAAAGTGACTCTTCCATAGAATACAGGTTTAGATACATTTCTTTCCCAATTTTTCCCCCACCATTTATGGCAAGTACCTCTTTATTTTTACACAAGCTTGATGTAACATCCCAAAATAGAACTAATCCGCTCCGACCTTTGCATGCATTGGATATTCACCCAACTGCTCCACAGGGAATCAGGGAAAACAGTAAGTCTCTTTAATATTTATGCTCCACAACATATAGAAGAGAAAAAGGATTGTTGGCAAACCCTTCAAGACTTTCTAACAGATAATGAGATGAAAAATATTATTCTAGGGGGGGACTTAAATGTAACTCTAGCTCAAGAAGAAAAACGAGGGGGGTCTATCGTAAGGGACCCAGCCAGAGAGTGGGTGGAAGATTTGATCTCTACATGGGACTTATTGGACATTAAACCAACTAGAGGGCACTATACCTGGACCAACAAAAGGGTAGGCCCGGGGCACATAGTTGCCCGCTTGGACAAATTCCTTGTTCAAAGCTCTTTCTTGACGCTAGGACTCACAACCTCCTCAAAAATTCTCCCCCATAGCACCTCTGATCACAAGCCAATCAGCCTAGAGCTTAGGAAAGAGTACAGCCAAGGGCCCATTCCCTTCATATTCAACCCAGCATGGATACATGATAAATATTTTCCGAGCAGAGTCTCCAAAGTATGGACCAGCAAAGTTAAGGGCTCTCTGTTTTATGTTTGGGAAGAAAAATTGCGAAGGCTCAAGGCCGAGCTAAAAGGATGGGAAAAAAACCAAGCTGATCCAATCACCCTACGACTAGAAGCTCAAAGGCATCTAGAAAGTCATCAGCTCGCCCTGGAAAACAAGGAGATTACACAGCAGGACTTACTCAAGGAGGAGCAGCTTCAAAGGCAATGGTACAAATCTTGCCGAGATGAGGAAAGTTACTGGAGGTAGAAGTCTCGAAGTCTCTGGCTGAAGGAAGGTGACAGAAACACAAGATACTTTCATAAGTAGGCATAAGTAAGGAAGCATTTCAAGGCTATCACAGAAATCCAAGTCCAAAACACCATAGTCTCTGAACCGGAGGACATTAGGAAGGCAGTCTTCAAGACATTCAAAAATCTCTACACAGAAAATGAAAGGGCAAGCATAGTTCCCCAAATGTACCCCTTATCAGTGGTTCCAAAGCTAATAAAGAATGACATCAATCGAAATCTTCTGGAGGAAGTCTCACAGCAAGAAATAAAAGAGGCGCTTGACCAAATGCACCCGGACAAAGCCCCTAGACCGGATGGTTTTACAGCAAGATTCTTCCAATAATGCTGGGAAATAATCAAATCAGACTTAACCAAAATGATAAATAAATCATAGGCGAGCAGCAAGCTAGGAGAAAGCACAAACTCAGCCTTCCTGGCACTCATCCCCAAAGAGAAAGGAGCGCTCAACTTTAGTCGATTCAGACCGATCTCCCTATGTAACAG
The DNA here is from genome assembly GCA_000966675.3 of Picea glauca. Lineage (NCBI taxonomy): Eukaryota > Viridiplantae > Streptophyta > Pinopsida > Pinales > Pinaceae > Picea > Picea glauca. Next base: position 76,867 of record JZKD02S0217325.1, read on the forward strand.
GAGCTATAAAATTCTCACTAAGGTAATTGCAAACAGATTGAAGAGCATCCTCCCTCTCATAGTGCCAAAGAACCAAGGAGGATGGCAGGAAAATAGCAGATAACATAGTCCTGGTACAAGAATCTCTTCACTCAAGCCTACGCAGGAAGGATAAAGGTATGATTATTAAACTAGACCTTGCAAATGCTTTTGATAGAGTTAATCATAATTTCCTTTTTGAGGTAATGAAGAAGTTCAGATTTGACGAATCCTTTGTGAATTGGATAAGAGCCTGCATAGGAGCACCATGGATAGCCCCCATGGTAAATGGAAGAGTGACGAGATTCTTCAAAGCATCCAGAGGCTTAAGACAGGGTTGTCCATTGCCGCCTCTGCTATACGCAAGTCAAGCCTCAGTTCTTAGCTACCAATTGGAAAATGCCAGAATCTGCAGCAACCTCCAAGGTTTAAAAATAACCTAAGGCGTGAAGGAAATCAACCACAGGCAATTTGCAGATGATACCTTGCTCCTAGGAGGGGAAATCTGATTAGTAGCAAAAAGATTCAAAGAGGAGCTGGACGCTTATGCTGCAGTGTTAGGAAGCGAGATAAGTCAGACAAAAAGTAAAATTTATGGTTCGAACATAACACCCAATGAGATGTTGGAAATTTCTATAATTTTGGGGATGGAAGGGCATACGAAATGGGAGACTTTCACCTACCTGGGAACCCCTATCTCCAAGGCGAAACCAAGGACCTCCAATTGGAACCACCTAATAGATAAACTAAAGAAGAGAATTTCCTCATGGGGTGCAAATTGGCTAAGTTTAGCAGGGAGGATAGTACTCATCAAATCAGTTCTGACAAGTGTACCCATTTACCAAAATTCTTTGCTATTGGCCCCAAGCACCACAATTAAACAAATGGAAGCATTGCAGAGAATATTTTTGTGGGAAGGGGGGAAGCAATCAGGCAGAAGACTCCATCTAATAATCTGGGATAAAGTCTCAAAACCCTTCCTGGAAGGAGGACTCAACCTCAAAAACACCAAGGTACAGAACCTAGCCCTAGGGGAAAAACTGTTATGGTACATAGTCAGCGGTGACACAATGTGGTGCAAAGAATCCCTGTGGAAGAAATATTTTAGAGAAACAAGGAAGAGATGCGTGGAAAATCCCTGCAAAGAGACCAAGGGGTCCCTAATCTACAACCTTTGTAGAAAATCCATCGATCAATTCATCCCCCATCTGACCTGGGTGCCGGGAAATGGGAAAAAAATTAAAATCTAGGAAGACTCCATCCTCGATGACCCACCGCTGGAATTGAACCAGAACCTTCAATGTCTAAAATGATGGATGGATGGGAACAATCTGAAGACGCTCTTCGACATCTCTACATGGGGGACGGATAGACACAATTCATGGCAAGGATGGGCAGTGAGCAACCTGCCCCTGGACTTAGAAGTTGAGTGGTGTTCTCTAAAACTCAGTCTGCAGGGGAAATCCTCCTTAAGGAAAAAGGGGAAAGATGAGAGAGAATGGGGAAGAAATGCTAAACCCTACTCCACCTCACTGGGATACTCTACCTTTCAAAACATCCCTCATGTCCCACTAGACCCATCCTTATGGAAATCCATCTGGAATACAAAAAACATTCCCAAGCTAGACCTATTCCTTTGGACTCTCAGCCATAGCAGTATTCAAACAGGGGAAAACCTCCAAAAGAAAGTTTGGGAGGGCCCCTTCAGGTGCCTCCTGTGTCAGCATGCTGAGGAAACCTCTGATCACCTCCTCCTTAACTGTAACTACTCAAAATAAGTTTGGAAGTTGGCAGTTGGGTTGCAGAAGGAACTTCTCCTCCCCCAAGATATTCACTCCCTCCTCCAATGTTGGACCAAACTTTATCCGTTCCAATTGAAGAAGCAAAGAAAAGCCTTGAGGCTTTGGCAAGCAATCCCAAGATTAATCCTTTGGGGGCTCTAGTTGGAAAGAAATAATAGAATTTGTCGAGAAAAGGAAAGGAAGGCTCCCATAGTAAGCGCAAAGAACAGGTCTCTCTTTGGTGAATGGGCAAGCGCCCATCGCTAATCTAATTATAGTAGGGAGATGGAAGAGCAAGAAAATATTTGGAGAGACCAATTCCAAATCCAACAGCAAATTGGGAGCAAAATCTAAACTACAACCCCAGAACACTGGGAAATAAGGACAGAAAAGAGTGAATTCGACAATTGGAAAAGAGAAAAGAAAATCCACATTCTTTCCTTTGACGGAGCCTCAAAGGGCAACCCAGGTCAAGAAGGGGGAGGAGGTATAATTGTGAAGCCAAAAGCAGAAGTCATGGTGCGATACGCGATCGGTCTGGGCATCACCACCAACAATCATGCAGAAGAAATGGCACTCTGGCAAGGCCTGTGCCAATCCAAAAGCAATGGAATCCGAAACTTGATTATCATAGGAGACTCCCACCTATTAATTCGAGCTATAGCCCACTCCAAAGAAAGCCACAGTGCAAAACTCAATAACTTTTTGACCAGAATACGACTGCTCCTTAAAGGATTTGAATCGTTCCAAGTTTTTCATGTACTAAGGGAGCTGAACCAAGACGCGGACGAGGAGGAAAACATGGGAGTTGCGTTGGCACAAGGACGAATGATCATAAACGAACTCCGCTCCATGGTGGATCTACCATGACCCGACCTCAAGCTCAACAAGAAAACCCACGCAAGTGGCATGAAGGGGACAGGAAAAGACAGTGACAGATCTCACCCAATGAGGGCACACGCGACTGAGCAATCTGGGCAGAGGGAGACCAGGAAATCGATTCACATGCAAAAAGGAGGCAGCAAGATCACCCCCCCATACCTCTCGGGGATTGCACCGACAAACGAAATGATGGAATATGGGAGAATAAGCATAAATCCGACTGCGCCCTCAGTCCAGGAGCAGACCCATTCTAAGGCACAGAGAGAGCAGAAGGTGAGGTTTCAGCATACAAGAGCAAGAGGAGAAGAGATGGCCGCGAGTTCCAGTCGGAATCTCACTGTAGAGGAGCGATTGAAGCAACTTGATGACACGCTGGAGAAACTAAAGCAGACACTCCAGTTTCAGCTTGATTTTCTGGAGAATCTCGACACGAAAGTTGGCAGGTGACTTGAACAACTGGAGCAGGACATCACTACAGTTAAAATCGGATTCTCTGAGGAGCTTGACAAGCTACACTAGGAGATGAAAAGCCCCAAAGATGAATTTGAGGACAGAATCGGCCAACTTGAAGGAAATTTATCCAAATTAAACATCAAATGGAGGGAAGGCCCCAAAAATTAATTAGCTTCTTGACCTGTAGCTCCTTGATCTGTAGGGTTTTCTGCCATTTCAAGTATCTTGGCATTTTGTATATAATCCAAGGCTTTAAATAAGTCTGGTTTCAGGTTTCTGAACTGGTTTTGGGGGTGTTATGCCATCCTGGCACTTACAGCAATGCATTTTAGCGTAATGTAGGCAGCAGCTAAGTGAAGCCCTTCTAGTATGTAACTGATCAGTGGCTAGACCACAATTAATATAAAACCACTAAACGTTTTCGTCAAAAAAAACATCCCGCTCTGGCGCACTGAGAAAACTTATTCTTTGAGGACACTTGCTCGCAGGTGATCCAGACTATTATGATATTAAAACATGTGTCCTTGATTATGATGCGTTATGGTAGATGACATGATGTTTTGTTGCTTTGACATAGACAAGTGCTATTGACTCGGTTTTACTGAGTGTGCAAGGTTTTGGTCCTTGAGGATGCAGAGGCATCGACGGAACCCCTTGGACTCTAGATCGAGTCAAAGAGTGTGCTATTGGGGTTTGATGGTTTTACTATGATTTTAGTACATTTGATTAGATGATATGATGTGGACATGTCTGACATGATTGTTTATGATGCAGGTTGACGATAGCTTGTTGACCAGACTCACATATTGAGTAAAGGGGCCACACACCCGACTACCAGAGAGGTTGAGGGAGAGGTGTGGATAGTAGCCCTACCACAACCTACTAGCACTCTCGTCATGGATTGAACTATAGGTTAACGATTACCTAGTTTGAGAGGACCGACGATGCCATGAGGGTAGACTGCGATAGTCACTCATGATGATTCTAAGGGGCACGCAATAAGGCGGGGGCCTTATTCCTTAGAATCCCTTAGTCTCCCACAAGTTCACCTCGCAGAGTGTTGACTCCAGGGGTTATTAATGTCTACCAATCATTCAAGGAGTGAGTGGCACCCTTGTATTACGTGGTGCATCCTGAAGGGCACATCGCACAAAAGAAACAAAAGAAGCGAGTGGCACCCTTGGAGCACGTGGTGCATCCTGAAGGGCACGTCATGTGGATGATGCAGAAGGAACAAACCTAGATGGCCCTAAGACATTTAACACCTTAATAAATTCTTAAACAACTTCCCTAATTAAATGTCGCCCAGTTCAGAATCTAAGTCCTAAGTCTAAAACTTCTT
>JZKD02S0217325.1:90723-102081 GCA_000966675.3 Picea glauca
TGAAGTCTAGAGGCTGAGGCAAATGCCCCCCAAGCTTCATTTCATCCAACTGCAAAGGAGAATGAAATGAAGCTTCAAATACTAGACGAAGGACTTGACTCAAATAGAGAGGGGGGAATCTATTTCATTTTTAATGAGCTTGACACAAAAACAAGAACTATGCACCTATGTTTCATTTTTTAATGAGGTTGCCTCAGAGATGCAAAAACTATCCTCGTAAGTGGTTTCATTTTTTAATGAGCTTGAAATTAAAAAACCATGCTCAAGTCTGGTTTCATTTTTTAACAAGATTGAAATCAAAAAATCGTGATCATAGACCTCTATTTAATTTTTTAACAAGGTTGCCTCAGAGACACAAAAACTATCCTCAGCTCTCTTCTTGATCATGGATTCCAAGAGGACAATGCTCTGGAAGGAGACCATGTCAAGGGAAAAAACTCGGTCATGGCTTCCAAGAGGTCTTCACTGGAAGGAAGAAACACACTCTGGAAGGACACCATGTCGAGGGTCACGACAAGAGTAAAGAGATCAATCTCTAACAACCCTATCGAAGAGATCACCATGTCAACTACTGGATCTAAGTCATCAGAAGTCGAAGCCATGGACGACAATGCCACATAATTGACCTGTGGCGGGGGTGATACCGTCTGCATATAAGAACCATTTAGGGAGGTAATCCAGGCGGGGTCAATGAATGAAAGTTGATCAACAGTCACAACCCATCCATCGTGGGGGAAATATATCACACCAAAAAGAGTAGACACAATAGCTTTCATGGAATAGACATAATCTTGCCCAAGGAGTAAAGCAAAATCCAAGGGGTCTTGGACTACCATGACATCAATGAAGATAGTTTTCCCTCCCAAAGTTATTGGAAACTGAGGAAGGGTCCCTAAAGGTTGATTGGTTCTTCTGTTAAAAGCTAATAGATTCTACGTAACCGGCACAAGTGGAGGACAACCCAAAGCTTTCCAAGCAAAAGAGGACAAAATACTAATGGATGAACCTTCATCTATCAGTGTCTGAGGAATGTCTCGACCACAAACTTGTACTATAATCTGGAAAGGAATGTGAGAGGGAAGACGAGGTCCAGTTAGCATACCCCAATCAAAATGGATGGTCTCATTACTTGGAGGGGGTCCTACGGGAGAAGGAGGAATACCCCTCGACATGGGAGATTCTGTATCAACGAGAAAAACATGGGCAGTATCGGGTTTACTCTCTAGCGGGAGAGTAGGATCGACCGATGGAGAGATCATATCAACCACTTGAGTTTCATTCTCTAAGGAGAGAATGGGGTCGACATATGGAAACGGATCGACCACTTGGGTGACACTCTCTAATGGGAGAGTGGGATTGACCGAGGATGGGATCGGATTGACCATTTTAGTTTCACTCTCTGAGGGGAGAGTGGGATTGACCGAGGAAGGTATCAAATCAACTACTTTGTCAATTGGTTCAACTAAGGACATGACCAGATTGATGACATGATCAACTGGATTGACTGGTGAAGGGACCGGAGTGGCCATTCCATCAACTATTGGAGGGTTGAGAGAAAGCATACGGTAAGCAACTGGAAGTTGAGGTTGTGAAATAGTCATGTCTTCCAGTAATTTAGAGGCTTCATCCATACAAGGGCAAAGGTGAGTGAGATGACTCCCTTTGCATAACATGCACGGGAACTTGACTCTACTTTTCTTCTTCCCAACGGTATCATGACTAGTTAACAGGAGGTCATCAGTATGTTATTCAGAGGCTGATGACATGGGTTGGTCAGGATGTGTAGACCATGCTTCTATAAGCTTGGATAGATCAGGGAATTCCTTAAGAAGATGGCTACCCTTACAAAGCCTACTAGGGTACTTGGTCTTACGGGTTGTTTGGGTTATCTTGACATCATCAACACTCCCAGCATGATTAACAGTAACTGGTTGTTTTCCAACATGTTTGACAGTGGTCAGAAGTTTGGATCCTTGCTTAATTTTCTTCTTCTTTTTCTTTCTTTTCTTCTTCTTCTTATTCACCGAGTTACTAGCTTCATAACTTTCGCTCGATGAAGAAGATGAAACGAAAGGTGACCTTACAAGAGAAGAAGGTGAAGAAAACCTTACTAGTGAAGACGGTGAAGGATCAACATGAGGTTGATGTTCATGGGGGGAAGTGCTTACAACTGAAGCACTTACTGCATTCGAGATTACCTGAGTGGAAAACAACCACACCGAAAATCCAATTGTGAGACCTGGAAGGCTCAAAGTAGTGATGTGAGGAGGACCAACGATTCCATAAGAAGGAAAAACAAAAGGGTCCCCTGGAGCAGAGGTTCCTTCATTGGTCATTTCGGGAACTGACGCCATTAAAAATAAAAATCCAATCTAGATTTCACTAGGGAAAACAAACAGCACATGCTAAAAATCTAGTAAGAAAGCAAGCAAACAAAACCTTCTTACAATGAGCACACTAGTTGGTGATGAAATCCAACGTCACGGGAATAATGTAAGAAGGGGCTGAGATAGAGCGGGTGGAAAAGTTATGTTGATGACCTTCTTAACAGACTTACACCTTGGTGCAAGCTCCCACACATAATCGTGGGTATACCCTCCAAGGAGCCTAAGTGAGTTTGGCCAACATCGATTCCAGGTACCATGAAGACTTGCCCCTCCACAGTCACCTCGTGTAAAGAACCTAGAGATATAGGCCACTAAGGTTACCAATCACTACATTGATGCCTGGGGAAACAGTCGACAGTCTGATCCATGTGCAAGGGCAGGGTATCTAGCCCAAAATCAACTTGAAAGGCTTCCACTCATCATTGTGGGTATACCTCTCAAGCGACCCCCATAATACACGTAATCTCTACACCAAGACCAACAAAGTAGGGTGAGTAACTCTGCTAGTCTCAATGCGACCTCGTGATTGACCCTTGTGTTAGAAGGGCTTCCCAGGAAAAAATGTAATAAGTGGATTTAACCACTCCCTAACTCAAGATTGTATGTTTGTTTGCAACTTTGGAAAGTTATCTTTCACACCTATTCCAAATCCCTACAACTAATCTAATGTAGGTTTGCTACCAAAAAAGATAAAAATGTCTAATCAATTTTTATAAGTGCTTTATTTTATGGTTTTTGTTACTCAAAAGGAGAATGGCATGGACAATATGGTGTTTCGACCGACTCGAAAGCTATGCAAAGAGATGAAGATGCATTGTTTTTCATTTCAATGAAATCTATGGTACGAGAAGGAGAAAACGTTTATCATTCCCAGATGCACAATGTCCCAAAATCTTAAAACTCATCAATATCAAGATTCTTAAGAAATGAGAAAAAGGTACTGTACACCAATGCACGATCAAAAAATCAAAAAATCAAAAAATGCCAAGAATCATGCAATTCCGCTACTTCAAATGCAAGGATGCCCCCAATCTAATATAAAGGAAGAAATTAAATATTTTTGTTTCAAAAATTTCACTAAAATCAATAATGAACTTTCTTAAAATAAAGAAACCCAAACTAAAAGTTTTCTTTTAAAGCGAACTATTCAGAAGAAATCTAATCTTTCCCTAAACAATTCTAAAGGAAACAAACGCTTTGTAATTGAAAGACACTCAAAGAAAGAGACTAATCCTTCAAAACCAAAAAAAGAAAATATGGCTAAAAGTAACTCAAAGAATGTCAAGCAGACTATAAACAGATCAATATAGGCTCCAAAAGTTCAATCCAGTTGTTCAAAGCAAAACTGGGCATCAAAAAATGACAAGACCCAATCCAAAAAAATTTACAAACAAGTTCGCAGGCTGGCAGTGTATTATAGTGCAAGAATCAAAGATTCTTGCAGGCTGAACAAAGTTTGACTGTGAGGAGTTTGCACTAGACTTAACACCAGGGTGCGAACTCAGGTGTTTCTCACCGGCCACTAAAGGGTACAGTGCGAGAATGCCTTTAAACATGCAAAATTTTGAAAAAGGACTAAATTTGAGTGAGATTTCAAATCTAGAGAGTCGGGATGGATCTTCCACAGACTTAGAGACCAGAAAACAAGCAATCAAAGCAAGGGAAACTAGACTAACTAGGAAACAATCTATTCCCCAGTGGAGTCGCCAATTTTGTTATCAGACTAATCGGTAGGTGTGGACACTAACTGATCTCCCTAGATCCACCTAGATCTAGAACAAAACACACCAGAGCATGACGCTTTCCTTAAGTTTTAAATACTGAATTTACTAACTAAAGAAGGATAGGTGACATATCGTTTAAACATCGCTTCCTCTCATTATCGCCATCCTATCTTCGTTCCAACACTCATACAATGATGATCCTACAAAAAGACGCAACCAACCAAAGTGATAGCAATAGCATAAACTCAATATAAACATATGTATGTGATCAAGGAATCATACAATAAAACACAACAAGATTTATAGGAAAGAATCATATTACTGTGTCATATTAAATGTGAAAGAGAGATTACAACCATGGCCTTGATGTCGTAAGGCCCCTTCCAACTGTCCTTCATTCCCCACACACTTCCACTCCAAGAATTCTGAGAGCATAGATCTGATAATATTCACAATCTATCTTGACAAAGTGGCTCATCTAGCCAAGCTAAAAATATCCAAAGCTCAATCCAATCCAAGCTAATCCCAAAAGCTCCAAAGCTAACCAAAGCTAAATTTCTCCATGAGAGATCCTCTCCTTTTATAATTTGAAGAGGATAAGGTGAGGAGGTTAGGATGATCCCACTAAATCATGAAAGCGAGTAAGATCCAAACCATTTGAATGCTACCTCACCATGGAAGTTTCTCCTTCTAGAAGATTCGAGAAAACACTCATTTTTCCCACATGTAAGCATTCTCATACCTTTCCTATAGTGAAACCTGCGAACCTCTCGCAACCCAGCTATGGTGCAACCTGTGAGAATCATTCATTCTCACATCCTGCCTATATAGCAACCTGTGAACTTCCTTTTTTATATGGTTTTTACAAGGGAAAATGCAACTTCTTTTCTCAGGAAAAGTTCTTCTCTCTTCTTTCTTCAGGAACTCAGGCCACTGACCCCTCTAAAGGAAAAATATAGGTTTACATCATTAACGGTCATAGGGATGACGAAAATAATGTGTAATAGTCCCTCACAGCAGGGTGCGGAAACCAAACAAAAAATGGAAAAAAATAAAAGATTAAGAAGGTTTTCCAGTGAAGTTTAACAGTCAAAGAGTCAAGATGGATCTCTCAGTGACTCAGAAAACATAAACCAAGCAATCAAAGAAAGAAAGAAAGACAAACTAGGAAAACAATATGTTCCCCAGTGGAGTCACCAATTTTGTTATCGGGCTAATTGTTAAGTGCGGACACAAATCAATCCCCCTAGCTTCACTACGAAACTAGAACAAAACAAGATAGTACACTACTCTTTCCTCAGTTTTCAATTATCAAATGATAAATGGATCTATAACATACCTTTTAAATATTGAAGATTTGACTTCACGAATGAAATCCAAGCTCTATCACGAGGTTTATGAGAAATATCTGCAAATAAAAATAAGCCAACAAGGACAAGAATAACAGAGTCTATTTGATATTGAACTATGTACGTGATCAAGGAATCATACAATATGGACAAATAACATTCATATAGGAAAGAAAAGTATATTTGTATTAAATAATGTGGAAGAAAGATACAACCAGATGCATTGATGTTGTCAAGTTCCTTCCAACAGTTCCTTTCTTCCCACACACTTCTTGCTTCGAGGATTCTGAGACCATAGATCTGATAGCTACTCACAATCTATCTTGACAAAGAAAATCTCAAATCCACTCTAACCAAGCTAACAATATCAAGCCAAAAAAAACTCCTTTCTCCATGAGAGCTCCTCTCCTTTTATAAGATAAAGAGGATAAGATGAGGATATTAGGATGATCCCACTAAATCATGAAAGCAATTAAGATCCAAACCGTTCAGAATCCACCTCACTATAGAATATTCTCCTTCTAGAAGCATCGAGAAAATGTTCATTTTTCCCACGTACGAAGGTCGTCACACCCTAGCTATAGAGAAACCTGCGGAAACTCCACAGCCTATCTATGGCACAACCTATGGAAATCGGTCATTTTCACACCATGTGTATAGAGAAGCCTGCGGAAATCCTCTTTAATAGGTTTTTTACAAAGGAAAATACAACTTCTTCTCTCAGTAAAAGTTCTTCTCCCTTATTTCTTCAAGAATTCGGGCCACTGACCCCTCTGAAGGAAACAGATAGGTTTACATCATTAATAGTCATAGGGATGAGGAAAATAATGTGTAACACTCCATTCTCAAAATAATCCATGATCTCCTTCCAGTGGTTAAATTGTTTCCTGAAGGAACCGTCTCTGATACCAATTGTTGGATTACTCAAAGGGGGGGTTAATCAATAATAGAGAAATTTATTCCTTTTTACCATAAAATGCAAGTGTTATATCAATGTAGCATTATCATCCAATAGTTTCAGAGTAAATAAACAATGAACAAATGAGCAATCACACACATACACAGTACACCAGTGTTTTATGTGGAAACCCAAAGTGGGAGAAAACCACAGAATTTATTTTCTTATATGTCTTTAAGAATTACATTCATTTCAAGCACCAACTTCCTTTGTTTTCTAGCTGCAACTAGAAGGAGGCTCCAACCCCATAGTTTCTTAGGCCACAATATGAGGGAAGCTCCAATTCCCCAATTCTTTGTCTACAACCAGAAGAAGGATACAACCCCTTATGTTCTCCAGCTACAATCGGAAGGTGGCTACAACCACCTATCATTTCCCTGTCCAACTTCCTTGAAATAAGTAGAACGATGGAACCACTGTCACACTATCACTATGAGATATACTGATGTAAACTTTCTCCTATCAACCTACACCAAACAACATGTACCAATAATCTAAACCATGCATCAACCTGTACCTCAACCTGTAATCAAACTATACCATAAACAAGTGCATCAACCATGCACCAACCTATACCAAATAGCCTATAATCAAACTGTACCATAAACAAGTGCATCAACCATGCACCAACTTGTATCTCAACATGTACCATGAACAAGTGCATCAACCATGCACAAAAATTGTATGAATAACATGTCACAACAAATTTTCCAAACAACCTATCACAACAACCTATCTCATCAATCTCATCAACCAAATCAGATATACTCACCAAGATCAATCACCAAGACAACTCTCGAATATGTGCATCAACCAATCATAACACAACAACTCATAATCATCACCAAGATCAATATGTGCTTCTAATAATATAATAATACAAGTACGCTACATCATCCATAAACCATGTGTCAACAATACTACTAACAAGTGCCTCCAACAATGTACCAATTATGTATCAACTACTCATCAACCATGACTCATCAAGATGTACCAACAACATCAACTATACACCTCATGTATGTGCCAACTCATCAACTACTGGTCTCAACCATGTACCCAACATGTACCTCAACCAAAAGACCTCATTAATTTCATCATCCAAATCTGATTTGTAACTCTATAATAGACCTGGTGTATATGATCACATACCTGCAAACCTTCCTTAACTTTAACAACAAGAGACTAGCATTTTCATCAAACTTTACTTTAGTCTCACATGACTAGTTTTGGATTAGTCAACAACCCTAAATTGAAATAATCATAACTATGTACCTGTAATGAATAAATATATTAAAAAAGTACACAATGTTCTCCAGTGTCTTTTATGAAATTCCTCCAAGTTTCACTACTTGGATCCTCTCAAAAAAGGAGCTATAACAAAAATGACATACCTTATTGAATTTTGGATTATTCCATAAAGTGAACTTCTAGAGTGTGCCCCGCAAGGGATATTTGTTGTATGGATCTGAAAATTGTACACTGAATACTATAGATTTCACTCTAACCAATACATTTGGTCTTACTGAATTTGGATATTTTATGAATAATTTATGACATTTTTACCCAAAACACTTGTTTTAGACTAGTTTCAGGACTAGCCACAAACCCTATTTTCCATGGAGTGTAACTCCAAAAATACAACAACCCATAAGCTAAAATTTGTACCACGGCTACTTGGATATGTTTCCTCAACGACTTCCCAATTTCATGGTCTAAATCATTCTAGAAACAAAAATTGTTGTGAAAATTGTGAGATGACCTATAAATAACATACCTTAGAAAGCATCATCAAAGAATTTATCCTCCATTCAATTTCAGTCTTCTTTACTTCACCTTCCCTATGAAATTTGCCTTAGATATACTTTGGTTGCCTCAGTCACTTGTATATATTCAATATGTTCAAGTTTGATTAAAATAATGGAGCCTTGCCTCTTATTTATACTTTCATGTAGTTTCCTCAAGGGGTTACCTTTTAACCATCTTAACCCACTTTCCTTATTTTAGGGTTAACCCACTTGTAACTTAGTAATTTCTCCATTAAATTTATTATTTAAATAATTTCTTTTGTATTCACTTTGAATTATAGTACACTCATCACTTCACTTTATTATTTACCTTCTAAAATCTCTTAAACCACTTTGACTACTTTGACCTTTTTGGGCTTATAGATGACTCGTGAGGGTTCTCCAACTTCACATGAACATAACTCTCTAACCTTGAGGAGTTATGTGACGTTCCACATACCATTGGAAATGGCATGAAATGTACTATCCATATAGAATATTCTTACCTATGAATATATCAAAACTCATACCATTATCCATCAAACAAACTTGGGTCCATTACCCAAACCTTTCTCCAAATTCACATGGCCATAACTCTTTAACCGTGAGGACTTATGTGACGTTCCACATACCATCGAAAATGACATGAAATGTAATATCCACCTGGAATAGTATTACCTAAAAATATATCAAAACTCGTACCATTATCCATCAAACAAACTTGGGTCCATTACCCAAACCATTGTGTTACTGGAATTCGCTACCAGAATTTCTTCAAGGGTTGACATCAATGACAACCAACCCAACTAATCAACAGAATGTGTTCAGATGATTTTTCACCGAGTCTCCATCTCTCATCCTCAGGTTATAAAACTTTTTTCAGAGGAGAAAATTTATTTACCAGGGACTTAGACTGATACAAGTTCCCCAACGTATCCCATAACTCCTTGGTTGTATCTTCCTCTAACACATTCAGTAATACTGAATCTGAGAGACGCAATTGGATTGTGTTCTTCTCCTTCCAATACAACTTTTTCCAGTCATTTGTTGATGTTCATGTAGGTGTAGTACCTATATCCACTGCAACCCACTGATCTTTGTCTACCAACAAATCTTCCATCTTGAGCTTCCACATCTCAAAACGTTTCCCATTAAATTTCTCAATCTCTATTTTCGAACTCCTCGCCATTTCTCTTCACCTGAAGAATAAATACCACAAATATCCCACTATAACAAGGCTTATTACAGTACCAATCCAAACCCATTACCACAAAGGCATCCCCCTGAAGCCAATAATTTCTCTGATACCACATATAGATTTAAACCTTGTACAATATTTTACTACAAACAAATTTTCAATAAAAGAAAAAAAAATATACAATGGAAATTACACACATTACACAGATACTTTTCCCCTAGAAACCCAAACTGGGAAAACCAACATATTCAATATTCATTTACACCATACATTTTTTACAATAAAATATATATATATGAGCCAATGAAATCCAAAAACCTAATCCAATGACCTAGATTAGTCAACAACCCTAATTCCTTAACTGGAAATAGAAAACCATCGGCAAAAAACCATGTGTCGAAAAACTACCCATAAATGAACACGAAACCGAGGATCACCCAAAAATGGACACGAAAACAATATGGATTTAGGAAATTGAACCAATTACAGAGAGTTTTTACTCCTCCAATTGGTTATTCTTCCAGTTACTATAAAGAGTTTTCCAATGCCTCTTGTTTTGCAGACTTATGTCATCATTCATATTTAAGTCCATGATGTCTAAATCGTGTTTGTTTCATGCTCTTATTCAAGGTAATTTTCTACGTGTGGCAATCATTCCTCAGAATTATTGAATTTTCCTATCGGCCTTCTCATTGTCAAGTACTTCTGATAATCATTAAGAATAATTTTCCTATACTCATGCTAGTATGGAAGGCCCTCATTGACTTCCTGTTGATGGGTCAAATCTTATTGACTACAAAACATTTATCTAAGAGTTTGACCTAGAGTTGCACACTAGAATTATTTACATCATTAATAGAAAACCTTGCACTCAGCAGATGACACTTCATTAATTTTTACTGACTAAATGGTTTCCCTTGTGTTCAACGACAAGAAAATTATTCACAAATTGGTATTCTTGCAGTACCTTAGATTTTGTTTGACTCCATTTGTGGTTTCCTCACCTTTGTCAAAAATTTTCATTATTCTCCATTAGTCAGAGGGTGTTTTCATGTGTTATTATATCTGATGCACGTGAGAGACGTACTCAGTTGTGGATCCTTTCAATATTGCATCTGAGTTTTTCCAAATGTTTGGCCTTAGGTTGTTCCTCATGTTGGATGATGGGTGATGCCTTAATTCCATCCTTCAAATGAATCTCTTCCTATCAATTTCGCCTCATATTTCCATGGGATAGGGATCTATATTCTTCGTTAGTACCTTGGGGTTTGCAGTCATAAGTGGCAGGTTCCCTCACTATTGATAGTGGGAATACATCAATGTCCCCTGATCAATAGATTCTACAAGTGCTCTACATCAACTCATTTATTCTCACTCACTAGAATGTACTAGGTACCTTTATGTCCATTATCATTATTGGTGGGTTTTATTTTGTTTTCTAATGGTATACATCAATGAATATTAATCAAGTGATGTCTCATTGTGTTCGACTTCAACACATCTATTCACATAGTATGGACTCATACTATCAATGGTTTGCTTTGAAGACCTTAGTTTTGTAGTAGAATCACCTATTTTATGATGCTAAGAAAGTTGCATTGGACAATACCACTTCCTCTCTATGACATTGGTACTTGTGGGGGATCAGTTTATTCAACTCTCATTTCCATATATCATGTTTTGATTATGAGACATAGATCCATTGTGTATTCATTTTCATTCCCATGATCACTCCTTATATATATACATATTTCATGGATCTAAAGTGTACTTGATTTGGAGGGCGTGAAATTTTCACTCTTGAGCATGGGTATGCCCGCCTCAAGAAGAGATTAACATTACTTGTTTTCTATTGTAGGTTTTGTTCTTGGATCGATGTTTGATGACCTCTACTTAGTCCCATTGATTCCTCACCTCCTTGATTTATAATTTATTTATACCATCAGTTTCTCTTT
>JZKD02S0217325.1:143292-155725 GCA_000966675.3 Picea glauca
TATTACATCAATCATCAATCAATCAATCCTTTGACATCAATCAATCACTTGACATCAATAAATGACATCAATCAATCAAACCATTGGCATCAATGACAACATGATCCAACAGATTTTAGACTTGTTATCCTACCCATATGTTCAGATAGGACTGTCGACTGTACCCTCCCAGGGGTTGACTACGAGTTGGTGTCCGTAGTTTCCATAATCATTAGGTACTTACACGAGGTGATAGTGAAGGGAAGTCTCACTATACCTGGGAAAGACATTGGTCAAACTCACTCGGGCTCCTTGGAGGGTAAATCCACAATTACTGTGTGGAATCTTGCACCAAGGTGAAAGTCCATTAAGCATGTCACCATTGTAACTATTCCACCATATCCTATCCCCTTATTGATTTGATCACACGACGTTGAATTTCATCATTAACTAGTATGATCATCGAGAGAATTTTTGTTTTCTTGGTTTTGATTCCTAGATTTTATTAGTGTATGTTATTTCTTTTTGTTAGTTGGCCTTATATTTTCAGTGTGTACTGTTATTCTCCAAAATTGAGCTTGTATATGATAAATGTCTTCACCGATCGCATAGGATGCAAGGGTTTCCTCCGGAAGGCTACCAACCCTTACCTCCTAACCCTCCAGAAGACAACTACTGTGGAGAGGTAGAAAATCAATATGACACTAGGAATATTGTTCCTCCTCCGTTAGACAATTCAGAAGGCGCTTTGGTTAGGGTTGACAATCACACTCCTCTCACTACATCTGTTTCAATAACCCCTCTCGAACCACTTTTGCTTCGTTTAGACTCCCTTGGGAATGTCATAGACGAAGAGGTCCCACAGTTACCTGAGAGAGATTTTACCGAAACATATATGGGATCCACATAACCAACCTTTGGTGATGAGTATAGGACTCATGTTCATCCTACCACTACAGTAGATACAAATCCCACACCTACTCATTATGTATGGAGGACTTCATCAGGACGCGATCTCTATGGGCATTTTGAATCTTTTCGACAACCCTTTAATCCTCATGACCCTCCTGTTGAAAGTGGGCCATCTAGTCAAACGATGAATCACCCCATAGATAAGGTCATTAACCCTATTGTTTTGTCAGCACAATTCTATCCTAATGTTGGACTCATCACCTCTACTCATTCCCAAGGCACTTTGATCCCTACCCCCGCTTTACAAACTTTCACTCTACAGCTCCACATGTTCTGCACAATCCTGTTGGGACATCTTTTCACCTGAGAATGCAGACCCTTCACAACCAAATACAATTGACTAGAGGCAAACCACCATCTATCATACCACCATCCTATGGTGGGCCTACCCCTCTCGGGGAACAACCCCCTTTTCATGTTCTTCCCGGAGGGAAACCTCCCTTTGCCAGTCATACCCCGGTCGTTAATCCACCGCTGGCAGGGGGGAAACCTTCATCTACTGGAAACCCTTCACAATCATGGGGCATATCTTCTGGAGGCACATTTACCCAACCCCATGTTGGGGGGGCACTCATATCATAACCCACAAGGAGGACTATCAAAACTTGTTCCTTCCGGACCGTCTTATGGACAACCTTATCCAGGCGGCATCCCAAACACCACCTGGAGTCCTCAAGGACAACAACCTTATCCTCCCCATGGGTCCAATGTGTATCCACCTCTAGGATCTAATCCTTACCCTCCTCAAGGGTACAATTTTTATCCTCCTTATGGGAAATAAAATCACCCGGCTTATAATGCTTAGAACCCACTGGGTTATGCAAACGTTTCCCAGCCATCATCGAATCCTGCTTATCCTGGCCAACAACAACTGTATGTAGGAGGACCTACTAGTTATAACTATCAACCTAACCTAGTTTATGGTCCTACTGGTGTTCCTATGCCACACCAGTATCATCCGCAAAATAACCGACAGCTACCTTTCCTTGCGAATATGGATCTCCCAGACTTGTCTCGGTTAACTAATGATCCTATTTTTCATTCACCGGTTTGGCCAGTTATTCCAACTAAACTTCCTTCCGATATTCTGAAATTTGACAGAAAATATGGAGATGATCCAAATAACCATGTGATGACTTTCCATTTGTGGTGTTCATCAAACTGCCTCATGGATGATTCTATACGTTCGTGTTTTTTCCAGCGAACACTTACGGGCTCTGTAGCAAAGTGGTATATTGAACTACCACGTGCTTCTTTTCATGGTTTCAACTCCCTTTCCATGTCTTTCCTCATGCACTTTCAACTACCTATTCACTACGAGATGAGTACAGAACTCTTAACCTCCCTTCATCAAACTAACTCCATACATATCTATGACCATATTCATGAGTGGAGATGACGACGAAGGATGATCAAAGTAATCATTCCTGACATATTATTGGCAGAGTGTTTTACTAAATCACTTTTACCCCCGATCACTCGCAATGTCGCTATGGGTGGTGCAGTCACTGAGGAAGAAACCATTACTTGGGCTCAGTACTTACATTTGGTTTATTCACAATTTGGTACTTTGTATGATTTGCTTCTGAATGTTGCTCGAGCTAATACCGATCCATCCAAGTCGTCATCCTCATCTCATGCAAATGGTGTTATCGGTTCCATCAAAACTCAATATACTTCCCAATCGACCACACTCTCCTCTACCTCCCCCCAAACTCATATCTCTGAGGTGAATGTAGTTCAATTTGGAACTTCACAACAATTCGGAGGTAATACGAAGAAAAAAAATCAATCAAAAAATACTAATAACAATGAACAACCAAAAAATCAAGCTCAAACACCTGCTACCGAAAAGAAACCACAACGGAAACTGGAATTCTCGTGTATCATTTGTGGTGACAAACACTACACTAAAGACTATCCACATTGCAATGAAGTGGCCAAAATTTTCCAGGGAAATTCACAACCTATTGTGCTCACTCAACCTTTTCCACAATAGCAATCCATGGTTGCTCAAACCCCCTCTCCTGAGGGCAGTTCTAGCCATCCTCATGATGAGGCCTCGATGAGTGCACATATTTATATGTTTAATGGGATTAATTTGAACACTCTCTCTAAGAAATACGACACACCAGGTAACCCTGACAAAGGAAAGGTCACTAACGGTACCGGTACTTTACCAGATCCATCACCATCCTCCATTATTCCTCCATAGGTTAATCCTTCGTATCAACCACTTCATATTGAGAAACCTACATTTGACTCTATCTTACACCCTCCTAACAGAACTATCCACAAAGATACCTTTAATCCTAGTTCACGTGCTGCCTAAAACTACAACATTGTTGAAGATTTGGCTCAAGCGTTGTGTGCTATGTCTGCGTTAGAAGTTCTACAACACTACCCGAGCCAATGTAGAATTCTCTTGGAATCTATTGGTGTTTTTGATCCTGATTCGTCCAACCATATCATGTTTAACCTAGACAATTATGTGTCTCGACTCTCCCACCAACTTGCTTTCCAAGTTGATGTTGTTTTTCACAATCAACAAATCCACCGAACTATTCTGGATGAGGAAGCCTCAACTTATGTCATGTCTTTAGCATGTTGGAAAATTTTAAAATCACCTACACTTAACAAATCCCCAATGATGTTATGCACCTTCGATGGGCGAGGTTTTCATCCCCATGGGCTTTTACAGTCCCTTCCCATCCAATTGGGTGGAAAAACTGTCACTATTGATGTCGAGGTGGTTGATGCTCCCCTCGATTACAACTTGTTACTTGGAAGAAGTTGGTTTTATGCTATGACTGTTGTTTCCTCATCAGTCTTTCGATGTGTACAATTTCCTCATCAAGGAAAAATTGTCACTATTGATTAGTTAGATTTATGCACAACCGATGTTCACGCTCCCGCTACCAACAACATTACTTTCTTAGGAGACCACAAGATCACATATGAAAGCGTTCGTGTTGGCTTACTAAAATATTCCAGCCTCATGGGTACCTTTCCTACACCACTTCCACCAACTACACATCATATTGCCACTGTTGATATGATTTCGACCGCAGCTTATCAATCTTTGGAATCATCTGACCCTTGGATTGTACCTAGTCCTTTGGAATTCGATGCATTAGGTGACACAGTGCCACTTAGTTCAGCCGCAACCTCACACATTTCTATCCAATCCACTTCTCCCTCGTTGGATGACCAACATCTATTGGCACCTGACAGTTACTTGATGCCATCATGGTTAAGTTCCTTGTCGTCTGTGATCGACTACATTTACCCAATTTTTCCCTTGGATGAATCTATTATGGAAATGTTGAGAATTGATGAGCTACCTTGGGATGATAACCATCATCGATCCTCTTTTTTTCCCCCTTGCGAAGAAATTCAGGAAGATATATAGTCTATCTCCCCTTGTGATGTTGATTTTCCATCATCTCCCATGCCTTCAACTTTTGATGATTTGGATCTGGTAGTTGACATGGTGATCTCTTCGATGGGGATATTGGATCCTGATCTCCTTACCCATTCCGCGACCCTCGACATGTGTTCCTTCCAGAGTGATTTTATTCCATCCAGTGAAGATCTCTTGGAAGCCATGACCGGGTTTTGTTCCTTGACATGGTATCCTTCCAGAGCATTATTCTCTTGGAAGCCATGATCAAGGAGAGTCTACAAGCACATTTTTTCTCTCTATAGAAATCTCATTAAAAAATGAAACAAAGGTCATGAGCATAGTTTCTCTTCTCTGTAGCAATCTTGTTAAAAAATGAAACAGAGCTCACGAGCATAGTTTATTTTCTTTGTAGCAAGCTCGTTAAAAAATGAAACAACAATCTAGGGATTGCACCCAAAGCCCTGAGCATAGTTCTTTTTCTGTGTCAAGCTCGTTAAAAAATGAAACAGTCACCTCTATTGAACCTTCATTTCATCCCCTCTTATCCTCTTTCTCCCTCTAATAGAGAAATTGGTGACAACCTCAATGTCGGTGAATGAATTGAAGCTTGGAGGGCATGTCTCCAGCCTTTGATGATCATTCTGGAGTTAATGCCCTAGATTTCAAGACAGGGGCATACCAATATTAGTATATGTTCTTTCTCATGCTTGTAAACACATGAAAATGCAATTGGGTAAACTTTTATCTCTTTTTCGGACCCGCATGGATATACGAAAAAGGAACCCCTTGGAGTGATCTTTGATCTCTTTTCAGACTCTCTAAACATGAAAAGATTGTTGAGTGATATTTCTTCCTTTCCCACTCGTTAAAATGTTTTAAAGGGCATCTTTCGAGTGATAATTTATCTCTTTTTAGGCCTCGCGAGACTAACATTATGAAAAATGACAACATTGGAGTCATCTTTAAGTTGTTTTCAGACTCTCTAAATATGAAAAACCACCGAGTTTACCTTCTCTGGACTCGTTAAACAATCATACATTGAAGGGCCCATATGGGACCAAACCCTTACTTCTTCCAGTTTGTTAAACAAAGGAAGAGGGACTTACCGAAGGTGAGTCATATCGAGCATGTGTTACCCTCCTCGAGCTCGTTAAATTAAAAAGAGGTACTCATCTATCTGTATGGGAGGGAAATTGAAAGAAGCAAGCCAATAAGTTTTTTGAGAACACTACCAGTAGCCCTTATGATCTCCCTTGAACACGGCACTTTGTCTTTGCATGCATTTTAATCTGCTGAATCTCTGCACTGAGCCAATCCTCTGAGTTTCTTTTACTCCTTTGGGTCACCTAACAAAAGTCACAGCATCCACTGCATTATCAAGTTTTGGTCCATGTCACATTTCTGCTGATGTGCCTCAATGTTCAAGGGAAGTATCTACCTCGAGAGTCATCCATCACAAATATCTTGTTTCAATACCCATGTCAGTCCATGTTCATTTGATCTACCAATTACATCTCTATGTCAGTTTCGTGTCGTTGATGGGGGATACATCAAGGCCCTCCTTCGACAAGTTTATTCTTGTCGACTTCAACACATTATCCAGGAACTAGATTTAGAAACCAGTTAGTACCTTAGGATCTGCATGCCTCAATGGTAGGCCTCCTCATGTTCGACAGTGGATTTACATCATTGACTCATGATCAGATGATTCCACGGATGTTTGAATTCATCTCATCTATTCACATTCGTTGGAATGTACTAGAGTACCTTGGGAATCATTGACATCAATGGTGATCTCCCTAGCACTTGTTAATGGTTTACCTCATTGACTAGTAATCAAGTGGTTTCCTCCATGTTCGACATCAGGACATATATTCACATGGTTAGATTCGTACTACATTGGGATTGATAAGAAGACCCTGGGTTGAGTCATCACTCTTATATGCACTTTGCCCAGTTTACGAAGGAGTTCTCTTGAACTATGACACATATATTGTTACATAGATCCACTTTGTATTAGTCGTGGTTATGTCTTGTCATTTCATAGATCCACTGTGTATTCTTTGTGGCTATGATCAGTTCAGGTCATGGGAGTATAGATCCACATTGTATCTTCAGTGGCTATACCTTTTGTCAATATAATTATGGGTCCGCGGTGTATTTTATGGCGGCCATACTTAAAAAGTCTTTATCACTCAAGCATAGGTATGCCTGCCTTGAGTTTGAAACATGTCATAATATTTGTTTGATGGTTGTGTGCAGCTTTTTCCAGTTTCTCTGCGTCCATACCCTTTCTCGAAAAAGTCTACAAAGTACTTCATTCATCATCATCTTCTAACTTCGTACTTTGGGGGGGGAATTGTTACACCTCAAAATTAATCACTTTGATAGTGTCGCAAGTGTCGTCATTACAAGTGTTGTAAGTGTCACATCTTGTCCACAAGTGTTGCATCTTAAATACAAGTGTTTCAAGTGTCACAAATAGTATACTACCATATTGCCTATGTTGTGTGTCTAACGACATAACAAAGACACTTAAGACACCCCAAAGACTAGTTTTGAAGAAGAGAAGTCACTTGACAGGGAGTACAATCCTTTTTCCATGGAAAAAAAACTCAAAAACTAAATTTTGGAGAGGAGTTATCCCCTACCCACTATCAAGGAGTGTTGGCACTCCCTGAGCCTCTTTGGGGGAGTGCTTGAGTCCCCTGTGCACCCTTTTGTGGGATCAATACTCTTTTTTTGGCAAATTCTGGGTTTCTTGAGACAAATTAGGGAAGAATCACTCAACTCCTGAAGGTAGTTAGATTCGAATAGATGGTCAAGGCATGATCTTAGGGAAGGTCCTCAACTGAAGGAGAGGAATCCTCAACTTATCCCAAATATCTCTCAAGTGGTTGGACCTCTCCAAGGTTATATAAGGAGGCCTTCTCATGGTGAAAGATACATGGAAAAGATTGGAGATGTGAAACTTATGATCGCATGAGTGAGATATCATCAAAGCAATCAGTGAAGATTACTTGAGCAAAGGGGTTGGACAAGGAGAACTGGAAGAAGTTGTTGCACCTTCATTTAAAGGATTGAGCTAATATCAGTAGAGTAGGAAGTCCATTGTATCTTTGTTTGTTTTGCAGGACCTATCAGGGAGCTCGAGATCAAAGCTCAACCTGGACATTGCAGGGACAAACATCATTAATAAGGTACATATGTTTCTCCTTCTCTTTCATTTATTAGCTTGATTAGATCTAAAAGGAATTCAGTGTCCATGTTAAGCACTTTTATGTCTTGGCCATAGGATTCTAGAGACCAAGAGGGAATCCACTTGTCTATAGGGGGATTCACCTACAGCAATGGGGAGATCACTTCCTTGGCGGAGCCATCTAATGGTGTACGGTTGTGGGTGTGGCATTGTTGGTAGGGAAATCCGCTTGACGACCTCTACTGAGATGAGGTTATTCTGGCTACCACTATCAATGATGAAGTGCAGTGGGGTGCCTTTTACCCACATCTTTGAATGGAAGAGGTGATCTCCTTCTTTTGGCTCGTCTAGTTCACCAGGATGGATCTTGGTGGTAGCAATGGTGGCGCTGGGTTACACATCAATGATCCGTATTCCCATTTTTTGTTCTGGCTTAGAGTCAGAATTCACATTTGATTCAGAGAATTTCACTTCGGCCACCAACGACTACTTTGAGTGGTAATCAGTAGTGTTATGCCAAGGGCTCTTATGGAAGTCGCACCACTTCCCGGTATCTTTCTTTGTCTTTTCGTTGTCCTTCTTTTCTTGTGGCTTGGACTGGTTGTCCTGATACTATCCATATTTTCTCTATCCTTTGTTCTGTGGGTTGGGGCCACCATTTCTTGACTTTTTTTGTGAGGGTTTCCCAGGCCTCAATTTCCACATCTTTTGTTTGATCTTCTACTCGATTTTGAGGGCATATCGATAGGCTGCACCCAAGGATGATATGTATATAAATTCCATTTCAATCTGGATGTATCTATGTAGAGAACCATGATACTTGAGCACCAGATGTCACTCTGAATCTTTGATACCCAATTTGGTGCATAAGGTATGGAAGATATTTGTGAAATCGAGCACTGCATGGTCTCTTTCTTGCCACAGTGTGGTCCATTTGGTATACAAGTCGTCATAACTTTCGATAGGGTAGTATTGTTCCTTAATAGAATCCTTGAAGGATTCCCAAGTGGGCATGACTAAAAATAATGAGGTTTCTTCTATTTCCTTTTGCTCACAGAAAGTTTCCCACCAACCTTTGACATGGGGAATGGCTTTGAGGAGCGCAAAGGTAATCTTTTCTCTATTCGAAAAGTTATGGACAGAAAAATACCCTTCTAGTAGAGTCAACCACTTTTCTACAACATCTGTGTCTATCTGACCTTCAAATATAGGAATATTGAAGTTTATTTGTACCTTGAGGGGGGCAGTGCCTCTGTTCGAAGAAGATGTGTCGCATGTTCGTATCCACCGAAGGGTTTGCGCGAAACTATCCATCATCTCGTTCCTCTGTTGCGTGAGGGATTCCTCAATCAACAGTTTGAAAGGACATTATGTCCCATCATATTTATTTTCTCCTACCATGAGAGGTCTCTTGGGCGTGCGAGAGCATCTTTCCTCAAGAGAAACAAGCTCGAGACCCAACTCTTTGTACTCTGACCTCATTGGGAAAATGCATTAAGACGACAAGGAGTAGACCGCTCTAATACCATTGATCCGGATTTTATCAGTAGAACAAAATGAATACAAATTATTAATAGGTTCTTAACACAAAATAACAGAGATACAGTAAAATTGGTTTTCTATTCAGTAATGAAATAAGCTGAAACTATAAAATGCAGCGGAAACAAGCTTGCTGGAATGGTGTCGGCTTATCTCTGAGAAGAGATGTGACAGTAGCGCGCATTCGCAAGAATAAGATTACAATGAGGCTCTGAAGGAATTTTTACAATAAACAATAATTCCAAAAACCCTAGACATCCAAAAGCTAACCCTAGGAGATGAAGTGCCAAAAGTCATGTGGGCCCCGTTTGGGTAAGTTAGTACATCAACTTCCTGGGGTCGTAACTTTTGCATACGATATCTGTTTTAGGCGTGTGATAGCCCTTTGGAAAGGTATCATCGAGGAGATTCATTTTTGGGGCTCAATCATTCCTTTGGATATCATTGAGGATCTCAATCCTAAAAAACCTTCATTTAGGCCCTCAAAATGGCCCTGGAAGTTAACACTGCTAAAAATAGTAAATTGCCAAAATTGTCGAAAAATTGTTTTGAGCCAGTTGGAAAAGGTGGGTGGCCACCAATATCCATATGGATCAATCCTCCCTCCTTAGGAAGAAATGGTATCCATTACGTTGAGGTCCCCCATCAGATGAGGAAATTTCTTCTGAATTTGGCCTCGAGTAAGCCACTTGCCTTGATGCAGGAGCTGCCCTGCTTTGACGACTCATAAAAGTTGGATCCTTTGTTGTCGAGTGCCCTTGATTTGTGTATCCACAATATGATCATTGGTTTCATGTTGTATGCAGTCATGGTTGAGGTCTGTTGGTGTTATTTGTTCTGCTACTTCTGAAGTGTCCAATAATGGTGGGAAATAAGGGCGAAGGACATCCACGTTGAACATTCAGTGCAGGCCAAGGAAGGGAGGAATGTTGAGCTCAAAAGCATTGTCCCCCAAAGCCTTGGTGATAGTGTACATCCCATAATGGAGTGGGTGAATCTTCTAATGAGGTCCTGTAAGGCGTTCTTTTTGCAATTGAAACCAAACTTTGTCGCCCACCTAAAACTTATGTGGCACCCGATGTTGATAATGGCGTTGTTTGTACTTGTCATTAGACTTTTGTAGGATATATTGAACCTATTGGCAGATGTGTTAGATCCGCTCAATGAACCAGGTGGCTTTGTCAGCTTCAATTGGAGCAGGAGATGAGTCGGTCGAGGTGACCATAAGGGGAAGTGCAACATCTATTGGACCCAATGATTGGAATCCCAACCCCACCTGAAAGGGGTTGTGGTCAGTTGAGCTATGCAGGGCTCGGTTGTAGCTATGCTGGACATAGGGAAGTATCTCATCCCATGTGTGAGGATGCTTTTAATTATACATGTGAAGGATATTCACAATCATTCGATTTACAACCTCGGTTTGGCCATCTGTCTGGGGGTGGAAGGTCGTGGATTTGATGTGCTTGGTGTCCAACAGTGAGAAGGGCTCGACCAGAATGTGTTGATAAATAGACTATCTCGATCTGAGACAATGGTTTGTGGGATTCCAAAATGTACCCAGACTCGTTCAAAGAAGAGCTTGGCAGTGGCCTCTGTTGTGATGCTCTTCTTGCAGGCAACCAAAATCACCATCTTAGAAAAGTGATCAACAACCACAAAAAGACAGTCATTTCCCCACTTGGTGGATGGGAAGCCCAACATGTATTCCATTGAGATGGATTCCCATGGCTTGTCAAGAGTAAGAAGAGGGGTGTACAGGCCCTGTTTCTTAGTGGTTGGTTTGGAAATAGCACAGGCAGTGCAGGACCTGATATACTTGTTGACCTCCTGTCGAAGTTTTGGCCATTAGAAACATTTATGTAGCATCACCACTGTCTTTTCAATGCCGAAGTGTCCTGCCACCTGACTGTAGTGGGATTCCCATATCAACTTCACTCGCTCACTTGATGGAACACAGATATGGCCCAGACGACACAACAACCCATCCTGAAGATGGAAATTATGGACAACTACATTTTCACCAGACATTTGGTAGGTGGTGACGAAGTCAGGGTCTGTCTCATAGAGTTGGGGCCATCCAAATGTCTCATGGCTGCAAGAGTCTAGCACCGTGGTGAGTGTCGCGACTGGTGGTCTTCTAAGGCAATCAGCGATGCGATTAGTGCTTACTGTTTTATACTTGATGTTGAGGTGGAATTGTTGCAAGTATGTGTACTACTTTTGATGGTGGTCATTCTGCAATTTTCCTTGTGTCTGCATGAACTGTAGTGGATTATGATCAGTGTGGATGACTGTCTCCTTCCCAAGAATGTAATGTCTCCATTAGCTAAATGCTTGTACAATGGAGTACATTTCCTTGTCATAACTAGGGTACTTACTAATAGTATCTGATAGTTTCTCACTATGATAGGCCATGGGGTGGTCGTGATGTGTGAGAACGACGCCCATAGCATAGTCTAAAGCATATGTCACAATTTCAAAGGGATGTTGTATTTCTGGTACTAAAAGTATTGGGGTTGAGCACAAGCGTTGCTTCAAATCATCGAACACTTGTTGATGGGACTGGACCCACGCAAATTTTTCCTTACCACGGCCCCTGTTTATTTGGATGAGGGCCCATGCAATATGGGAGAATCCCAACATGAACCTAGGATAGAAATTAGCAAGGCCCAAGAAGCTTCGAAGCTCAGTGAGTGTTATTGGGGTTGGCCAGTCACGGATGACTTGGATCTTGGCTAGATCCACATGTACACCATGCTGATCAATGATGTATCCCAGGTAATGGACCCTGTCCATGCCGAAGGATCATTTTTCCAAGTTGGCGTATAGTGTGTGCTACCGCAGGGTGTGCATGTTATTGGATAAATCTGTAAGTGCGGACACAAACCGATCTCCCTAGATCCACCTGGATCTAGAACAAAACAGGACAGAATGTGACGCTTTCCTTAAGTTTTAGATATTGAATTTACTAACTAAAGAGGGATGAGTGACATACCATTTAAATGTCGCTTCCTCTCACCATCGCCATCCTAGCTCCATTCCAATGCTCATACAATGATGATCCTGCAAAAGAACTAAACCAACCAAAGTGATAGCAATATCATAAACTCAATAAAAACCTATGTATGTGATCAAGGAATCATACAATAAAACACAACAAGATTTATAGGAAAGAATCATATTATTGTATCATATGAAATGTGAAAGAGAGATTAAAACCATCGCCTTGATGTCGTAAGGTCCCTTCCAACTGTCCTTCATTCCCCACACACTTCTTTCTCCAAGGATTCTGAGACCATAGATCTGATAGCTACTCACAATCTATCTTGACAAAGCAA
>JZKD02S0217325.1:160499-206853 GCA_000966675.3 Picea glauca
TTTCTTGTTGACTTTTCAACACTCCCTCTCAACAAGAAAGGGATTATCCTTCACCCCAATCTTGTCTCTATGATATTCGAATTTTCTCTTGGTGAGCGCCTTCGTCAGAATGTCTACATCCTGATCTTCCGTAGGAATGTATTGAAGCAACATGATCTTCTGCTGCACACAATCTCTAAGATGATGATAACAGATATATATATGCTTAGATCTATCATGAAACACAGGATTAATTGAGATTTTAATGCAACTCTGATTATCACAATGAATCACTGTCAGATCTAAATGAGAACCAAACAAACCAACCAAGATCTTTCTCATCTAGATAGCCTCACATGCATCTTAACTCGCTTCCATGTATTCTGCTTCTGCTGAACTAAGTGCCATGGATATTTGTTTCCTAGTTGTACCAAGAAATAGTTGTATATATGATACTAAATATCCCCCTTGATGTGCTCTTTCTGTCCGTTGGGTTTCCCGCCCAATGTGCATCTGTGAAGCCATGCAACTTCACCTCATCCATCTGTCTGTACCATAATCCATACTCATATGTTCCCTTCATATTTCTCAGGACATGCTTACCCGCCTTCCAAAAGAGTTTGGTAGGCTTAACCATCGCTTGACTTAACTGGTTAACTGCATAGAAAATGGCTGGTCTCGTGTTCACTAAATACATTAGTGAACCCACTTACTACTGATAAACAATAGCATCCACTACCTCTCCAGAAGTAGCATCCTCTTTCCTCCAGTTTCCTAGAAGAGGAGTATCCATGGGTTTGCAGCCCTCCATGTGAAACTTACCCAGTATCTCCCTTGCATACTTGCCTTGAGACACAAAAAGTTCACCATCTCGCTGCCATATTTCCAATCCAAGGAGATAATGAAGGAGGCCCAAATCCTTCATATTGAACTCCTTTTCAAGGTCATCCTTGCATGAGTGTATCAGTTGCTCATCACCAGTCAGTATTAAATCATCAACATAAAGAACAATGATTAAGAGCTTACCCTCCACCAAAATTTAATATCCCGTCGCATAACAGTGATCTTACTATTCGGAAAATACACATGATAATTATGGGGTGTTTCTATGTACCCCACAAATATCCCAACTTCAGCAGTTGGTTCCACCTTCTTCCTGGCATCCTTGTTCACATGCACAAAAATAGATGAGAAAAAAATTTTAAAATGAGAAACATCAGGTTTCTTACCAGTGAAAGCCTCTTCAGGTGTACTCATGCCAATTATTCTATGAGGACAATGGTTTTTTACATAAACCACAGTATTGCATGCTTCTGCCCATAAATGCATTGGTAGGCCCTAATCATGCAACATCGCTCATGCAGCACCCACGATCATTCTATTCTTTCTCTCTGCGAAGCCATTTTGTTGTGGGTTATGAAGCGGTATGAGTTCTCTTTGAATTCCCTCTTTGCTACAGAATTATTTAAATTCGTTAGAGATGTATTCTCCACCATTATCAATCCTTAGAGCCTTCACTTTCTGCCCCGACTCTTTCTCCACCAATGCTTTAAACTCGCAGAACTTTGAGGATGTTTGATCCTTCTTCTGCATGAAGAATATGCAGCATTTACGAGAAAAGTTATCAACAAAAATAACATAATACCTATGTTTTGTTGTTGAAGCAACTGAGAATGGTCCACACACGTCTGTGTGAATTCTCTCCAGGATCACCGAAGCATGGTTCTCCTTTTCATGAAAGGTGGACTTTACATACTTCCCCAGGGTACACCCCTTTCACTGATCTAACTAAGAAAGTGTTCCCCTTGGAATTCCAGTAGATATTTGTTGCATGATCTTTAAGGCTCCATGATGAAGATGGCCCAATCGCCTATGCCATAATTCACCCTCATCTCGTCTCACCACTTTTTCTTCCTTGCCCATCATGGCACCACAGCCATCTACCTCCAGCATGTGGAGATTCTTAAATTGAATCCATATCTTGTTGACTTGACCCGTTGCTTTATGTCGTGAGAAAGATTTTCCATCACTGAAAACAACGTCATAGCCTTTATCCTCCAACATTGCGACTGAGACCGGGTTTTTCTTCAGACCTGGAACATGCACAACATTTTTCAATTGAAATGGTTTACCTGACTCCCTTTGAAAGGCAATGTTACCAATACCAGTCGCACTGTATCGTCCATCATCACCCATATCTATATGCATTCTAAGATCTTTCTCCTCCAAGTCACTGAAAGACTCTTTATCTCATGTCATGTGGTAGGAAGCGCCACTATCCAAATACCACACCGATCTCAATGCACTTGAGGCCATGCATGTGATCAAAGAGAAGTCAAGTTCAAATTGTGAGATAAGAGCCTCACCAATTGCAACTCCAGCAACTGTCTTGTTCTTCCTCTTCTATGGACAGTTGGTAGCAAGATGCCCATGTTTGTGACAGTGAAAACACTTCACTTTGGACAAATCTAGCTTCTTGACTTTAGACTCATATTTTGTATGGAATTTATTCCCTTTCCCTTTCCTTTCCTTGGAAGTCAAAGAACAATCCTTTTCATCATCACGCTTTGATGAAGATCCATCTCTGGTGTTCTGCCTAAACTCCTCCTGCACTAGATCCAACCATAGTCATTCCCAATATGGAAAGTTTTCCCTTCCATTGACAGAGTCTTGATAACTGTACCAACTCTTGGAAATTCCTAGGAGAGCCAAGCTCACAAAATCATCAACAGCGACTATTATTCCCACACTTCCAAGCTCATCCTAACATTGGACAAACGTCGTGAGATATTTTGGAAAGGAGTCACCCTTCTCCATCTTGATCTTCCTGCGTTTATCTTTGAGCACCAATTTCCTATGGTCGCTACTATTCTGGAATAGATCCGTCAAAACATTTTACATTGCATGTGGTGTGTCTTTCCCATGGAGACTTGAGACAATGTAGTCTTGTACTCCCTCCAACAGAATCCTCCTCGCCTTTGCCACTTTCTTTTGCCATGCATCAAGATTTGTAGTGTCTGTCACATCCGGCTTAGGAACATCTTTGTCAATGTATCCCTTCAAGCCATTGTCTTTGAGTACTGCCTCCACCCTATCCTTCCAAGAAATGTAGTTCGAGCTGCCCTCGAGTGCATACTCCAACCTCAAGCCATTGAAAGCCATTTTGATCTTGAATCCACTGTAGAACCAAGAAAGTCCTTCTGCAAATTCAAATTTTATCCAACCACAAACTCAACTGATGCAATCCTTCTTGCCCTGGGAGGTTCGCATCTGACCAGTTACTAGTCTGAGGGAAGTTCGCACCTCACTTGTGTATAGCCTGCGAACTTGTTGAGGGAGTTTGCACTGTAATGCACAGTGGGGTGAGGGAGATTCGCACCTCTCCTTTGAGAAGCCTGAGAGAATCCTAAGGGAGGTTCACACCTCTCCTTTGAGTAGGGTTCGAGAATTTCTACTCCCGGAAATATGCGTAATTTTCAGTACTAAGGTTTGCACCCTGCCAGAGACGGGACCTGCGAAAATACTAGTATTTTCACACCTCAATTATGTAGCTCCGTGGCTCTGATACCATGTAAAAATTTCAATACAAATTAAGTATTTCCTGCGATTATCATGATCTAACAATTATATGCCATTGTTAAATACATAATTGCTTCTACTATTTTTCTTGCGGAAATTAAAACCACGATCACAAAGTGAAATATCAAGAACACATAACACAGAATTGTTTCCGGGAAAGCGTAAAGCTAAAAACCCCACTATCATATATTATGTATATCATGGATCATGAAACAATCTCATAAAAAAATATAATCCAAGAGCTCTCAGTACAATAAAATCGTCTCACACTGTCATACAATACTCAACAAATACATGTGCCAATTTATGTCTCCAGACATCCTGCCTCCTCTACACAATCCCTGCAATTAGAATTCTCTCAATGAATTCGAATTACCTAGTTTGCACATGCTCATGAGCATATCCACTACATGTGTGATTGAATGATTGCACTTCACTCAAATCACAACTGATAGCCAAACTGTCTCTTTCACCTGTTATCTCAACTGGGTCTCCACTGGATCTGACATGCGTGTAGTTAACCGTGGTGAATCTTCAGTTGCATGTGAGTTCACTGGTATTGAATTAATTAATAATTAATTCACTGAACTCTCACTAGTGTAAGTTCAATTACAACTAGTACAACTGGGATTAACTCACTTAACTGAGTTAAACTACTTCACAACTCTCATACCTACACTTATAACTTTGTTACAACTTCAAGTCACCTCCATGTCTTACCAGCCAACCTTTGAACTTGAATTTCCCATAGTTAACTGATTTTCCATTTCAGTTAATTATTTCAAGTAATTATGAGATAATAGATTAATATTTATTGTCCAATTTATTTAAGGGAAAATTAAATTAGACACATGTTTCTTGTTGACTTTTCAACACCAACCCCACCTGAAAGGGGTTGTGGCTGGTTGAGCTATGTAGGGCTCAGTTGTAGCTATGTTGGACATAGTGAAGGCTTTCATCCCATGTGTGAGGGTGATTTGAATTATACATGTGAAGGATATGCAAAATCGATCAATTTAAAACCTCGGTTTGGCCATCTATCTGGGGGTGGAAGATCGTGGATTTGGTGCACTTGGTGTCCAACAGTGACCAGAGGCTCGACCAAAATGTGATGAGAAATCAACTATCCTGATCTAAGACAATGGTTTGTGGGATTCCAAAATGTACCCAGACTCGTTCAAATAAGAGCTTGGCAGTGGCTTCTTCTGTGATGCTCTTCTTGTAGGCAACCAGAATCACCATCTTAGAAAAGCGATCAACAACCACAAAAACACAGTCATTTCCCTGCTTGGTGGATGGGAGGCCCAACATGTAGTCCATTGATATGGATTCCCATGGCCTGTCAGGAGTAGGAAGAGGGGTGTACAAGCCCTTTTTCTTATAGGTCAGTTTGGCAATAGCCCAGGCAGTGCAGGACCTGATATACTTGTTGACCTCCTGTCGAAGTTTCAGCCAGTAGAAATGTTTATGTAGCATCGCCACTGTCTTTCTGATGATGAAGTGTCATGCCACCCGACTGTAGTGGGATTCCCAAATTAGCTTCGCTCTGTCACTTGATGGAACACAGATATGGCCCAGATGACACAACAACTCAACCTGAAGATGGAAATTATCGACTACTCCGTTTGCACCCAACATTTGGTAGGTGGTGGCGAAGTCAGGGTCTATCTCATAGAGTTGGGGCCATCTAGATGTCTCATGGCCGCAAGAGTCTAGCATCATGGTGAGTGTTGTGACTGACAGTCTATTGAGCCAATCAGTGACGCGATTGGTGCTTCCTATTTTATACTTGATGTTGAGGTGGAATTGCTACAAGTATGTGGACCACTTTTGATGGCAGTCATTCTACAATTTTCTCTGTGTCTACATGAACTACAGTGGCTTATGATCATTGTGGATGACTGTCTCCCTCCCAAGAATGTAATGTCTCCACTGGCAGCAGGCTTGTATAATGGAGTACATTTTCTTGTTGTAAGTAGGGTACTTACGAACAGTATCTGAAAGTATCTCACTATGATAGGCCACGAGGTGGTCGTGTTCTATGATAACGGCGCCCACAGCATAGTCTAAAGCATCTGTCTCAATTTCAAAGGGATGGTGTAGGTCTGGTAGTGAAAGTACTGGGGCTGAGCACAAGCGTTGCTTCAAATCATCGAATGTTTTTTGTTGGGACCGGCCCCACGCAAATTTGTCCTTACCACCACCCCTGCTTATTTGGCTGAGGGCCCATGCAATATGGAAGAATCCCAACATGAACTTGCAGTAGAAATTGGCAAGGCCCAAGAATATCTGAAGCTCAATGAGTGTTGTTGGGGCTGGCCAGTCACAGATGACTTGGATCTTCGCTGGATCCACATGTATGCTATGTTGTTCAATGATGTATCTTAGGTAATGGACCATGTCCATGCTGAAGGAGAATTTTTCCAAGTTGGCGTATATCTTGTGCTTCCACAAGCTGTGTAGAACCTGTTGAATATGCTACAAGTGTTCGGCCCAATTCTTGCTGTAAATTAGAATGTCATCCAGATACACCACTACAAAAGTATTGGTGAATGGTCACAGGATATCATCCATAATCCTCATGAAAGTGGTTGGAGCATTTGTCAAACCAAAGGGCATGACCAGCCATTCAAAAAGGCCTTCCTTTGACATGAAGGTGATCTTCCATACATCTGTTTGTTCTATCGGGACCTGGTGGTAGCTAGACTTCAAATCAATCTTACTGAAGTATTTGGCCCCCATGAGTTGATCAAGGAGGTCGTCGATTTAGGGAATTGGGTATCAGTTTATGACTGTGATTTTATTCAGAGCCTGGTAATCAATGCAGACTAGCCAGGTTCCATCTTTCTTTTGTACCAGCACGATTGGGCTCCGACAAGGTGATGAGCTAGGATGGTTGTGCCCCTTGTGGAGTTGTTCTTGGATCTGTCACTTGATCTCCTCATTCTCTAACAAAGAGCAGTGATAGACTGGCCCATTGGGAAGCGGTGCGTCGGGGGTCATATCGATGGGGTGCTTGACCTGGCAGTGCAGTGGTACCCGTATAGGTGAGGAGAAGATATCTGAGTATTCTTCCACGACCTTATCCACTTGCTTCTACTGTTTGGAGAGGTCAGTCGCAAGGACCCTAGATGTGGTTGTGATCCTTCTCTTATTCTGAGAGAGAATCACGAAGAAGACAAACTTCCTTGTCTAAGAGATGACCTTCCTGCATTTCTTAGCATATATCAAGAAAATAGCACTAGGTGGGACTGCCTTAGGTATCCTGTACAATTTCCTATTCAAAGTAATAATAACACTATGAGGCCTAGACTCATATACAACATGAAGTTTTCATAAATAAGGTTGGCCCAAAATAACATCACAAACTTTGAGAGGAGCAACATCACATAATACCTTGTCTTTGAAGGGCTTGATGCCATACGACAGTTGGCACTATTGGCTGACATGGAGATCACTTCCTTGGTGGAGCCATCCAATGGTGTAGGGTTGTGGGTGTGGCATTGTTGGCAGGGCGAGTCGCTTGATGACATCTACTGAGATGAGGTTCTTCTGGCTACCACTATCAATGATGAAGTGCAGCAGGGTGCCTTTTACCCACATCTATGAAAGGAAGAGGCACTCTCCTTCTTCTGGCTCATCTAGTTCACCAGGCTGGAGCTTGGTGGTAGAAATGGTTGCATTGGGTTTCATGTCAATGATCCATCTTCCCCTTTTGTGTTCTAGATCAGAGTCAGAATCCACATCTGATTCAAAGGCTTTCACTTCGACCACCAACGACTTCTTTGAGTGGCAGTTAGCAGTGTTATGCCAAGGGCTCTTATGGAAGTCACCCCACTTCCTGGTATCTTTCATCGTTTTTCTGGTGTCATTCTTTGCTTGCAGCTTGGACTGGTTGTCTTGATACTGTCCATATTTTCTTTGTCCTTTGTTTTGTGGGTTAGGGCCACCCTTTCCCGGCTTTTTTTGTGAGGGGTTCCCAGGCCCAAATTTCCACATCTTTTGTTTGAGCTTATGCTCGATTTTGAGGGAATATCGGTAGGCCGCGCCCAAGGATGAGATGTCCAAAAATTCCATTTTGTTCTATATGTATCTATGTAGAGCACTGTGATACTTGAGCACCAGATGTTTCTCTGAATCTTTGATACCCAACTTCGTGCGTAAGGTATGGAAGATATTTGTGAAATCGGGCACAGCTTGGTATCTTTCTTGCCGTAGTGTGGTCCATTTGGTATACAGGTCTTCATAACTTTCAACAAGGTAGTATTGTTCCTTAATAGCATCCCTGAAGGATTCTTAGGTGGCTGTGACTAAAAATAATGAGTTTTCCTCTATTTCCTTTTGCTCACAGAAATTTTCCCACCAATCTTTGACATGGGGAACAGCTTTGAGGAGCGCAAAAGTAATAGTTTCTCTATCTGAAAAGTTATGGAAAGAAAAATACCCTTCTAGTAGATTCAACCACTTGTGTATAGAATCTACTTCTATCTGACCTTCAAATATAGGAATATCGAAGTATATTTGTTCCTTGAAGGGAGCGGCGCCTCCGTTCGAAGAATATGCGTCGCCTGTTGGTAGTCGTCGAAGGATTTGCGTGAAACTATCCATCATCTCATTCCTCTGTTGCATGAGGGCTTCCTCAATCAATAGTTTAAAAGGATCTCTTGTCATTTCATCACTCTTTTCTCCTGCCATGAAAGGTCACTTGAGCGTGCGAGAGCTTATGTCCTCAGGAGAAACAAGCTCGAGACCCAACTCTTTGTACTCCGACCTCGTTGGGGACATGCATTGAGACGACAAGGAGAAGACCGCTCAGATACTACTGATCAAGATTTTATGAGCAGAACGAAATGAATACAGATTATTAACAGGTTCTTAACACAAAATAGCAAAGATATGATAAAATTGGTTTTCTATTCAGTAACGAAATAAGTTGACACTGTAAAATGCAGTGCAAACAAGCTTGCTGGAATGGTGGTGGCTTATCTCTGAGAAGAGATGTGATGGTTGCGCGCATTCACAAGAAGAAGATTACAATGAGTCTCAGAAGGCATTTTTACAATAAACAAGAATTCCAAAAACACTAGACATCCAAAAACCTAACCCTATTAGATGAAGCGCCAAAATTCATGTGGGCCCCGTTTGGGTAAGCTAGTACATCAACTTCCCAAGGTCGTAACTTTTGCATATGATATCCATTTTAGGCGTGTGATAGTCCGTTGGAAAGGTATTGTCTAGGATATTCATTTTGGGGGTTCATTCAT
The DNA here is from genome assembly GCA_000966675.3 of Picea glauca. Taxonomy (NCBI): domain Eukaryota; kingdom Viridiplantae; phylum Streptophyta; class Pinopsida; order Pinales; family Pinaceae; genus Picea; species Picea glauca. Next base: position 169,322 of record JZKD02S0217325.1, read on the forward strand.
GCCTTTATATATCATTGAGGAGATCTATCCCAAAAAACCTTCATTTAGGCCCTCAAAATGGCCCTAGAAGTTAAAACTGTGAAAAATAGTAAATTGCCAAAATTGTCAGAAAATTGTTTTGAACCAGTTGGAAAAGGTGGGTGGCCACCAATATCCATCTAGATAAATCATCCCTCCTTAGGAATAAATGTTCTTGATTGCATTGAGGTCCCCCATCAGATGCGGAAATTTCTGTTGAATTTGGCCCCAGGTGAGCCACTTGCCTTGGTGCAGGAGCTACCCTGCTTTGATGACTCGATAAAGTTGGATCCTTTGTTGTTGAGTGCCCTTGATATTTGTGTCCACAATATGATCATTGGATGCATGTTGTATGCAGTTAGGGTTGAGTTCTGTTGGTGTCAGTTGTTCTACTACTTCTGAAGTGTCCAATAATGGTGGGAAATAAGGGTGAAGGAGATCGACGTTGAACATTGGGTGCAGGCCAAGGAAGGGAGGAATGTTGAGCTCAAAATCATCATCCACCACATCCTCATTTGATTTACAACCTTGGTTTGGCCATATTTCTGGGACTGGAAGGTCATGGATTTGGTGTGCTTGGTGTCCAACAGTGACCAGAGGCTCGACCAGAATGTGCTGAGAAATCGACTATCCCAATCTGAAACAATGGTTTGTGGGATTCCAAAATGTACCCAGACTCATTCAAAGAAGATCTTGGTAGTGGCCTCTTCTATGATGCTCTTCTTGCAGGCAACTAGAATTGCCATCTTAGAAAAGCGATCAACAACCACAATAACAAAGTCATTTCCCCGCTTGGTGGGGTGTACAGGCCATGTTTCTTAGTGGTCGATTTGGCAACAGCACAGGCAGTGCAGGACCTGATATAATTGTTGACCTCCTGTTGAAGTTTCAGCCAGTAGAAATGTTTTTGAAGCATCGCCACTGTCTTTTCGATGCCGAATTGTCCTGCCACCCAACTGTAGTGGGCTTCCTAAATCAGCTTCACTCGCTCACTTGATGGAACACAGATATGGCCCAGGAGTAGGAAGTGGGGTGTACAGGCCATGTTTCTTGGTCAAGAGTAGCAAGTGGGGTGTATAGGACATGTTTCTTAGTGGTCGGTTTGGCAATAGCACAGGCAGTGCAGGACCTGATATACTTGTTGACCTCCTATCGAAGTTTCAGCCAGTAGAAATGTTTTTGTAGCATCACCATTGTCTTTCTGATGCTGAAGTGTCCTGCCACCTGACTGTAGTGGGCTTCCTAGATCATCTTCACTTGCTCACTTGATGGAACACAGATATGGCCCAGATGACACAACAACCCATCCTAAATATGGAAATTATCGACAACTCCATTTGCACCCAACATTTGGTAGGTGGTGGAAAAGTCAGTGTCTGTCTCATAGATTTGGGGCCATCCAGATGTCTCATGGTCGCAAGAGTCTAGCACCGTGGTGAGTGTCGTGACTGACGGTCTGCTGAGGCAATCAGCGACATGATTGGTGCTTCCTATTTTATACTTGATGTTGAGGTGGAATTGCTACAAGTATGTGGACCACTTTTTATGGCGGTCATTTTGCAATTTTCCCTGTGTTTGCATGAACTGTAGTGGCTTATGATCAGTGTGGATGACTGTATCCTTCCCAAGAATGTAATGTCTCCACTGGAGGAAAGTTTGTACAATGGATTACATTTCCTTGTCGTAATTAGGGTACTTACGGACAGTATCTGACAGTATCTCACTATGATAGGCCATGGGTTCGTCGTGTTGTGTGTGAACGGCGCCCACAACATAGTCTAAAGCATATGTCTCAATTTCAAAGGGATGGTGTAGGTTTGGTAGTGAAAGTACTGAGGTTGAGCACAAGTGTTGCTTCAAATCATTGAACGCTTGTTGTTGGGACCGGCCCCATGCAAATTTTTCCTTACCACCACCCCTGTTTATTTGGCTGAGGGCCCATGAAATATGGGAGAATCCCAACATGAACCTGTGGTAGAAATTAGTAAGGCCCAAGAAGCTCCGAATCTCAGTGAGTGTTGTTGGGGCTGGCCAATCACGGATGACTTGGATCTTGGCTGAATCCACATGTACGCCATGATGATCAATGATGTATCCCAGGTAATGGACCCTGTCCATGCCGAAAGAGCATTTTTCCAAGTTGGCGTATAGTTTGTGCTACCACAGGATGTGCAAAACTTGTTGAATATGATGCAAGTGTTCGGCCCAAGTCTTGTTGTAAATTAGAATTTCATCCAGATACACCAATACAAAAGTATTGGTGAATGATCACAGGATATCATCCATAATCCTCATGAAAGTGGTTGGAGAATTTTTCAAACCAAAGGGCATGACCATCCATTCAAAAAGGCCTTCCTTTGACTTGAAGGCGGTCTTCCATACATCTGTCTATTCTATTGGGACCTGGTGGTAGCCAAACTTCAGATCAATCTTACTGAAGTATTTGGCCCCCGTGATTTAATCAAGGAGGTCATCAATTTGGGATATCAGGTATCATTTTATGACTGTGATTTTATTTAGAGCCTAGTAATCAATACAGAGTCACCAAGTTCCATATTTCTTTTGTACCAGAATAATTGGGCTCCCACAAGGTGATTATCTAGGACGGATGTGCCTCTTGTGGAGTAGTTCTTGTTTCTGCCGCTTGATCTCCTCATTCTCTAACAAAGAGTGGTGATAGACTAGCCCATTGGGAAGTAGTGCGTTAAGGGTCATATCGATGGGGTACTTGACCTGTGAGTGCAGTGGTACCCCTATAGGTGAGGAGAAGATATATGAGTATTCTTCCATGACCTTATCCACTTGTTTCTACTGTGTGGAGAGGTCAGCCGCAGAGACCCTGGATGTGGTTGTGATCTTTCTCTTATTCTGAGAGTGAATCATGAAGAAGACAAACTTACCCATATGAGAGATGACCTTCCTTCATTGCTTAGCAGAGATCAAGGAAATAGCACTAGGTGGGACTGCCTCAGGTATCCTGTACAATTTCCTGTTCAATGTAATAATAACACTACGAGGCCTAGGCGGAGCCATCCAATAGTGTAGGGTTTTGGGTGCGGCATTGTTGGTAGGGCGAGCCTCTTGACGACCTCTGTTGAGATGAGGTTCTTCTTTCTACCTCTATTAACAATGCAGTGCAACAAGGTGCCTTTTACACACATATGTGAATGGAAGAGGCTCTCTCCTTCTTCTGGCTCGTCTGGTTCACCAGGCTAGAGCTTGGTGGTAGCAACGGTGGCACTAGGTTCCACATCAATGATCGGTCTTCCCCTTTCTGGTTCTGGCTCAGAGTCAGAATCTGCATCTGATTCAGAGGCTTTCACTTCAGCCACCAATGACTGCTTTGAGCGGTAGTCAGCAGTGTTATGCCAAGGGCTCTTATGGAAGTCGCACCACTTCCCGGTATCTTTCTTTGTCTTTCTGGTGTCCTTCTTTGCTTGTTGCTTGGACTGGTTGTCCTGATACTGTCCATATTTTCTCTGTCCTTTCTTCTATGGGTTGGAGTCGCCCTTTCCTAGCTTTTGTTGTGAGGGGTTCCCAGGCCCAAATTGTCGCGTCTTTTGTTTAAGCTTCTGCTCGGTTTTGACGGCATATCGGTAGGCCATGCCCAAGGATGAGATGTCTAGAAATTCCATTTCGGTATGGATATAGCTATGTAGAGCACCACGATACTTGAGCACCATTATTTTCTCTGAATATTTGATACCCATCTTGGTACGTAAGGTATGGAAGATATTTGTGAAATTGGGCACTGCTTGGTCTCTTTCTTGGCACAGTGTGGTCCATTTGGTATACAGGTCATCATAACTTCCAAAAGGGTAGTATTGTTCCTTAATAAGATCCCTGAAGGATTCCCAAGTGTCCATGACTGAAAATAATGAGGTTTCCTCTTTTTCCTTTTGCTCACAGAAAGTTTCCCACCAATCTTTGACATGGGGACCGGCTTTGAGGAGTGCAAAAGTAATCTTTTCTTTATTAGAAAAGTTATGGACAGAAAAATAACCTTCTATTAGATTCAACCACTTGTCTACAGCATCTGCATTTATCTTACCTTCAAATATAGAAATATCAAAGTTTATTTGTACGTTGAAGGGGGCGGCGCCTCCGTTCGAAGAAGATGTGTCGCTTGTTGGTAGCCGCTGAAGGATTTGCATGAAACTATCCATCATCTTGTTCCTCTGTTGCATGAGGGATTCATCAATCAATAGTTTGAAAGGATATCTTGTCCTATCATATTTATTTTATCCTACCATGAGAGGTCACTTGGGTGTGTGAGAGCTTCTGTCCTCAAGAGAAACAAGCTTGAGACCCAACTCTTTGTACTCCGACCTCGTTGGGGACATGCATTAAGACGACAAGGAGAAGACCGCTCTGATACAAATGATCTGGATTTTATGAGCAGAAAAAAATGAATACAGATCATTAATAGGTGATTAACATAAAATAACATAGATATAGTAAAACACGTTTTCTATTCAGTAACGAAATAAGTTGAAACTGTAAAATGTAGCGGAAACAAGCTTGTTGGAATGGTGGCAGCTTACCTCTGAGAAGAGATGTGACGGCTACGAACATTCACAAGAAGAAGATTACAATGAGGCTCTGACGGAATTTTTACAATAAACAAGAATTCCAAAAACCCTAGACATCCAAAAACCTAACCCTAGGAGATGAAGCACCAAAAGTCATGTGGGCCCCGTTTGGGTAAGTTAGTACATCAACTTCCCGGGGTCATAACTTTTGCATACAATCTTCGTTTAACATGTGTGATAGACCGTTGGAAAGGTATCGTAGAGGAGATTAATTTTGGGGGAAAAATAATTCCTTGGGATATAATTAAGGATCTATATCCCGAAAAACCTTCATTTAGGCCCTCAAAATGGGCCCAGAAGTTAAAAATGCTAAAAATAGTAAATTGCCAAAATTGTCAGAAAACTGTTTTGAGCCAGTTGGAAAAGGTGGGTGGCCACTGATATACATTTGGATCAATCCTCCCTCCTTAGGAATAAATGGTCTCCATTTCATTGAGGTCCCCCATCAAACGAGGAAACTTCTGATGAATTTGGCCCCAGGTGAGCCACTTGCCTTGGTGCAGGAGTTGCCCTGCTTTGACGACTCGATAAAGATGGATCCTTTATTGTCGAGTTCCCTTGATCTGTGTGTCCAAAATATGATCATTGGATTCTTGTTGTATGCATTCAAGGTTGAGATTTGTTGGTGTTATTGTTCTACTACTTCTGAAGTGTCCAATAATGGTGGGAAATAAGGGCGAAGAAGATTCACGCTGAACACTAGATGCTTTCCAAGGAAGGGAGGAATGTTGAGCTCAAAATAATTGTCCCCCATAGCCTTGGTTATAGTGTATGGCCCATAATGGAGTGGGTGAAGCTTCTGATGGGGTCCTATAAGGCGTTCTTTCTGCAAGTGAAACCAAACTTTTTCGCCCACCTGAAACTTATGTGGCACCCGATGTTGATCATGGCATTGTTTGTACTTGTCATTGGACTTCTGTAGGATATTTTAAACCTGTTGGAAAATGTGTTGGATCTACTCAATGAACTAGGTGGATTTGTCAGCTTCAATTGGAGCAGGAGATGAGTCTGTCGAGGTGACCGCAAGAGGAAGTGAAACATATATGGGACCCAATGGTTGGAATCCCAACCCCACCTGAAAGGGGTTATGGTTGGTTGAGCTATGCAGGGCTTGGTTGTAGCTATGTTGACCATAGGGAAGGCTCTCATCCCATGTGTGAGGGTGATTTGAATTATACATGTGAAGGATATGCACAATCATTCAATTTACAACCTCGGTTTGGCCATCTGTCTGGGGGTGGAAGGTCATGGATTTGGTGTGCTTGGTGTCCAACAATGAACAGAGGCTCGACCAGAATGTGCTGAGAAATCGACTATCTCGATCTGAGACAATAGTTTGTGGGATTCCAAAATTTACCCAGACTCATTCAAAGAGAGCTTGGCAGTGGCCTCTGTTGTGTTGCTCTTCTTACAGGAAACCAGAATCGCCATATTAGAAAAGTGATCGACAACCACAAAAACATAGTCATTTCCCCACTTGGTGGACAGGAGGCCCAACATGTACTCCATTGAGATGGATTCCCATGGCCTATCAATAGTAGGAAGAGCGGTGTACAGGCTCTGTTTATTAGTGGTCGGTTTGGTAATAGCTCAGGGAGTGCAAGACCTGATATACTTGTTGACCTCCTGTTGAAGTTTTGGCTAGTAGAAATGTTTCGGTAGCATCGCCACTGTCTTTTCAATGTTGAAGTGTCCTACCACCTAACTATAGTGGGATTCCTAGATCAGCTTCACTCGCTCACTTGATGGAACATAGATATGGCCCAGACGACACAACAACCCATCCTGAAGATGGAAATTATCTACAATTTCATTTGCACCCAACATTTGGTAGGTGGTGGCGAAGTCAGGGTCTATCTCATAGAGTTGGGGCCATCCATATGTCTCATGGCCGCAAGATTCTAGCACCGTGGTGAGTGTCGCGACTGGCCGTCTACTAAGGAAATCAACGACACGATTGGTGCTTCCTATTTTATACTTGATGTTTAGGTGGAATTGCTGCAAGTATGTGGACCACTTTTGATGGCGATGATTCTGCAATTTTCCCTGTGTCTGCATGAACTGCAGTGGCTTATGATCATTGTGGATGACTGTCTCCTTCTCAAGAATGTAATGTCTCCACTAGAAACAGGCTTGTACAATGGAGTACATTTCCTTATCATAAGTAGGGTACTTACGGACAGTATCTGACAGTGTCTCACTATGATAGGCCATAGGGTGGTCATGTTGTGTGAGAACGGCACCCACAGCATAGTCTGAAGAATCTATCTCAATTTCAAAGGGATGTTGTAGGTCTAGTAGTGAGAATAATGCAGTTGAGAAAAAGCGCTACTTCAAATCATCGAACACTTGTTGTTGGGATCATCCCCACACAAATTTATCCTTACCACCACCCTTGTTTATTTGGTTGAGGGCTGATGCAATATGGGAGAATCCCAACACGAACCTGTGGTAGAAATTGGCAAGCCCCAAGAAGCTCCAAAGATTAGTGAGTGTTGTTGGGGTTGGCCAGTCACGGATGACTTAGATCTTGCCTAGATCGACATGTACGCCATGATGATCAATGATGTATCCCGGGTAATGGACCTTGTCCATGCTGAAGGAGAATTTTTCTAAGTTAGTGTATAGCTTGTGTTGCTGGAGGGTGTACAGAACCTTTTGAATATGTTGCAAGTGTTCAGCCCAAGTCTTGTTGTAAATTAGAATTTCATCCAGATACACCAATACAAAAGTATTGGTGAATGGTCTCAGGATATCATCCATCATCCCCATGAAAGTGGCTGGAGCATTTGTCAAACCAAAGGGTAGGACCAGCCATTCAAAAAGGCCTTCCTTTGACTTGAAGGTAGTATTCCATACATCTGTTTGTTCTATCGGGACCTAGTTGTAGCCAGACTTCATATCAATCTTACTGAAGTATTTGGCCCCCATGAGTTGATCAAGGAAGTCATTGATTCGGGGAATCGGGTACTGATTTCTGACTGTGATTTTATTCAAATCTTGGTAATCAATACAGAGTCGTCAGGTTCCATATTTCTTCTATACCAGCATGATTGGGCTCCTGCAAGGTGATGAGATGGGATGTATGTGCCCCTTGTGGAGCATTTCTTGGATTTGTCACTTGACCTCCTCATTCTCTAACAAAGAGCGATGATAAACTGGCCCATTGGGAAGCGGTGCATCGGGGGTCATATCGATGGCATGCTTGACCTGGTAGTGCAGTGGTACCCCTGTAGGTGAGGAGAATATATATGAGTATTCTTCCATGACCTTATCTACTTGCTTCTGTTGTGTGGATAGGTTAGTCGTAGAGACCCTAGATGTGGTTGTGATCTTTCTCTTATTCTGAGAGAGAATCACAAAGAAGACAAACTTCCCCATCTGAGAGATGACCTTTCTGCATTGCTTAGCAGAGATCAAGGAAATAGCACTAGGTGATACTGCCTTGGGTATCCTGTACAATTTTTTGTTCAAAGTAATAATAACACTACAAGTCCTAGACTCATATACAACATGACATTTCCATAAATAAGGTTGGCCCAAAATAACATCACAAACTTCCAGAGGAGAAACATCACATAATACCTCGTCTTTGAAGGGCTTGATGTCTTATGACAATTGGCACTGGTCGCTGACATGGAGATCGCTTCCCTTGTGGATCCATCCAATGGTGTAGGGTTGTGGGTGAGGCATTGTTGGTAGGGCGAGCCACTTGACTAACTTTGTTGAGATGAGGTTCTTCTGGCTACCACTATCAATGATGAAGTGCAGTGGGGTGCCTTTTACCCACATCTGTGAATGGAAGAGGTGATCTCCTTCTTCTAGCTCGTTTGGTTCACTAGGTTGGAGCTTGGTGGTATCAACGGTGGCACTAGGTTCCACCTCAATGATCTATCTTTCCCTTTCTGGTTCTGGCTCAGAGTCAAAATCCGCATCTAATTCAGAGGCTTTCACTTCATCCACCAATGACTGCTTTCAGAAACAATTAGCAGTGTTATGCCAAGGGCTCTTATGGAAGTCGCACCACTTCCCGGTATCTTTGTTTGTCTTTCGATGTCCTTCTTTGCTTATGGCTTGGACTGGTTGTCCTGATACTGTCCATATTTTCTCTATCCTTTGTTCTGTGGGTTGGGGCCGCCATTTCCCGGCTTTTGTTTTGAGGGGTTCTCAGGCCCAAATTGGCGTGTCTTTTGTTTGAGATTCTGCTCGATTTTGACAGCATATTGGTAGGCCACGCCCAAGGATGAGATGTCTAGAAATTTCATTTTTGTCTGGATGTATCTATGAAGAGCACCACAATACTTGAGCACCATATGTCACTTTGAATATTTGATACCCATTTTGGTGTGTAAGGTATGGAAGATATTTGTGAAATTGGGCACTGCTTGGTCTGTTTCTTGTCGCAGTGTGGTCCATTTGGTATACAGGTCATCATAACTTTTGACAGGGTAGTATTGATCCTTAATAGCATCCCTGAAGCATTCCCAGGTGGTCATGACCTAAAATAGTGAGGTTTCCTCTGTTTCTTTTTGCTCACGAAAAGTTTCCCACCAATCTTTGACATGGGGAATGGCTTTGAGGAGCGAAAAAGTAATCGTTTCTCTATTCGAAAAGCTATGTACAGAAAAATACCCTTCTAGTAGATTCAACCACTTTTCTATAGCATCTGCATCTATTTGACCTTCAAATATAGGAATATCGAAGTGTATTTGTACCTTGAAGGGGGTGGTGCCTCTGTTCGAAGAAGATGCGTCGCCTGTTGATAGCCGTCAAAGGATTTGCGTGAAACTATCCATCATCGCATTCCTCTGTTGCATGAGGGCTTCCTCAATAAATAGTTTGAAAGGATCTCCTGTCCCTCCATATTTATTTTCTCCTTCCATGAGAGGTCACTTGGGAGTGAGAGAGCTTCTGTCCTCAAGAGAAACAAGCTCGAGACCCAACTCTTTGTAATCTGACCTCGTTGGAGACATGCATTAAGATGACAAGGAGAAGACCTCTCTGATACCACTGATCTAGATTTTATGAGTAGAACGAAATGAATATAGATTATTAACAGGTGCTTAACACAAAATAACAGAGATATAGTAAAACTGGTTTTCTATTCAGTAACGAAATAAGCTGAAACTGTAAAATGCAGTGAAAACAAGATTGTTGGAATGGTGGAGGCTTATCTTTGAGAAGATATATGATGGTTGCGTGCATTCGCAATAAGAATATTACAATGAGGCTCTGAAGGCCTTTTTACAATAAACAAGAATGCCAAAAACCCTAGACATCCAAAAACCTAACCCTAAGAGATGAAGTGCCAACAGTCATTTCCCCGCTTGGTGGACTAGAGGCCCGACATGTAGTCCATTGAGATGGATTCCCATGGCCTATCAGGAGTAGGAAGAGGGGTGTACAGGCCCTGTTTCTTGGTGGTTGGTTTGCCAATAGTGTAGGTAGTGCAGAACCTGATATACTTGCTAACCTCCTGTCGAAGTTTTGGCCAGTAGAAATGTTTATGTAGCATCACCACTGTCTTTTCAATGTTGAAGTGTCCTACCACCCGACTGTAGTGAGATTCCTATATCAGCTTCACTCACTCACTTGAAGGAACACAGATATGGCCCAGACGACACACAACCCATCCTGAAGATGGAAATTATTGACAAGTGTGTTTGCACCCAAAATTTGGTAGGTGGTGGCAAAGTCGCGACTGGTGGTCTGCTGAGGCAATCAGAGACGCGATTGGTGCTTCCTATTTTATACTTGATGTTGAGGTGGAAATTCTGCAAGTATGTGGACCACTTTTTATGGAGTTCATTCTACAATTTTCCCTATGTCTGCATGAAATATAGTGGCTTATGATTAGTGTGGATGACTGTCTCCTTCCCAAGAATGTAATGTCTCCACTGGAGCCAGGCTTGTACAATGGAGTACATTTACTTGTCGTAAGTACGGTACTTACGGATAGTATATGATAGTGTCTCACTATGATAGGCCATGGGGTGGCCATGATGTGTGAGAACGGTGCCCACAGCATAGTCTGAAGCATCTGTCTCAATTTCAAAGGGATGTTGTAGGTCTGGTAGTGAAAGCACTAGGGTTGAGCAAAAGCATTGCTTCAAATAATCGAACGCTTGTTGTTGGGATTGGCCCCACACAAATTTCACCTTACCACCACCCCTGTTTATTTGGTTGAGGGCCCATGCAATATGGGAGAATCCCAACACGAACCTATGGTAGAAATTGGCAAGGCCCAAGAAGCTCCAAAACTCAGTGAGTGTTTTTGGGGTTGGTCAGTCATGGATGACTTGGATATTGATTGGATCCACATGTACACCATGTTGATCAATGACGTATCCCAGGTAATGGACTATGTCCATGCTGAAGGATCATTTTTCCAAGTTGGCGTATAGCTTGTGCTGCTATAGGGTGTGTCGAACCTGCTGAGCCTGATAATCGGCCGCAGAGACCCTAGATGTGGCTGTGATCTTTCTCTTATTCTGATAGAGAATCATGAAGAAGACAAACTTCCATGTCTGAGAGATGACCTTCTTGCATTTCTTATCATAGATCAAGGAAATAACACTAGGTGGGACTGCCTCAGGTATCTTATACAATTTCTTGTTCAAATTAATAATAACACTACGAGGCCTAGACTCATATACAACATGAAATTTCCATAAATAAGGTTGGCCCAGAAGAACATCACAAACTTCAAGAGGAGAAACATCACATAATACCTTGTCTTTGAAGGGCTTGATGTTGTATGACATTCGGCACTATTCGTTGACACGGAGATTGCTTCCTTGGTGGATCCATCCAATGGTGTAGGGTTGTGGGTGCGGCGTTGTTGGTAGGGAAAGCCGCTTAATGACCTCTATTGAGATGAGGTTCTTATGGCTACCACTATCAATGATGAAGTGCAATGAAGTGCCTTTTACCCACATTTGTGAATGAAAGAGGTGCTCTCCTTCTTCTAGCTCATCTGGTACACCAGGCTGGAGCTTGGTGGTAGAAACAGTGGAACTGGGTTCCACGTCAATGATCCATCTTCCCCTTTCTAGTTCTGTCTCAAAGTCAGAATTTTCATCTAATTCAGAGGCTTACACTTCAGCCACCAACAACTACTTTGAGCAGCAGTCAACAGTGTTATGCCAAGGGATCTTATGGAAGTCGCACCACTTCTCGGTATCTTTCTTTGTCTTTTCAGTGTCCTTCTTTGCTTGTGGCTTGGACTAGTTTTCCTGATACTGTCCATATTTTCTCTGTCCTTTTTTCTATGGGTTGGGGCCACCCTTTCCCAACTTTTGTTGTGATGGGTTCCCAGGCCCAAATTTCCATGTCTTTTGTCTGAGCTTCTGCTCGATTTTGACGGCATATCAGTAGGCCAAGCCCAAGGATGAGATGTCCAAAAATTCCATTTTGGTTTGGATGTATCTATGCAGATCACCGTGATACTTGAGCACCAGATTCCGCTCTTAATATTTGATACCCATATTGGTCCATAAGGTATGGAAGATATTTTTGAAATCGGGCACTGCTTGGTCTCTTTCTTTCCGCAGTGTGGTCCATTTGGTATACAGGTCGTCATAACTTCCAACAGGGTAGTATTATTCCTTAATAGCATCCTTGAAGGATTCCCATGTGGCCATGACTGAAAATAATGAGGTTCCCTCTATTTCCTTTTTCTCATGGAAAGTTTCCCACCAATCTTTGACATGGGGAATGGCTTTGAGGAGTGAAAAAGTAATATTTTCTCTATTCGAAAAGCTATGTATAGAAAAATACCCTTCTAGTAGATACAACCACATGTCTACATCATCTGCATCTATCTAACCTTCAAATATAGGAATTTCAAAGTTTATTTGTACCTTGAAGGGGTGGGCACCTCCATTCGAAGAAGATGTGTCGCTTGTTGGTAGCCGCCGAAGTATTTGCATGAAACTATCCATCTTCTCATTCCTCTGTTGCGTGAGGGATTCCTCAATCAATAGTTTGAAAGGATATCCTATCCCATCATATTTATTTTCTCCTACCATGAGAGGTCACTTGGGCGTGTGAGAGCTTCTGTCCTCAAGAGAAACAAGCTCGATACCCAACTCTTTGTACACCGACCTCGTTGGGGACATGCATTAAGACGACAAGGAGCAGACCGCTCTGATACCACTGATCTAGATTTTATGAGCAGAAAAAAATGAATATATATTATTAACAGCTGCTTAACACAAAATAACAGAGATATAGTAAAACTAGTTTTCTATTCAATAACGAAATAAGTTGAAACTGTAAAATGCAACGGAAACAAGCTTGTTGGAATGGTGGCGGCTTATCTCTGAGAAGAGATGTGACGGCTATGTGCATTTGCAATAAGAAGATTACAATGAGTCTCTGAAGGCCTTTTTACAATAAAATAATGCCAAAAACCCTAGACATCCAAAAACCTAACCCTAGGAGATGAAGCGCCAAAAGTCATGTGGGCCCCGTTTGGGTAAGTTAGTACATCAACTTCTCAGGGTCGTAAATTTTGCATACAATATTCATTTTAGGCGTTTGATAGCCTGTTGGAAAGGTATCATCAAGAAAAGTCATTGTGGGGGATCAATCATGCATTTGGCTATAATTGAGGAGATCGATCCCGAAAAACCTTCATTTAGGCCCTCAAAATGGCCCTGGAAGTCAAAACTAATAAAAATAGTAAATTGCCAAAATTTTCAGAAAATTGTTTTGAGCCAATTGGAAAAGGTGGGTGGCCACCAATATCCATATGAATCAGGGGGAGAGTAAATTCATAGAGAAAATCATCATCACAGGGTAATATTGTGTATGAATTTTGTGTGTTTCCATCAATGACAAAGGGGGAGATTGTTGGACATAGTGCCATTGATGTAAAACACAATATGAAAAGTTCATGTCAAATAAATATATGAAGGTATCATTGATGTGTTGTCATTGATGTCAAACAATATGACAGTATGCATAGATAAAATCTCAGGAGGGTTAGAGAATGAATATCAGAATCCCAAAAGAGATGACACACATGAAGCTCAGAAGGGAAAGTGCATTGCAGAAACACAATCAAATCAAGTCGTGATCATTGGATATGTAAGTGCCAGATCAAGGACAGGGATTGATTGTGGAGCGTGAAGGGAGAATTAAACTATATGCTATTTCCAATCCCGCAATCAGACTAGATCGTCAAATCTCATCAACTTAGAGATTGGCGACTATGGTTGATCCACAAAACGATCAGATTAATTCATGACCGTTGGATACGCAAGCGCTAGTTCAAGGGCATGGATTGATTGTGGAGAACGAAGGGAGAATTAAACTACATGTTATTTTCAATCCTGCAATTAGTCTAGATTGTTAGATCTCATCAATTCAAATATTGACAATTGTGGTTAACCCACCAACAATCGCACAACTTCGATTGCAGATTTTTGGCGATGAATTAAACCACACGCAAGTTATGTTTTGCAATCCACATCGATCGTTGGATCAATTTAAGTGGAAGGATAGGATAAGAAAAGACCAATATCGTCTGATACGAAGTCCCGAAGTAAATGAGGACCATCTGATCTATTCAAAGCGTTCCAATGTAGCAGTGGTCAACTTCGACACTGGCCACTTCAATAGAAAAGGGTTGAGAACAAGTAATATCACCCGAAGGTCGAAGTCCCAAAGTAAATGTGAACTGAGTTGAACGCACCGCCCACACTAAGAGGGGGGGTGAATTATTGTGTGCATTATTCTAATATTTTCTTCTAACAAGTTGGCAGTTAAAACATATTTGAACATATTAAGAACAGTCAAATCATAATCACAATGGACACAGAAGATACCATATGTTTGTATATAATTTATATGAATATATGTGAATATAATAATAAATATTTTCCCAGCACCAACTCCTCTAAGAGCACCAACTCTCATGCAAGACCCAACTTGTTGATAGAACACATTTTATCCAACTAGAGTTCAACCAAGTCTAGTAGCAATGATTCATTATTGAATCAATTCTATCTCATGATCATAGGTATACCATAAACGCTCATCATCGAATTTCATCTTCTCTCTAAGATTCATGCCTTCTTCAATTTATCTTTCCTCTGATATTTTCCACACCTTCTTCACTTATACATCCCTCTTATATTCGCACAGACCTCAGGTCCAGATCCACCTCTTCACTTCGCAAGCCACTCTTCATCCACAAGCATCATTTCAATTGAACCACTAATGGTTGTATTTATACTTGTTTATACTCAAAATTTGTTTAAGTTATTAAGCCGACTTGTGCAACAAGTTATAACTAGCTTGTCTATTTACAATATCTTTTGGGACCACCATATCATCAATCTGGATCTTCAACATTACACTTGGAATCCTTTTTCCTTTCACAAATCGATCACATCATGGATTGATTTCCTTCGTCTCTTTGATAACAGAGATCGACACTTCCTTCAAACTAGTTCATATGATCAATGGCGTACCACCACAGGCTTAACAATTTAAGCAACCCATACATTCTTCCCTTTAAAATCTCTTGACCATATGACCAACGGCGATGACCTCATGTTAGGCGAGATGAGCTCTTGAGTGTTTAATGATTCAATCTCCTAAAATGGATGATTGTCGGGACTTCGGGTCTTCTCCCTTCGAGTCTTCGTGACTTCCAACATTTCAAATCTCCTGAAGATGATATCACCAAATAGATAAAATGGTTCACATTACATATCGGAACTAGATCAATGCTTAACATTAATCCTTACACTCATCCTTCATTGCTTAATCCAACGACCAAGACTTAATCAAGAAATGTGATTTATGGCCACCTTTTACTCCACAACTTTGTCTATTATGCTTATGCTATCCTTCCACTGTATTTTGATCAATGGTTGATAGTACACCAGACATCATATCGGCGATCGAGATCTCCTTTGGGTCTTCAGACTTTGGAGATTTCAAGTCTCAACCCCTTCTTTCCTCCGTACGGAAATCTTTCGGAGATGAAAAATGACTGATGTGTGTCCCTCTCAGATTAACGATCGAGATCTCCTTAGGTCTCTAGACTTCAGATATTTCAAATCTCAACCCGTTCTTTCCTCCAGAGTGATCACCTATTGAGTCATTCATAAGACGGTTGAGACCGCTTGTTGTCTATTAACATTTTCACTTCAACTATCCTTCCACTGTAGTAGATCGACGATCGAGAGTTCTCCCGAAGTGATCTTCATATCGAACATCTCGTGTCCATTTCGAGTCTTCGACATTTAGGAATTTGGGTGAGTGATGGTGGTAAAACTCCTGAAGCAAACTCCCAGAGTGATGTAACTTACTTGCGTCACTTGATGAGGTGTCACGAGCCAATAATTTGCCACGTGTTACTTAGTTTTGTAATTTGCACGTACCTGAAATGTTGATTTCAAATTGACACTTGTCATTTTTTTACTGTGCCATGTGTCCTTGCTGACATAGATCTCTCGATGGATCTAACGGTCAGGATAGTATCCAAAGGGTATTTTGTCGGCTAAGAATAACTTTGGACCTTTGTCCTTCAGGACATCAGGACTTTTGACATTTCTTAGTGGTGAAACTCCCGAAGCAATTCTCCTAGAGTGACGTAAATTTGCTTACATCACTTGTTGACATGGCATGAGCCAATTTCCTCTTGACGCTTGTCATCATCTAATTATTCCATGTGTATTTGTTGACATGGTCTGCTGACATGGTCTGTCGACGTGGTCTGTTATGTGTCCTTGATGACGTGGTCTTCCATATACCCTTTTGTTGACGTGTTTTGTTGACCAAAAACCATGATCCAATGGTCCTCATTTTTCCTCCAAATCCGAATGTCCTTATTCATTTTGGATTTCTAGGCTTCGGGTATTTCAAGTCTCAAACTATCCTGAGCATAACCTCCTCGCATATTTATACCCGAACTTAAATGTTGTTCATTGATCATGATCCTAGATTGATGGATTGATATGTCTACATTGTATCTCCTCTAGCTTATCCTATCCTTACACTCAGAATGATCCAATGGCTGACAGATATTCGCATTTCGATAATTTCAAATCTCAGACTTTCCAGAGCGCAACCTCCTCGCAACTTTAGACCCGAAGCGAATGTTGTTTTTTTATCAGGGTATTATATCGACGGCTTGATCTTTATGTGATGCATCTTTGCTAGCTTATCTTGTCCTTCCACTCAAACGTGATCTGACGGCTGACGTAAATTCGGTTAATCGAATTCTCAATTGTTTTCCCCTGCTTATCATGTCCTTCCACTTAAAAGCGATCCAACGGTTGTGAATTTTCTTGAAGCAGATCAACAGTCAACATTGATTTCAGAACTACGAATTGCGAGTGATTTAACTCATCACCCAAACTTCGCAATTGGAATTTGTGCGTTGTTGGTGACTTAACCACAATCGTTGATATTCAAAGATATAAGATCGGATGGTCCTGACTAATTGTTGGATTGGAACAAGCATGATGTTTAATTCTCCTTTCAATCTCTGCAATCTATCCCTATCGTAGATTTGGCAATTGCACATCCAAAGGTCACGATTTAATCTAACTTAAACTAGTCATTTGTTGGATCAACCGTAGTCATAGATCTTTGAAGCTATGAGATATGATGATCCAGGCAGATTGCAGGACTGTAACTGGAGAGTATTTTAATTCTAATTTTTCTCCCTGCAATTCATCCCTATCGTTGATCTGGCTTACAGATCCGACGGTCTTGATTTGAACTGATTTTTATCGCGCCATCTCTTCTGAGATTTTGATATTCATTCGTTAACTCTCCTGAGCTTTAATATTTGTTTGACATTAGTCATTATATATTGTTTGACTAGTCGTCCAACATTTCTTCTGAAATTCATTGCACCATCTCTTCTAAGCTTTGATCTTCATTCGCTAACCCTCTTGAGATTTTATCATAGGAGCATTGTTGATCCTATCGTTATCATCAATAATCATGAATTTATTCATATTATTCCATTCTTATGATATACTGTGCAATGCGCTTTTTTTTTCTGAGCTTCGATCTTCATACTGTTCGCTCCTCTTCCTGATATTACGCTTTCGATCTCTGCATATTGTTTGACATCTTCTTCAAATTGATATACTCTTGACATCAATGAAAATCTTATTTGTGGTAATTCATCATTAACAATAGATCATCACATTGATTGTTGACATCAATGACAATATATCCATTTGTGGTAGTATGAATGTCATTAGACCAAAACCCATGGGTGATTGGTAAACTCATCACCACCAGACTTCAAGGATCCATGAGAGTCGATTAGTCCCTTTTCACGATACACCGGGAAGCGTCGACTACTTGAAATTTCGTGCAACAATCTCCCTTTGAGCATCAATTGAGTGTGTATAGAACTGTGACCTCTAGCTCTGATACCATTTTTGCAGTAGTACTGTTGTCGTTAGACCAAAACCCATGGGTGATTGGTAAACTCATCACCGCCAAAATTCAAGGATCCATGAGAGGCAGTTAGCCCCTTTTCATGATACACCGGGGAACGCTAACTACTTGCAATTCCGTGCAACACACCGTTCGATATGAAGAACACTACGGGGGATATCAGGACTATTAGATCATATTTAATGGAAGGAAAGAGTAAGCCACAAATTTCCTGAAACAGATGTAAGTCATCTGAACTAAGGAAACACTTTAGAATATATCAATGACCATCGGATCAAGGAAAGTATAAGGATAGGATAAGCAAGGCCAAAAGCTCGAGATACTGAATAGTCGAATTCCCGATAGTCGTTGGATCATGTTAAGACTTTTCAAGTTAAATAATGACCATTGGAGGAAGTCAAGTTACTCGAGGTTTACACTTTTAGGAATATCACTTCGGGAGAATTGGGAAGTGGAGAAATCAAATTACCCGAAGTCCCCAAGGCCGAAGTTTCGAAGTCACAAGGTTAAGAACATAACAATCACATTGAGAGCCCAAGTCATCAATATTGATGTCAGCAAGGAAATGTGGCGTAATCAGATGATGACAAGTGTCAAGGTCCCATAGGTACTTTAAGCATACGTAAGCCATGAATCTAGGTGACACATGGAAACCACTCAGGAAGAGCCACGTCAACAAGTGGCATTAGCAAGTTCTTCACTCTGGGATTTTTTACTTCAGGAGTTTCACCACCAGCAAATGCTCGAAGTTCTGAAATGAACGAGAACCATCCATTCAATTCTTGATCCAGTCCTGACTGACGATTTACTTGAAACAACTCTAATAAGCCTAGATCGTACATCTAAACGGAGGATTAAATATTGATCATCTGATCTATTTAGGTGAAATATGATTCAGGATATTTGAAAGGTTTCAAAGGCCTGAAGTCCCAAAGGATGAAGTATCGAAGAACATGGTCCCAACACTAGATATATGGGGGCTAAAAGGAAAAGGGTGAAAGAAGAAGGAAGTGCTTAAATTAATAATCATGTGGTTCCGCGCTTGTGGTCACATATAAATGGGTTGAAGGAAGTGCCTCTGTAGAACTCAGTCTCTGCAAATATTTGTAGAAATATGGAATCGAGTTAAAAAAGGGGAAATCAATCCATACCTGTGATCGATTTATGAAAATTACTCTCACTAAATTAAAAAAATTAACAATAAATGTTTGAATAATAAAAGTGATTATTGTTAATATTAAAATGAAGAGGTGAGATGGTCCAAACAAAGGGACACAATGTTTCATAGCTCACATGAGTTGGAAGAGTATATAAACGAGAAAGAGTGGTGAGAATAAAGTGTCTTTGTAGTCTAGATCAAAAGATCAAAAGCAGAAGCAGATTCCAAGAAGGAAAGTTGGAGATACTTATGCAGTGAGGGTGGAAGGGAGGAGCATGGAAGGATTCATATCCTTACTAAGAAAATTATAAAAGACAAGGTATTTGGTGCTTCCTAGGGTTGGTTCCCTAAATACAAGGGATTTGGTGCTTCCTAGAGTTGGTGCCCTAAATACGAGGGATTTGGTGCTTCCTATGGTTGGTGCCCTGAAGAAGAGGATTGGTGTCTCCTAGATTTGGTGCTCTAAAGAGGATTGGTGTCCTTCACTATTCTTTATAAACCTTGTAATTAATGTTAAATATATTTATATAATGGATTATATAACAAAAGAGATGTTTTTGTATTTTTGGAAACAATAAAATTAAAAAAAATACTATTAATTTGTAAAATATGGAACATTTATTCCACCCCCCCCCCCGCTCAGTATTCCAACAATAACTACACCTTAAGTAACGTTTAAAGTATTACATGATTTTATATATAACTATACACACTCATACATGTTTAAAAACACAAACCACTATATTTTTTAACCCTTTACCATATTTCAATTTCAAGTAGTAGTGAGTTATTTGATCAGTTGACATGCATTTTTAAAATGCAATTTTCTTTTTAGTAATCAAAATATGAATTTTTCATAGGAAAAATCATTATTTCACTATCACATATGTCCATTAGGAACAAATCAAATAAGAACTACCAATGGACTAGAATTAATTTTCTATGAATAAAAATGTACACTAACATAAAAGAAAATGAACACTATAAATGGCCTTGAATTCATTTATTGCATTAAATAAAATACATTGTCAATAAACTGCCAAAACAATGATATATATTATATCTTTAAATGTGTTTACATAGACACCATATATTAAAAAAATGCTATTATGTAACTCTAGGTTGCTTGGGAGATTTCTACAAGCTTTTCTCTTGAGATGAAGAAAAATCAGTAGAGTTTCTCTTTTCTTTTGTAGAGGCTTCTGATTGTTCTAGAGATACAACAGGAACATGTTTTAATTGTTTCTCTAGATATTTAATTTTTTGCATAAATTTGCAATATGTATTACAATTTCCTTTTATCTTCTTCTTGCTTTTTCAACATTTCCACATTCTTGTTATACTTCTCTGATTATTCATGTTTATTCATTTCAAGTTATTCCTTTTGTGATTTTAGTTGGGATCGACCTTCAACCAATTGACCCTAAAGTTTTTCTACTTCATTCCCAAATTGTTTTCCCTCTGTTGTGGGTGGGAAATCCCCCTACGGACTAGCAATTAAGGGTTTTGTAATGCATGCAGAAACGACCTAAAGTCTCATACTTCTTACCATCATCCCAATCATAAACCCCATTATTCATATGTAAATACAAAGATAAAAGGATCAATTCACTATACCTTGACTTCCACGTTTGATGTAGATCCTTTCACTTTCGGTTGCTCCTTGACTGCAAGTTTCCTCCCAAATCTGACCTACATTCACAAACAGACAAACAAAGAACTCCAAGCCTGCATTTGATCTATGAACTAATGGGTTAGATATTCTATCAAAATATAATCAATATTAAACATTAAACACCTCATATGGCAAGACAGGAAAAGTAGTTCTTTTATTAATCTCACAAGAATACCTTACAATAGTGAGATCAGCCACTGATCCTTGAATCTGGTCCTGGGCTCCTCTTCAACTGTACTCCAACTACTTTCATATATGTTTCTATTCACACAATGGTTGTAAAAGGTTGGGACAAGGGGAATGCAAAATCGGGTAGAGTTTCTTTACTCTTATTTTCTCCCCTCAAATGGGACCCCTACCCCTTCTTTTATAGGCTATAAAGGGCTAGGTACTTGGTCGAGTGACCAACTATGGGCAGTCAAACAATTTAGGTAACTTACCCGAAACTATGAGTTATGTCTATAACTTTATGTTTTTTGTGATTTTGTAGGTATACGCAGGTTGTAGTGGGTCAGCTAGCATATGCATGTGTACAGTAGTGGAGCAGGACGTGTATTCCTTCAAAAAGGGTGTTTAAGAAGTTGTTTCAATAGTGGCTTGGAAAAAGACATAACATGAGATGGCCTGATGCCAGGTAAGCATATCTAGTGAAAATTAGGGTTCTAACAAATTCCCCCTAATGTGTGAGGTCAAAAGAGCATATGATGGATGAAATACATTATCAATCTTCACCAATCATATGAAACAAGTGATCCCAGGGACCAAAGTTCAGGTGGTGCCATCTGCAAAATAAAAATTGTCTCACTGAGGTGGTCATACCCATGCTCGGGATGAAATAAAATCATGGTTTCCAATCAAATACACTACAGATACATGTCATATAACTATATAAAGTGTAGTCGTGAGCAATACATAGCGGATCTACATCTCGAAATCAAAAATATATACATGCATAGTATCCATTGTCTAGAAGCTGATAAGGCCTGATGGTTGGAGATGAGGTCTTCAGAGCTCGAGAAACAACTTCAAAATCTTCAAAACTTGGGTAGGAGTGTAATATGAGTGTATGAATTCACTACCCAGAGGTCTTCGACGGCTTGTCGGGCATGGACTAGAGGATCTTGATGATCAGGCTGTGGGCTTCATTGATTTCGAACAAAGAATTCATTGGGCTTTCAGGATGGTCGAGCATGAGGGAAAGAGACAAACTGCAGAAGGGCTAACTCAGGCTTGGTAAAAACTTCCCTTGGACAATAGCACGAAGAATGATGAGACTCAGGTAGCATGGTATAAAAATAAGTTCACGATGCAGAAGGCAACGCAAACTCTCCAAATGTTTGGAAGAATAACCAACGGAGGAGGACACGGCTCTATGTAGTGAGAACGGATTCCTAAGGTCATATTAAATCCCAGAGCTTGATGATCAAATGGAAGGATGTGCTTTGTCCAAGGGCGACTTCATTGTGCTGGCAATAAAAATAAAATACTGTTCCCTTCCTCTTTTTGGGATATATTTGATTTTTTTTTTTTGTCTTTTTCAAATAATTTTGGAAAGCTTGAAAAAAGAATAAAGAATGTTACGTTACAAAGGAGGAACGAGTGTCACAAACATACTAGTTCTAGGTGAAAGGACCAGACTGATGTTCAGAGCAAGGAGACATACTCGGAAAAATCCCTCCATAGGTCAAGGTGTCAAGATGCAAAGGCAAAGTGCTACAAGGCTTGCATTATAATGCATGCTTCAGATGGTTCAGTTGAGAGAAACATGGATACGGCATTAGGCCAAAGATACAGGGATGCAAATGAGGTTAACAAGACACAATGATAACGTCCTTCGATGTAATTTTAACAATCCCAGAGAAGGTAAGCTCAGCATTTTTTCATTTTTAGAGAGTCTGAAAAAATGTAAAAGGAGACTCCACTGGGGTACCTTTTTTGAAGGTAGTCTAGTCGGCTTGAAAAAGGGGTAAACTAGCACCGAAAAGACATCTATTCAAAATCATTTTAACAAGTGTGACAAAGACAAGATCACTCGGCAATATTTTCATTTTTAAGGAGTCTGAAAAGAGATTAACTATGGACTCTGTATGGGATGTTCTTATGGACCATTTTAACGAGTGTGAAGGAACAAGGTCACTCGACGATCTTTTCAATTTTAGGGAGTCTGAAAAGAGCTTAACTATGGACTCCTTGGGGGTTCCTTTTTCGTAAATTTAGTTCCTCGGCCCAAAAAAGGGGTAAAATTATACCTGAGAATACTCTTCTAGAGAACTGAGGCCCCTAGAGTATACATGTGTTCGTACAGTTGACCATCCAGACCAAAAAAGGGGTAAACTACCTCCGGATAGACGTGACTTCAAATTTCAGTTTAGTGAGCGTGAAAGGCCACAAGATCGCTCGAAAATATTTTCATGTTTAGAGGGTCTGAAAAGGGCTTAAAAGAATACCCGTTATGTTTTGGGAGTCCCGAGGGTGAGTTCAAGAGTGATAATGAATCATGCAAATGAGGCTCAAACTCATAATCAGGAAAAACTAATAAGGACTCCCGATCTTATAGTCATTAGTGACGGCATGGACACCAAAATGAAACCAAGATCTACCTAGGGAATCCATGTTAAGGTAGTCTCTACCACTAAATTACGATACTTCTAAAGAAGCAATGAGGGTTTTGTGTTGCAACTTGGTGGGGTCGATCCTATGGCGTAGTGATAAAGACAATGAGATGCAGAAAGTGGAGGTGGAATCCTAACTTAAATGCCACAAGTTGGAAAAATGACTTTTTACCAAAGGACCTTTAAAAAGACCTAAATCTCCAAAACGTTTATCAATACCCAAATTAACACTTATCGTAACAATCCATACAAAACTCCTCAACCATACTAAATTATTTTCAATTTAGAAAAAATGACAAAAGGGTCCAAAAAATGACAAAAAGGGGCCAAAAATTCTATAAATAGAAGCTGACAGCTCATTATCACCATTGTTAATTGAGAAATTGATTGTGGAGCCAAAAACACCCCTTTGACAAAAGAGTTGATTCCGGGAGCTTTGGTGGACGGAACAAACTTTTGATTGGATCAAGTAAGTACATACTAACCCCCCTTGCATCTCAATACTTCATTTAAGCATTTCTTTTTTTTTGGGGGGGGGGCACTAACCTTTAAAATGGTTAGCCCTATGTATACGTAGGTTGTCTTATGACATCCAATGTATGCCCACGTGCAGAGAAAATACTGCACGTGGGCATACGCGATTGTCTACATTACAGCCCATGTATACCCTCCAACATAGGAAAAAATTAAAAAATGAAAGGGCTAATCCCCCCTGGACTTGTCAATTTAGGATGTATGTTCATTGGAGGGAGAGAGAGCATGAGGAATTTGATGTTGCGGTCTCAGATGACCCTGATGTTGTAGCATGTTGTAGCTTCACTAGCTCATTGTGGCTTATTTAAGTTCTACAAGAGTGCATTTATGCGAGCACAACCTAGGCTATTGAATGCCTTGATCGATTACTAGCACCCAGATGCGGAGGCATTCATGCTTGAGGGATAGTCGTTGACTCCAATGACTGAAGATATCTACTTTCTGACTGGCCTCTCAAGGAGAGGGGAACCAGTCAACCTTCACACTTTTCCTTACGGGCCTCACAACATAGAAGATTTGATTAACCTCCATTGCGAGGCAGGTACTGACATGGTGGGCACTCAGGTGTCGATTCATAATATTAGAAACCTATCATTGAAATCAATAGTTCTACTCATTGGGCAGATTACTAGATCTGCAGTTTTACGCCAAGCTTCCCAAGCACACATGAATTGTGCAGTTCAGTGCTTAAATGCACAATTTTTTTACTAGAGTACTACGTTACTAGACTACATGAAAAGGCAGTTGACAGAGTGTCGGATGTGTAGGCACATAAACTTTGGGTTTGGTACTATCCTTTGTGCTTTCTTCTTCGAGAGGGTGCCTAGTCTGAGTCTTAGGGATATTGTATGAGGGCACGTAGCCTCTTCTCCAGCAGTAAATAGATGGGTGACATTGTTTCTGCGATAGGGGGGAGGGAGGATTATCGAGGCCTTCGATGACAATTTTTTCGATTGGTGATCTCAGAAAATTCCGGCGATAGAGGACTATCCCTATGCCAGAATTGAATTTTCCAAGGACCCTAACATGGCTGTACCTCCTAGAGTGGTATGAGGAGAGCTAGGTAAGATTTCTTTTCAAAGTTATTTAATTTTTATGTTGTTTTTATATATATCATTTTTTTTATATATCAGAGTATCTGACAGATATGTGTCTGTTATGTGTAGATGTGGAGCCAATGCATCCAATGGACGTTGTGAGAACCAGGCAATGTCCTCGACCAGAGGCCACACCAACCACAGTCAGTGGACCAGCAGCAGCAAGGGGACCTCCAGCCGGTGAGGCTAAGAGATTTTTAAGACGGGTAGAGCAAAACCTTACCTCGCTCACTCGCACATTCCCCATGGCAGAGATCGAGGAACTCTCGCCATCTATGCAGCCTCATGTAGTTGAGGTGCCATGGACTTGGGTCCATCTTTTCCAGCATTTGGTAAACGTCATTGTTCAATACAACAAGGCCAACAGGCCCCATCCTTAGTTAGGCTAGACTATCTACGTGTTGAGGGAACCTTTTGCATATTATTGAGGGCATAAGCCCTGTGACTCTTTATTGGACATATTTTTGAGGCACTTGCACCCACCCAGTACTCTGATATTTTTGATATTATATATGGATTTTTATGTATTTTTTATGTCTTATGGATTACATTTTCTTTTACAAATGTATTTACATGTGCGTGTGTATATTTTTCTCATATGTGTGCAATATGTCAATCTAATACATGATTATCTAGAGTGTCTGTAACTTGATTCAATCTCTTAGGAACATAGATACACGTAATGTAATCAAAGCTTTGTTCTAAGAGACATAGCCTAAGGAATCATTGATGTAGAGTAGGATCGTAAACGTGGTAAACTCCATTTAACTGAGACACAACCAGCTGAGCGTCTAAATATACCCAGAGGAGAGAGATACCATGTGACAAAGTGTCACGAAGAAACTCTATAACTACATTGTATTCAGCGACATTGTTTTTGGTGTCACCTAAACAGATACCTCCTAAAGATAGCATTTGGCCTTGAGGTGTGAAAATCACCCAAGCCATGAAAGTAAGCCTCCGAGTGTGTCATCTAGTGTCGTCTACAAAACCAACGAACACCTCTGATTCACTTGACATCTGCCACAGTGAAAAATATGACATCAAAAACAACATGTCCACAAAACCAAAAAGACAAAAACTAAAAAACACAAATGTACATGAACTATACATATGTTACAAAAAGTTACCCAAGGTGACCCACCTATGAGTAATACTTCTTGAGGCAAAGCCCATTTCTAGGCTCTGCCAAAGCATTTCCCTCAAAGTCTATTAGAATATAAGTTCCCTTTTTAAGAACCTATTTTACGATGAAAGGTATGAACCACATGGGTTTGAACTTGTCTACCCCTAGGGGGTCCTTATCTTGGTCATAGACCAGGACAAGGTCGCCTTCAAAGAAAATCCAAGGATGAACGGACCGATCATACTGACACTTGAATTTTTGTTTGTGAGACTCATTAGCCAAGGCCACGTCACGACGTTGCTCGAGGTATAATAAACACTCTTCAAGCGGTGAAGTGTTTGGCAATAACTGTACTGCCAACTTTAGAGATGGGATCTGGCACTCAATAGGAAATATTACTTCTAGCCCGTAAATGAGTTGGAAAGGTGAGAAACTGGTTGCAGTCTTAACAGACATTCACTAAGCCCATAATGTTGAGTATAACATCAAATTCCAATTTGACTTGGCCGAATTGATCATTCAATGTAGGATGGTTTTAAGATATTTATTTACAGCTTCCACCTAACCATTCACTTGTGGGTAGTAGGGTGATGAATGTTCTTGCTTCAACCCAATATTTGATGTTAACTCAGACATCATTGTATTATGAAAGTGACTGCCATGGTCAATGGAAATATCTCTTGGGACGTCGAACCTTGCTATGATCTGGTTGAACAAAAAGAGAGTTGTAGTCTCTCCATCATCCTTGAACGTTGGCATAGCTTCAACCCACTTCGTGAAGTAGTCTATGGATACGATGATATAACGGTGCCCCCTTGTTGAAGGAGGGTTGCATGTAGTGTAATCAATCCCCCACTTGGTGAAGGGACCCATGGTGATGACGAGAAACATGGGAGTGGGGTGTGCCCTCATCTTCCAAGAGAAGATCTAACACGGGTGGAACTTTTTGACTGATTCAATACAATCTTTGATTAATGTCGGCCATAAGTAACCGACTCATAGAATTTTTGGGTTGTTTCCAACCCAAACAAATGACCACCACATGCTCCAGTATGGCAATCATTAAGCATGATTTCTACTTCTTCATGAGTGAGGCACCGACGAAGGATGAAATCTACACCTCGACGATACAAAGTATCTTCGAGTATGAGATAGTTCTTAGCCTGATGGAGTATGCGGCGATGCTCATCACGAGAAGAAGAGGTGGGGCACTTCAAATTATGGAGATAGAACAATATATCTCCATACTAGGGGTCTGAAGATGCGATCAAAAACATGTCTCCTTGAATAGGCAACTCATCGGGCATAACATCACCTGAATCGACCAGAAGTTCCGAGATGAGTTCCACAAAGACCAATAACTTTTTGGATTTCACCGAAACAAAATATAAATCAAATTCTTGGAGGACAATTATCCATCTACTGATATTTCCACTAATTACCCATCGTGTCAACACATATTGAAACATATTCACAATGGAAATGACAGTGTTCTTGCGAAACAAGATATAATGACGGAACCATTGGACAACATCAATTGTTGCCAATGCAAGTTTTTCAATGTGGGAATAATTGAGTTCCGGTCCAACCAGGCCTCGGCTCAGGTAATAAATCACATATTCTGAGAGAAAATCATCCTCTTGAACTAAGACCATACTGATGGTCGACTCTGTCATAGCCAAGTACAATAAGAGATATTTATTATAATTGGGTGGCCGAAGCAGAGGGGCATTCGTGAGGGAACATTTCAACACTTCGAAAGAGCATTGAGCAGCTTTGTCACAATGAAAAGGAACATCCTTCTTTAGTAAACGCATAAAGCCTTTTGTGATCTCGGCATAAATTGCAATGAAACGCCGTAAAAAGTTCATTTTTCCCTGTAAAATCTGAAGCTAAAGGATTGTATGCAGGGGAGGCAACTAAACTATTACCTCAACCTTGAGAGGATCGACCATGATCCCTATTGTCAAAACTATGAAACCTAGAAGACAGCCCGACGTCATGCAACAATTGCATTTGTTTGGATTCAAGCGAATTTGGAAGTAGCGACATCACTCAAAGATAAGTCAGAGGTGTGTGGGATGATCAGTTCTCTTATGAGATAGTGATGCTAAATCATCTAGGTAGGCCTTGACTATATGTTTGAGGTCATGGAAAGAAAAATACATGGCCCATTGAAAGGTAGCTCCAACATTTTTCAAACCAAAAGGGATCTTATGATAAGTGAATGTACCCCATGGAAAAATGAAAGTTTTTTTGTGTTGGTCTTCGGGTTTGATTTGTATCTGATTGTATCCCGAAAAACCATCCATGAAAGAAAATATCTCGCAACCTACGCATTCATCAAAAATCTGGTCAATAAATGGTGTGGGGAAATTACCTTTTGGATAGGCTTTGTTCAAATCATGGAAGTCTGTACATACACGAATCGTACCCTCTTTTTTGTTGACCGAAACGGGATTTGACACCCATTGGGTCAAATGGACGGGGTAGATAAAACCTGATTTCAGCAGTTTCTCTACTTCAACCTTAATATTTGTTGCCTTCTTAGGATTAATCGGATGAAGCTTCTGTCGGACTGGCTTAGCATCAGGATAAGTCATGATTTC
Source organism: Picea glauca (assembly GCA_000966675.3). NCBI lineage: Eukaryota > Viridiplantae > Streptophyta > Pinopsida > Pinales > Pinaceae > Picea > Picea glauca. The sequence continues at coordinate 198,184 of JZKD02S0217325.1, forward strand.
ATGTTCAATAATTTTTGAATCAATGCCTGGCATTTCCTCGTAAGACCAGCAAAAACATCGTGGAATTATTTAAATAAATCCGTGTAGATTTGAATCTCCTCGGGGGAATAGTCAGCTCCTAAAAAAACATTCTCCACGATGCCAGGGGTTCTGGAGATATTAATAGGTATAGTTTCAGCAATGGTTTCCATATTACCCTTGGCATAAACAACATGCGTAGCCAAGGGATTGATAGGACAAGACCTATCTCTAGTCATAGTCAAAGTGAATTCCCCTGCTTTAATTCTTCTTAACTATGGGAGGAAATAAGATCTGTGATGGAGATCATCCTAGGGTTTGTCCAAACTAGTAATTACTTCAATAATCGCTTCATCTAAGGGCAAGACTAAGTCTAAAGAATCAGTATTACCAAGGGAACCCTAAGCCCAAATAGACTCTAAAGTCATATCTAACTCTGGTGCGGGAGTCGGATCGGGGTTGGCGGAAGATTTCTAGACTATAGAGTACGCAACTTCTACCGTGGACAAGGGCATGTCCATACCATGGTGCCATGTCCCTTCCATCATGGTCGATGGGGAAGGAAGAATCCATATATTATTGAAGTAAGTCGTACGAAATGACGAGACCTGAAAAATCTCAACCTTATGGTGGTCTAATATGAACTTAACATCACCTTGAGGAGGTGGGTAATTGAAAGTACCCATCAAAGGTGGGAACAAACCAAACCCTATGTTGATTATGCTAGGTTGAGGGTTATCAATCATCGGGACCACGGATGCCCCCCAATGAAGGGTCAAGACAGGAGAAAGACAATTGATCAATGGTCATGATCTGGCCCTTGTGTGAAAACAATAAGACCCAGCAAACTGTAACAACCACTGCTTGCATGGCATAGGTCCAACTCCTTCCTAACAAGAGATTGTAGTCGAGAGATGCATCAACCACTTCAACCTCGACACACAAGGTCTTCCCTCCTAATTGCATGGGGAAAGAGGGGATGATGCCATGTGGTCGGAACGAACAATCATTGAAAGTGGTAAGAAGAGTAGGTGATGGAGACAAATTGGGCTAGCCAATGGCCTTCCAACATGCCAAAGACATTACGCATGTCGAGGCACCCTCATCAACCACTATGTGGAAAATGTTCCAAGTAAAATTTTCCGTGGTGTAATCCACTACTATTGGGAATGCTACGTGGTAAGGGAGACGAGGTTTTAAGTCAGTCGTATCAAGCATGATTGTACCCATATTACAAGTCTCGACGAATCCTAAGTTGGATAACAAAGCCTTTCTCTAGGAAGGGTAGCTCTAGAGGACCTCCAAAGCAGACATCGCACAAGGGTTTTCAGACAAATCCTCCACCACAGAGTAGTTATGGGAGGCCCTTGTGTTTGGGTTGTGAGAAGCTTTCTGGAACGCACCTTTTTGGATGCGTGCCATTATTTCTCCCAACGTCTTCTTGATCTGGAGAGGAAGATATGGGATTTCATCTTCTTTACCTTTATCATAGGTGTTTGGCTTTCTATAGTCATGTGCTCTAGTCGATATATAAGCATCACCTTTCATCATATACCCATTCGCGGATGAAGGATTACTCGAAGACGGAGGGGGTCCTTGACTTTCCCCTTTCATTCTTGTAGAGGCTTGAGTTAAATTTTTCCCATGTTGAAATGGGTTCATCAAGACAGCAGGTTATTGTTGTGAAAATAACTTTTGGGCCTCCGCAAGCCGAGGGCACTAGTGAGTCAGGTGGTCTTCCGCACATAGGTTACATGGATACTTTTACTTCCTCTTTTAGGTATTTCCCCCACCAGCATTATTAGTGGGTTTCTTATCCCCCTTACCCTTCTTTCATCGTTTCTTATTTCTGTTAGGCTGCTGGGTGGCCTTTGGATTTGTCGATTGCACACTGTGTACATCCGACGTTTGGGTAGGGGGAGTAGTCGGACCAGTGGTCTGGCTTGATGTTGTGTGTTTTATTGACAATTGCTGCAATTGTTTTGTCAGCTAATCAGCAGGCTTTGTTTGTGTTGAACCAACAATACCATCAGCATGTGGTCTAGCCCTTTGTCTATTTTTATCAAGTATTGATAGTGGTGCGTCCGAAAAAATTTCATACAGTAAACTAGACTGAGAGTAAATTAGCTCAAGTTGTTGAGCTCTCATGATTGCATCTTCTTCGTAAAACACTCCCAATGTTGCGATGTCTTTGGATAACTGTGGGACCAGAGACTTAAGGAACCACTCAAGAAGGAATGTTGGTGGGACTGGCACTTTAATCAAACTATTCCAGCATCTCCATTCTCAGATGTGATCGGAGATATGGTCTTCCTTTGTCTGTTCAAAATTGGCCAGCAATTTGTTGTCGGCGTTGTATCTCACAGGTATTTGGAAATGGTTTAAGAAATCCATTTTCAATTCACCAAAGGAAGATTATCTTGAGCAGTCGAGCCCAAAGTACCATTTTGCAGCACTCCCAATGAGAGTGCGTTGAAACAAACACAATTGCATAGAGTCGTCTTTCAATGAATTAGACGAGCACCAAAGGTGAAATCCATTCACATGATCTCTTGGATCTTCGTTAGGCTTGGATTTGAACTTTGGTATGTCCGAAGGCAACTTGGTCAGCATAGGAGGCCAATGAAGATCGTGACAGATAGGGTCATTCAACAACCTTGTCAAGTCTGGCAAATGCTACGTTGCTAGAAATGGTAGTTTGGGTTATTGGTTATAACCATGGAAAAAGGGGCCTAGAGTTTGACTGGTGCCAGGTTGCCAGGAAAATTTGGGTTGTTGATCAGGGTTCTGGTAAAAACCATGGCCATGACCAGTGTATGGATTATGCATTTGTGGAGACATCATCGGCTGATTCCTGAAATAGAACGTAGATAGTTGGGCGTGCATTGCATTCGAAGGACTTTGAGAAGGGTTTCCCCATGTCGATCCCATGGGCATAAGTCTTGTGCCTTGCCCGTGGTTCCATTGGTTGTGAAAGGGGTTTCCCTCGATCGACATCCCTAATGAGGGAACTGATCCCTGCCAAGAATTCCAAGGTCCTTGTGTGGAAGGAATTCCTAGGTTTTCCCCCTATGTAGGAATAGTACCCTGCATAGGATTTAGTTTTCCATAACCTGGATTGCCCCCATTCGAGAAAGAATTTGACGAGAAAGCGTTGTTACCAAACGCATTGAACAAAAATATTGGTGTCGAACCTACTGACATGCTATGAGAAGGTAGTCCTTGACTCCCTGCTCCAAACGAACTATGGTGTGTGTTCGGTCCGGAGGAATGTTAGTGAGCACCGCCAAGTGAAGGGGACGAAAGAGGTATATAACCTCCTCTATAAGGGAAAGTGTTAAAGGAAGCTAAAGTTCCCCCCATGGATCCTTGCAGAGGAGAATTAGAGCTCCCTGCCCCCAGACCTAAAGTCTGTAGAGTGGAGTAGGAAAGTACAGGGCTTGTACCTAAGCTAGGCATCCCATATGAGAACAGAGGGCATGTCACACCTTGTTTGAAAGGAGCAGTGGTCATCACCATAGATGGGATCAGACCATTGCTCAACCGATGACAGTGGGTTAGGAGGTGGAACACCCCCTGTGGTGACATTCGTAGCGGGAATAGGAGAATTCCTGGAAGAAGTGGTAGCATTTGTTTCCATTTCTTCTTGTGAAACTGTCTAGCACTCGTAAGGATAAATTTGTACGATGATGGGCGTCAAAATATCAGTGGTCGGAGTTTTGGACGGACCAAGAGCTTCCGCTCCAAGGTCTGAAATGGTTGGTTCCTCTAGAATCGAAATTTCTTCTCTCGGAGGTTGGTTGGGCATAGTTTCTTATGAACTGGTCATCTCAAAAGACCTTTGTTGGTTTAGTTTTCACCTTAGCGGTGGTGGGGGTGGCTCCAGTGTACCCGATGGCAGGCCAAGAAGCCTTTGTGACCGGTGGAGAACCTGATCCTCCACTATGTGAGAAGATCAATTACACACTAGGGATTTCTATTCATTCAAGAATAGCACACACTAGAAAAACTCCCTATGAGATAAGACAAGCAATCACTAACTAGTTGGAAGAACAGTTACAACAACCAACACTAGAGAAACTTACTAGTGCAAGTGAAACTTGAATATGAAATCACCCTCCGGGTATACTCTACAAAGTGTGGCCTAATGTCTATCCTAGGTACCACGGTATACCCTTGCAGTCACCTGTGTAAGTCCCTAAAATAAAGGTAACTAGGTTGTCAGCGTGTGAACAGTCACCAGGCAGGTACAGTCGACAGTCAGGTGGACCGCAATGAGAAAGGTATCAAAGCCTAAACTTGTCAAGGGTATCGAAAGAAAGTGGTCTGGAAGACAACTGAGGACCTCGAATGGAGTCGATACCCACAAACATCCATGGAAAATGTTATCGATGGAATCCTAAGACAATCCCTCTATATTCGTTCCCCACTACACTTGATCCATCTTTGGAGGGGTTATCTTCGCTACCTTTCTGCACACAACCTTGTGTTTATCCCCTGTGTTAGAGGGGGGTCCCATATAATTTTCATGATAGTAGACTTTTAATACTCCCTAGCACAGACTCTTATGTATGTTTTGCAACCTTCAAGAGTTTCCTCTCCAAGCTAAGTCAAGTCTCTAGCCTAGACTAGTTGATGGACCCTACAAAACATAAAGTCTAGTTGATTTTAATTCATCGTTAATTTTTTGGCTTGTCTTAAGTCAAAGGTTATGAAAGTGAAACTAGTGATGTTTTGAGAGACGAAAGAGAAGATAAATAGAAAGATGGAAATAAAATAACTTCTTCTTGACAAATTCAGATTTGCTCTTTTAAATTATTTAACCAACTTTTCAAACTATTTTTTCTAAGATCTTTGAACGAAAAACTCAACACAGGATTTCTCTCAACTAAGAGCTACTTATTGTCCTAAGTAAATAGCCAATAACTTATGAAAGAAAAACTTTTCCTTGATTATTAATGCAAACAACCAACTACTCAATCAAACAAAGAAATGAAAAATTTCAACATGATTTAAAATAAGAGAATTGAAAAATGGATTCCTTTTCTTTCTTCTAAAGCAAGCAAAAAGATAAAGTGAAGACAAAACAGCAACAAAAATAACTTATGGCCCTACTGCATATCGCAGGGAGTCACTTGACCAAACCTCAAAAAGTTGATTGGAAAAGACTCACAAATTTATCTAAAACTCTATTACAGAAAACTCAAGAAATATTTTTGATGAAAAGAAAACTATGATATGGTAAAACCTAGGCTATAGACTATGATCACAAAGACTAGGGAAGAGACGAAAAATACTGGCTTCTAACAGGTAAAAGGATGAATGCCTCTCTCTGTCAAAAGATCTCCCCGACATAGACATGCAGTTGTCACCTCCGCAGCAAGCGTATATACGTGTGTTGTCCAAATGCAGAGCGTGTATGCACACATACAGAGCTACTATAGGGCACATATAGCTCTGTAAATGCTCAAAAAGGTGAAAAAAAAAACACAGCCCAGCACAGGTGGGGAGCACTGGTATTGGAAACCAGAGTCCCTTAGAGACAGAGAAAATTACTTTGGCAAAGAAAAATCAAGAAAACTTTGATAGAACAAATCTAATCTGAGGTTATCCTAGGCTATAGACTGCAACACAGAGACCCTGACCAAATCTAGGAAACCCCTGAGAAGGATCACTTCTGACAGGAAAAAGAAGATGATTGCCTCTCCTAAGAAAAAAAAAGACTTAATCACGCAACTAACACTTGAGCAGCCCAGCGGATATACACAGGTTGTCTAAAGGTAGGGCGTGTGTATACGCGGGCAGGGATTCTGCAGTCCGCGTATACCTCTGAAAATTTCTGGAAAGAAAATTAAACAGTCAAGCAATCATGTAGGGAGTACTGGTATGGAAGACCATAATACCTACAAACTCAGACTCTTGCCAAAAACTCAGAAAAAAAAGGTAATAAAACCAATTCTAAAATACCCAAAAAGTATCCCCAGAAAACCCTAAAGATTCCCCAGTATGGTTTCCAATTCTGTTGTGGGTGGGAAATCCCCCTATGAACTAGCATTAAGGGTTCTGTAATGCATGCAGAAATGACCTAAAGTCTCCTACTTCTTACCATCATCCTAATCATAAACCCCATTATTCATATGTAAATATAAAGATGAGGATCAATTCACTATACCTTGACTTCCATGTTTGATGTAGATCCTTTGGATTTCAGTTGCTCCTTGACTGCAAGTTTCCTCCCAAATATGACCTACATTCACAAATAGACAAACAAATAACTCCAAGAATGCATTTGATCTATGAACTAATGGGTTAGATATTCTATCAAAATATAATCAATATTAAACATTAAACACCTCATATGGCGGGACGGGAAAAGTACTTATTTTATTAATCTCACAAGAATACCTTACAATAGTGAGATTGGCCACTGCTCCTCGAATCTAGTCCTGGGCTCCTCTTCAACTGTACTCCAACTGCTTTCATATATGCTTCTCTTCACACAATAGTTGCAAAAGGTTGGGACAAGGGGAATGCAAAATCGGGTAGAGTTTCTTTACTCTTATTTTCTCCCCTCAAATGGGACCCCTACCCCTTCTTTTATAGGCTAGAAAGGGCTAGGTATTTGGTCGAGTGACCGGCTATGGGAAGTCAAACAATTTAGGTAACTTAAATGAAATTGTGATTTATGTCTGCAACTTTCCATTTTTCGTGCTTTTGCAGGTACACGCACATTGTAGTGGGTCAGCTAGCGTATACACGCGTGTAGTAGTTGTTATAACCCTAAATTGCACCACACATGCTTACCTGGCATCAGGAGAACTCATATCTCTTCTTTGCCAAAGCCATGTTGAGGAACCTCTTTGAAAATCCTTTTGAGTTAAGTCAAACGCGCCCTAACTCACTACTGCATGCGTCGGAATGCTGGCAGGCCTACTAATGCACGCGTTGGAACACTGGCAGGCCTACTACAGCCTGCGTTTACCTAACAAAGAACAAAAACAGGAAAGTTGCCGAAGGGACAAAAAGCTATGGGTCAGTTAACTGAAACTCCCAGCCATGCATGGCCGAGCGTTCATCCAAAACCCTAGCTCCTTCTAGCCTATAAAAGAAGGGGTAGGGATACTATTTGGAAGGGGAAAAAGATAGCGAAGAAAATCTACCCAATTGTCGAATCCATTTGTCCCAATCCTTTAGCCTTTCATCAAGCTTAAGGAGAATTAAAGCAAAGCAGTTGGAGGACAAAGAAGAGGAGGAGCCCAGGATCAGGATCAAGGAACGGTGGCCGGTCTCAACATTGATTGTAATTTCATTCATCTTGAAAATAATAAAGAATACTTTTTTCGTCCCAATGCATGAGTTATATATGTTTTATTCGATTTATGCTTAATCTCTAACCCTCAAGTAGAAAAATAGCATGCATGCGTAGTGTTTTGTCTTGATTGCAGGATTGTCTTTGGAAGGAGCAGCGCAAGCAAGTGGACAAAGCGCAACGAAGGATCTACACCAAACATCAGTAAAAAGGTTAGTAGGTCCTTTCCATGCTTGTATGAGAAAAAGGGGTTTTGAGTTTTGGGGTGATAGGTTAAAAGTGATTTCTTTAAGGTCATGATCTGCATGCAAGTCTAAGCCTAGCTTGCTAGTCCATAGGGTATTATTTCCCAACAACAGAATTGGCGACTCCGCTGGGGATTACTCTTTAAGGTTTTTCCAGATTTAGTTGAAGGTTTTTGGGTAGTTTAAAGGATTGGATTTTCTGTTTCTTTGCATGCTTGTTTTCTGTTAGGTCAGAGCTAGCAGGGAACCTAGTTTTTTATACCATTTTTTCCTTGACTGTTGCTTGACAATAATTATCAGGACACACAGAGGTACACGCGGCCTGCATAAGGCTTGCATGCGTGTAACTCGTGCCCTAACCTTCTATAGCCCGCATTTGAATGCTTGTTGTAGAGGTTTCAGTAGCGTGTAGGAGTCAGAGAGCTTAAGAGGCAGTCCCCTCTTCCCTGTCAGGATTATACATTCTCAGGGGGCTTTCTAGATCCTGTCTGGGTCTTGCTGGTTCACTGTCTTGTCTTAGTTTGCTTTATTCCGTTTGTTATTTTCTGCTATCATTTTTCTTTTCTGTTAAATAAGAAGCATCCAAGCCTTCAAGAGACCCTGGTTGTCAATACCAGAGGCCTCTTCCAGGTCTGGGCTGCCTGTGTTTAGTTTTTTCTTGGAGTTTATACAAACCCGCGGCCTGTGCAAGTTCAGCCCGCGGGTACCCACGCGCTGTGATAGCTTAGCACGCGTGTTGTTTCAGTGACAGTCACGGGCTTGACTGGTTGCTTTTCAGCCTGGGTGGGGCAGTCATCCCCTCCTGTGGTGAGAAGTGTTCCTCTTAGGGGTTTGATTCTAGGGATGCACAGTCAGTAGGTTAGGGCCTCATACCCTTAGCATGTTCTTTCTTAGTTGATTGTTGATAGAAAAGATAAAAAAAAAAAAGATTTTGTTTTATGGTTTTTAGACAAGCGTAGGAGTCGGTGCTTTCTTGATTGCCATTGTGCATCTTTGCTCTGGTTCTTTGCGATCTGCGCTTTAAGCCAGAATTTTATTTTGTTTTCTTGGTTTTGTGCTTGTCGGCATTTTCCCTTTGTTGCTTCATTTAGCACTTAA
>JZKD02S0217325.1:251187-273115 GCA_000966675.3 Picea glauca
AATATGATACAGTAATATGTTTCTTTCCCATAAAGTTAGATTTACTTTATTACATAACTCCTTGATCATATGTATAGATTAGTTATTGAATATATTATTTGCTTTCACTTTGGTTAGTTCGTGTTGTTTTGATCTTGACTGCACGAGAGCGCTGGAGCGAAGCAGGAGCAACAAAGATTAAGGAAGCGATTACAAGGTATGTCTCTTATTATAAATTCCAACTTAATTCAATAATTAGATCTAGGGAAAGCGATATATTCTGTCCTGTTTTGTTCTAGATCCAAGTGGATCTAGGGATATCAGTTTGTGTCCGCACTTACGGATTTATCCTATGACAGTTTGTGGGTATCGAATCCATTCGAGGTCCTCAGTTGTATTCTAGACCACTTTCTTTTGATACCCTTGACAGGTTTAGGGTTTAATACCTTTCTCATTGCAGTCCACCTGACTGTCGACTGTACCCTCCTGGTGACTGTTCACACGCTGACAATCTAGTTACCTTTATTTTATGGACTTACACAGGTGACTACGAGGGTAGACCGTGGTACCTAGGACAGACATCAGGCCACACTTTTCAGAGTGTACCCGGAGGGTGCTTCTGTATTCAAGTTGCACTTGCACTAGTAAGTTGCTCTAGTGTTGGTTGTTGTAACTATTTTTCCAACTAGTTAGTGATTGCTTGTCTTATCTCATAGGGAGTTTTTATAGTGTGTGCTGTTCTTGAATGAATAGAAATCCACAGTGTGTAATTGATATTCTCACATAGTGGAGGATCAGGTGATCCACTGGTCACAAAGGCTTCTTGGCCTGCCATCGGGTACACTAGAGCCACCCCCACCACCGCTAAGGTGAAAACTAAACCAAAAAAGGTCTTTTGAGGTGACCGGTTCATAAGAAACTGTGCCCAACCAACCTCCGAGAGAAGAAATTTTGATTCCAGAGGAACCAACCATTTCAGACCTTGGAGCGGAAGCTCTTGGTCCATCCGAAACTCCGACCACTGATATTTTGACGGCCATCATCGTACAAATTTATCCTTACGAGCGCCAAACAGTGTCACAAGAAGCAATGGAAACAAATGCTGCCACTTCTTCCAGGAATTATCCTATTCCCACTACGAATGTCACCATAGGGGGTGTTCCACCTCCTAACCCACCGTCCTCGGTTCGGGCCACCATGGTCTCGACCTCCTCTACCTCGAGCAATGATTCGATCCCATCTATGGTGTTGACCACTACTCCTTTCACACAGAGTGTGACAGGCCCTCTGTTCTCATATGGGATGCCTAGCTCAGGTACAAGCTCTGTACTTTCCTACTCCACTCTACAGACTTTAGGTCTCAGGGCATGGAGCTCTAATGCTCCTCTGCAAGGATCCATGGGGGGAAATGTAGCTTCCTTTAACGCTTTCCCTTATAGAGGAGGTTATATACCTCCTTCGTCCCCTTCGCTTGGCGGTGGTCACTAGCATTCTGCCAGACCGAACACACACCATAGTTCGTTTGGAGCAAGGAGTCAAGGACTACCTTCTCATAGCATGTCAGTAGGTTCGACACCATTCTCTTTGTTCAGTGCATTTGGTAACAACGCTTTCTCATCAACTTATTTCTCGAATGGGGGAAATCCAGGTTATGGACAACTAAATCCTATGCAGGGTACTATTCCTACATAGGGGGCAAACCTAGGAATTCCTTCCACACAAGGACCTTGGAATTATTGGCAGGGATCAATTCCCTCATTAGGGATGTCGATCGGGGGCAACCCCTTTCACAACCAATGGAACCACGGGCAAGGCGCAGGACCTATGCCCATGGGATCGACATGGGGAAACCCTTCTCAAAGTTCTTCGAATGTAATGTACGCCCAACTATCTACGTTCTATTTCAGGAATCAGCCGATGATGTCTCCACAAATTCATAATCCATACACTGGTCATGGCCATGGTTTTTACCAGAACCCTGGCCAACAACCCAACTTTTCCTGGCAACCTGGCACCAGTCAAACTCTAGGCCCATTTTTCCATGGTTATAACCAATAACCCAAACTACCATTTCTAGCAACGTTTCATTTGCCGGACTTGACAAGGTTGTTAAATGACCCTATCTGTCACAATCCGCGTTGGCCTCCTATGCCGACCAAGTTGCCTTCGGACATGCCAAAGTTCAAATCCAATCCTAACGAAGATCTAGGAGATCATGTGAATGGCTTTCACCTTTGGTGCTCGTCTAATTCGTTGAAAGACGACTCCGTACAATTGTGTTTGTTTCAACGCACTCTCATTGGGAGTGCTTCGAAATGGTACACTGGGCTCGACTGCTCAAGATACTCTTCCTTTGGTGAATTGAAAATGGATTTCTTAAACCATTTCCAATTACCTGTGAGATACAACACCGACAGCGAATTGCTGGCCAATTTCGAACAGACAAAGGCAGACCATATCTCTGATCACATCTGAGAATGGAGATGCCAGAAGAGTTTGATTAAAGTGCCAGTCCCACCAAAATTCCTTCTTGAGTGGTTCCTTAAGTCTCTGGTCCCACAGTTATCCAAAGACGTCGCACCATCGGGAGTGTTTTTCGAAGAAGATGCAATCATGAGAGCTCAACAACTTGAGCTAATTTACTCTTAATCTAGTTTACTGCATGAAATTTTTCCGGATGCGCCACTATCAATACTTGATAAAAATAGACAGAGGGCTAGACCACATGCTGATGGTATTTTTGGTTCAACACAAACAAAGCCTACTGATTAGCTGACAAAACAATTGCAGCAATTGTCAATACAACACACAACATCCAGCCAGACCACTGGTCCGACTGCCACCCCTACCCAAACATTGGATGTACATAGTGTGCAATCGACAAATCCAAAGGCCACCCAACAGCCTGGCGGAAAGAAGAAACAATGAAAGAAGGGTAAGGGGGATAAGAAACCCACTAATAATGTTGGTGGGGGAAATACCTAAAAGAGGAAGTAAAAGTATCCGTGTAACCTATGTGCAGAAGACCACCCGGCTCACTAGTGCCCTCGGCTTGCGGAGGCCCAAAAGTTATTGTCACAACAACAACCTGCTGTGTTGACGAACCCATTTCAACATGGGAAAAATTTAACTCAAGCCTCTACAAGCACGAAAGGGGAAAGTCAAGGACCCCCTCCGTCTTTGAGTAATCCTTCATCTGCGAATGTGTATATGATGAAAGGTGATGCCTATATATCGACTAGAGCACATGACTACAAAAAGACAAGCACCTATGATAAAGGTAAAGAAGATGAAATCCCATATCTTCCTCTCCAGATCAAGAAGATGTTGGGAGAAATAATGGCATGCATCCAAAAAGGTGCGTTCCAGAAAGCTTCTCACAATCCAAACACAAGGGCCTCCCAGAACTACTCTGTGGTGGAGGAATTGTCTCAAAACCCTTGTGCGATGTCTGCTTTGGAGGTCCTCTAGAGCTACCCTTCCTAGAGAAAGGCTCTGTTATCCAGCTTAGGATCCATCGAGACTTGTAATCTGGGTACAATCATGCTTGATACGACTGACTTAAAACCTCGTCTCCCTTACCATGTAGTGTTCCCAATAGTAGTGGCTTACACCACGGAAAATTTTACTTGGAACATTTTTTGCATAGTTGTTGATGAGGGTGCCTCGACATGCATAATGTCTTTGGCATGTTGGAAGGCCATTGGCCAGCCCAATTTGTCTCCGTCACCTACTCTTCTTACCGCTTTCAATGATTGTTCGTTCCGACCACATGGCATCATCCCCTCTTTCCCATTGCAATTAGGAGGGAAGACTGTGTGTGTCGAGGTTGAAGTGGTTGATGCATATCTCAACTACAATCTCTTGTTAGGAAGGAGTTGGACCTATTCTATGCAAGCAGTGGTCGCTACAGTTTTCTGGGTCTTATTGTTTTCACACGAGGGCCGGATCGTGACCATTGATCAATTTTCTTTCTCCCATCTTGACCCTTCATTGGGGGAATCCGTGGTCTCGATGATTGATAACCCTCAACCTGGCATCATCAACATAGGGTTTGGTTTGTTCCCACCTTTGATGGGTACTTTCAATTACCTGCCTCCTCAAGGCGATGTTAAGTTCATATTAGACCACCATAAGGTTGAGATTTTTCAGGTCTCATCATTTCGTATGACTTACTTCAACAATCTATGGATTGTTCCTTCCCCATCGGCCATGATGGAAGGGACATGGCACCATGGTATGGACATTCCCTTGTCCACGGTAGAATTTGCGTACTCTATAGCTTAGAATTATTCCGCCAACCCCGATCTGACTCCCACACTAGAGTTATATCTAACTTTAGAGTCTATTTGGGCTCAGGGTTCCCTTTCTAATACTGATTCTTTAGACTTAGTCTTTCCCTCAGACGAAGCGATTATTGAATTAATGACTAGTCCGGACAAACCCTGGGACGATCTCCATCACAGATCTTATTTCCTCCCATAGTTAAGAAGAATTGAAGCAGGGGAATTCACTTTGACTATGACTAGAGATAGGTCTTGTCCTATCAATCCCTTGGCTACACATGTTGTTTATGCCAAGGGTAATATGGAAACCATTGCTGAAACTATACCTATTAATATCTCCAGAACCCCTGGCATCGTGGAGAATGTTTTTGTCGGAGCTGACTGTCCCCCCGAGGAGATTCAAATCTACACGGATTTATCTAAATAATTCCATGATGTTTTTGCTGGTCTTATGAGGAAATGCTAGGCATTGATCCAAAAATTGTTGAACATGAAATCATGACTTATCCTAATGCTAAGCCGGTCCGATAGAAGCTTCATCCGATTAATCCTAAGAAGGCAACAAATATCAAGGTTGAAGTAGAGAAACTGCTCAAAGCAGGTTTTATCTACCCCGTCCAATTGACCCAATGGGTGTCAAATCCCGTGTCGGTCAACAAAAAATAGGGTACGATTCGCGTATGTACAGACTTCCATGATTTGAACAAAGCCTATCCAAAAGGTAATTTCCCCACACCATTTATTGACCAGATCGTCGATGAATGCGTAGGTTGCGAGATCTTTTCTTTCATGGATGGTTTTTTGGGATACAATCAGATACAAATCAAACCCGAAGACCAACACAAAAAAACTTTCATTTGTCCATGGGGTACATTCACTTATCATAAGATCCCTTTTGGTTTGAAAAATGTTGGAGATACCTTTCAACGGGCCATGTATTTTTCTTTCCATGACCTCAAACATATAGTCGAGGCCTACCTAGATGATTTAGCATCACTATATCGTAAGAGAACTGATCATCCCACACACCTCTGACTTATCTTTGAGTGATGTCGCTACTTCCGAATTTGCTTGAATCCAAACAAATGCAATTTTTGCGTGACGTCGGGCTGTCTGCTAGGTTTCATAGTTTTGACAATAGGGATCATGGTCAATCCTCTCAAGGTTGAGGCAATAGTTTAGTTGCCTCCCCCGCATACAATCCTTCAGCTTCAGATTTTACAGGGAAAAGTGAACTTTTTATGGCATTTCATTGCAATTTATGCCGAGATCACAAAAGGATTTATTCATTTACTAAAGAAGGATGTTCCTTTTCATTGGGATGAAGCTGCTCAATGCTCTTTCGAAGCGTTGAAATGTGCCCTCACGAATGCCCCTCTGCTTCGGCCACCCAATTATAATAAATATATCTTATTGTACTTGGCTGTGACAGAGTTGACCATCAGTATGGTCTGAGTTCAAGAGGATGATTTTCTCTCAGAATATGTGATTTATTACCTGAGCTAAGGCCTGGTTGGACCAAAACTCAATTATTCCCACATTGAAAAACTTGCGTTGGCAACAATTGATGTTGTCCAACGGTTCCGTCATTATATCTTGTTTCACAAGACCACCGTCATTGCCATTGTGAATATGTTTCAATACGTGTTGACACGACGAGTAATTAGTGGAAATATCAGTAGATGGGTAATTGTCCTCCAAGAATTTGATTTAGATTTTGTTTCGGTGAAATCCAAAAAGTTATTGGTCTTTGTGGAACTCATCTCGGAACTTCTGGTCGATTCAGGTGATGTTATTCCTGAAGAGTTGCCTATTCAAGGAGACATGTTTTTGATCGCATCTTCAGACCCCTGGTATCGAGATATATTGGTCTATCTCCAGAATTTGAAGTGCCCCACCTCTGCTTCTCGTGATGAGCATCGCCGCATACTCCATCAGGCTAAGAACTATCTCATACTGGAAGATACTTTGTATCATCGAGGTGTAGATTTAATCCTTCATCGGTGCCTCACTCATGAAGAAGTAGAAATCATGCTTAATAATTGCCATACTGGAGCATGTGGTGGTCATTTGTCTGGGTTGGCAACAACCCAAAAGATTCTACGATTCGGTTACTTATGGCTAACATTAATCAAAGATTGTATTGAATCAGTCAAAAAGTGCCACCCGTGTTAGATCTTCTCTTGGAAGATGAGGGCACACCCCACTCCCATGTTTCTCATCATCACCATGGGTCCCTTCACCAAGTGGGGGATTGATTACACTACATGAAACCCTCCTTCAACAAGGGGGCATTGTTATATCATCGTATCCATAGACTACTTCACAAAGTGGGTTGAAGCTATACCAACGTTCAAGGATGATGGAGAGACTACAACTCTCTTTTTGTTCAACTAGATCATAGCAAGGTTCGACGTCCCGAGAGATATTGCCATTGACCATGGTAGTCACTTTCATAATACAATGATGTCTAAGTTAACATCAAATATTGGGTTGAAGCAAGAACATTCATCACCCTACTACCCATAAGCGAATGGTTAGGTGGAAGCTGTAAATAAATCTCTTAAAACCATCCTACATTGAATGATCAATTCAGCCAAGTCAAATTGGAATTTGATGTTATACTCGACATTATGGGCCTAGTGAATGTCTGTTAAGACTGCAACCAGTTTATCACCTTTCCAACTCATTTACGGGCTAGAAGTAATCTTGCCTATTGAGTGCCAGATCCCATCTCTAAAGTTGGCAGTACAGTTATTTCCAAACACTTCACCGCTTGAAGAGAATTTATTATACCTCGAGCAACGTCGTGACGTGGCCTTGGCTAATGAGTCTCACAAACAAAAAGTCAAGTGTCAGTATGATCGGTCTGTTCATCCTTAGATTTTCTTTGAAGGCAACCTTGTCCTGGTCTATGACCAAGATAAGGACCCCCTAGGGGTAGGCAAGTTCAAACCCATGTGGTTCAAACCTTTCATCGTAAAAGAGGTTCTTAAAAAGGGCACTTATATTCTGATAGAATTTGAGGGAAATGCTTTGGTAGAGCCTAGAAATGGGATCTACCTCAAGAAGTATTACTCATAGGTGGGTCACCTTGGGTAACTTTTTGTAACATATGTATAGTTCGTGTACATTTGTGCTTTTTAGTTTTTGTCTTTTTGGTTTTGTGGACATGTTTTTTTTGATGTCATATTTTTCACTATGGCAGATGTCAAGTGAATCAGAGGTGTTCATTGGTTTTGCAAACAACACTAGATGACACACTCGGAGGCTTGCTTTCGCGTCTTGGGTGATTTTCACACCTCAACGCCAACTGCTATCTTTAGGAGGTATCTGTTTAGGTGACACCAAAAAAAATGTCACTGAATACAGTGTAGTTCTAGAGTTTCTTCGTGACGCTTTGTCACATGGTATCTCTCTCCTCCGAGTATATTTAGATGCTCAGCTGGTTTTGTCTCAGTTAAATGGAGTTTACCACGTTTACGATCCTACTCTACATCGATGATTCCTTAGGCTACGTCTCTTAGAACGAAGCTTTGATTACATTACATATATCCATGTTCCTAAGAGATTGAATCAAGTTACAGACACTCTAGCTAATCATGTATTAGATTGACATATTGCACACATATGAGAAAAATATACACACACACATGTAAATACATTTGTAAAAGAAGATGTAATCCATAAGACATAAAAAATACATAAAAATCCATATATAATATCAAAAATATCAGAGTACTGGGTGGGAGCAAGTGCCTCAAAAATACGTCCAGTAAAGAGTCATAGGGCTTATGCCCTCAATAATATACAAAAGGTTCCCTCGGCACATAGGTAGTCTAGCCTAACTAAGGACGAGGCCTGTTGGCCCTATTGTACTGAACAATGACATTTACCAAATGCTGGAAAAGATGGACCCAAGTCCATGGCACCTCAAATACATGAGGCTGCATAGATGGAGAGAGTTCCTCGATCTCTACCATGGGGAATGTGCGAGTGAGAGAGGTAAGGTTTTGCTCTACCCATCTCAAAAATCTCTTAGCCTCACCGGATGGAGGTCCCCTTGCTACTGCTGGTCCACTGACTGTGGATGGTGTGGCCTCTGGTCGAGGAAATTGCCTGGTTCTCACAACGTCCACTGGATGCACTGGCTCCACATCTACACATAACAGACACATATCTGTCAGATACTCTGATATATAAAAAAATGATATATATAAAAACAACATAAAAATTAAATAACTTTGAAAAGAAATCTTACCTAGCTCTCCTCGTACCACTCCAGGAGGTACACCCATGTTAGGGTCCTTGGAAAATTCAATTCTGGCATAGGGATAGTCCTCTATCGCCGGAATTTTCTGAGACCACCGATCGGAAAAATTGTCATCGAAGGCCTCGATAATCCTCCTTCCCCCCTATCGCGAAAACAATGTCGCCCATCTGTTTACTGCTGGAGAAGAGGCTACATGCCCTCATACAATATCCCTAGGACTCAGACTAGGCACTCTCTCGAAGAAGAAAGCACAAAGGATAGTACCAAACCCAAAGTTTATGTGCCTACGCATCCGACACTCTGTTAACTGCCTTTTCATGTAGTCTAGTAACATAGTACTCTAGTAAAAAAATTGTGCATTTAAGCACTGAACTGCACAATTCATGTGTGCTTGGGAAGCTTGGCGTAAAGTTGCAGATCTAGTAATTTTCTCAATGAGTAGAACTATTTCTTTCAATGATATGTTGCTAATATTATGAACCGACACCTGAGTGCCCACCATGTCAGTACCTGCCTCAAAATGGAGGTTAATCAAATCTGCTATGTTGTGAGGTCTGTAAGGAAAAGTGTGAAGGTTGACTAGTTCCCCTCTCCTTGAGAGGCCAGTCAGAAAGTAGATATCTTCAGTCATTGGAGTCAACGACTGTCCCTCAATCATGAATGCCTCCGCATCTGGGTGCCAGTAATCGATCAAGGCATTCAACAGCCTAGGTTGTGCCCGCATAAATGTACTCTTGTAGAACTTAAATAAACCACAATGAGCTAGTGCAGCTACAACATCAGGGTCATCTGAGACCACAACATCAAAGTCCTCATGCTCTCTCTCTCCCTCCAATGAACATACATCCTAAATTGACAAGTCCAGGGGGGATTAGCCCTTGCATTTTTTAATTTTTTCCTATGTTGGAGGGTATACGTGGGCTGTAATGTAGACAATTGTGTATGCCCACGTGCAGTATTTTTTCTGCACGTGGGCATACACTGGATGTCATAAGACAACCTGCGTATACATAGGGCTAACCATTTTAAAGGTCAGCGCCCCCCCAAAAAACAAAAAGAAATGCTTAAATGAAGTATTGAGATGCAAGGGGGGTTAGTATGTACTTACTTGATCCAATCAGAAGTTCGTTCCATCCACCAAAGCTCCTGGAATCAACTCTTTTGTCAAAGGGGTGTTTTTGGCTCCACAGTCAATTTCTCAATTAACATTGGTGATAACGAGCTGCCAGCTTCTATTTATAGACTTTTTGGCCCCTTTTTGTCATTTTTTGGACCCTTTTGTCATTTTTTCTAAATTGAAATTCATTTAGTATGGTTGAGGAGTTTTGTATGGATTGTTACAATAAGTGTTAATTTGGGTATTGAGAAACGTTTTGGAGATTTAGATTTTTTTAAAGGTCCTTTGGTAAAAATTCATTTTTCCAACTTGTTGTATTTAAGTTAGGATTCCACCTCCACTTTCTGCATCTCGGTGTCTTTATCACTACGCCATAGAATCGACCCCACCAAGTTGCGACACAGAACCCTCATTGCTTCTTTAGAAGTGTCGTAATTTAGTGGTAGAGCCTACCTTAACATGGATCCTCTAGGTATATCTTGGTTTCATTTTGGTGTCCATGCCGTCACTAATGACTATAGGATCGGGAGTCCTTATTATTTTTTCCTGATTATGAGTTTGAGCCTCATTTGCATGATTCATTATCACTCTTGAACTCACCCTCGGGACTCCCAAAACATAACGGGTCTTCTTTTAAGCCCTTTTCAGACCCTCTAAACATGAAAATATTTTCGAGCGATCTTGTGGCCTTTCACACTCACTAAACTGAAATTTGAAGACACGTCTATCCGGAGGTAGTTTACTCCTTTTTTGGTCTGGATGGTCAACTGTACGAACAAAGGTATACTCTAGGGGCCTCAGTTCTCTAGAAGAGTATTCTCAGGTATAATTTTACCCCTTTTTTGGGCCCAAGGAACTAAATTTACGAAAAAGGAACCCCCAAGGAGTCCATAGTTAAGCTCTTTTCAGACTCCCTAAAATTGAAAAGATCGTCGAGTGACCTTGTTCCTTCACACTCATTAAAATGGTCCATAAGAACATCCCATACAGATTCCATAGTTAAGCTCTTTTCAAACTCCTTAAAAATGAAAATATTGTTGAGTGATCTTGTCTTTGTCACACTTGTTAAAATGATTTTGAATAGATGTATTTTCGGTGCTAGTTTACCCCTTTTTCGAGCCGACTAGACTACCTTCGAAAAAGGTACCCTAGTGGAGTCTCCTTTTACATTTTTTTAGACTCTCTAAAAATGAAAAAACATTGAGCTTACCTTCTCTGGGCTTGTTAAAATTACATCGAAGGACATTATCATTGTGTCTTGTTAACCTCATTTGCATCCCTGCGTCTTTGGCCTAATGCCGGATCCATGTTTCTCTTAATTGAACCATCTGAAGCATGCCTTATAATGCAAGCCTTGTAGCACTTTGCCTTTTCATCTTGACACCTTGATCTCTGGAGGGATTTTTCCGAGTATGTCTCCTTGCTCTGAACCTCAGTCTAGTCCTTTCACCTAGAACTAATATGTTTGTGACACTCATTCCTCCTTTGTAATGTAGCATTCTTTATTCTTTTTTCAAGCTTTCCAAAATTATTTGAAAAAGACAAAAAAAAAAAAATCAAATATATCCCAAAAAGAGGAAGGGAAAAGTATTTTATTTTTATTGGCAGCATAATGAGTCGCCCTTGGACAAAGCACAGCCTTCCATTTGATCATCAAGATCTGGGATTTAATATGACCTTAGGAAGCTGTTCTCACTACATATAGCTGTGTCCTCCGTTGGTTATTCTTCCAAACATTTGGAGAGTTTGCATTGCCTTCTGCATCGTGAACTTATTTTTATACCATGCTGCTTGAGTCTCATCATTCTTCGTGCTATTGTCCAAGGGAAGTTTTTACCAAGCCTGAGTTAGCCCTTCTGCAGTTTGTCTCTTGCCCTCATGCCCGACCATCCCAAAATCCCAATGAATTCTTTGTTCGAAATCAATGAAGCCCTCAGCCTGATCATCAAGATCCTCTAGTCCATGCCCGACAAGCCGTCGAAGACCTCTGGGTAGTGAAGTCATACACTCATATTACACTCCTACCCAAGTTTTGAAGATTTTGAAGTTGTTTCTCGAGCTTTGAAGACCTCATCTCCAACCATCAGGCCTTATCAGCTTCTAGACAATGGATACTATGCATGTATATATTTTTGATTTTGAGATGTAGATCCACTATGTATTGCTCACGGCTACACTTTATATAGTTATATTACATGTATCTGCAGTGTATTTGATTGGCAACCATGATTTTATTTCATCTTGAGCATGGGTATGACCACCTCAGTGAGACAATTTTTATTTTGCAGATGGCACCACCTGAACTTTGGTCCTTGGGATCACTTGTTTCGTATGATTGGTGAAGATTGATAATGTATTTCATCCATCAGATTCTCTTTTGACCTCTCACATTAGGGGGAATTTGTTATAACCCTAATTTTCACTAGATATGCTTACCTGGCATTAGGCCATCTCATGTTATGTCTTTTTCCAAGCCACTATTGAAACAACTTCTTAAACATCCTTTTTGAAGGAATACACATCCTGTTCCACTACTGTACGCATGCATATGCTAGATGACCCACTACAACCCGCGTATACCTACAAAATCACAAAAAACATAAAGTTATAGACAGACTCATAGTTTCAGGTAAGTTACCTAAATTGTTTGACTGCCCATAACTGGTCACTCGACCAAGTACCTAGCCCTTTCTAGCCTATAAAAGAAGGGGTAGGGGTCCCATTTGAGGGGAGAAAATAAGAGTAAAGAAACTCTACCCGATTTTGCATTCCCCTTGTCCCAACCTTTTACAACCATTGTGTGAATAGAAACATATATGAAAGTAGTTGGAGTACAGTTGAAGAGGAGCCCAGGACCAGATTCAAGGATCAGTGGCTGATCTCACTATTGTAAGGTATTCTTGTGAGATTAATAAAAGAACTACTTTTCCTGTCTTGCCATATGAGGTGTTTAATGTTTAATATTGATTATATTTTGATAGAATATCTAACCCATTAGTTCATAGATCAAATGCAGGCTTGGAGTTCTTTGTTTGTCTGTTTGTGAATGTAGGTCAGATTTGGGAGGAAACTTGCAGTCAAGGAGCAACCGAAAGTGAAAGGATCTACATCAAACGTGGAAGTCAAGGTATAGTGAATTGATCCTTTTATCTTTGTATTTACATATGAATAATGGGGTTTATGATTGGGATGATGGTAAGAAGTATGAGACTTTAGGTCGTTTCTGCATGCATTACAAAACCCTTAATTGCTAGTCCGTAGGGGGATTTCCCACCCACAACAGAGGGAAAACAATTTGGGAATGAAGTAGAAAAACTTTAGGGTCAATTGGTTGAAGGTCGATCCCAACTAAAATCACAAAAGGAATAACTTGAAATGAATAAACATGAATAATCAGAGAAGTATAACAAGAATGTGGAAATGTTGAAAAAGCAAGAAGAAGATAAAAGGAAATTGTAATACATATTGCAAATTTATGCAAAAAATTAAATATCTAGAGAAACAATTAAAACATGTTCCTGTTGTATCTCTAGAACAATCAGAAGCCTCTACAAAAGAAAAGAGAAACTCTACTGATTTTTCTTCATCTCAAGAGAAAAGCTTGTAGAAATCTCCCAAGCAACCTAGAGTTACATAATAGCATTTTTTTAATATATGGTGTCTATGTAAACACATTTAAAGATATAATATATATCATTGTTTTGGCAGTTTATTGACAATGTATTTTATTTAATGCAATAAATGAATTCAAGGCCATTTATAGTGTTCATTTTCTTTTATGTTAGTGTACATTTTTATTCATAGAAAATTAATTCTAGTCCATTGGTAGTTCTTATTTGATTTGTTCCTAATGGACATATGTGATAGTGAAATAATGATTTTTCCTATGAAAAATTCATATTTTGATTACTAAAAAGAAAATTGCATTTTAAAAATGCATGTCAACTGATCAAATAACTCATTACTACTTGAAATTGAAATATGGTAAAGGGTTAAAAAATATAGTGGTTTGTGTTTTTAAACATGTATGAGTGTGTATAGTTATATATAAAATCTTGTAATAGTTTAAACGTTACTTAAGGTGTAGTTATTGTTGGAATACTGAGAGGGGGGGGGGTGAATCAATATTACCATTTTTAACAATTAACAGTTACTTTTTATATTTTATTGATTACCACAATGAATCAACAATGAATTGTATGAAAAATCAATTATATAAATATATTTAACATCAATTACAATGTTTATAAAGAATAGTGAAGGACACCAATCCTCTTTAGAGCACCAACTCTAGGAGACACCAATCCTCTTCTTCAGGGCACCAACCATAGGAAGCACCAAATCCCTCGTATTTAGGGCACCAACTCTAGGAAGCACCAAATCCCTTGTTTTTAGGGAACCAACCCTAGGAAGCACCAAATACCTTGTCTTTTATAATTTTCTTAGTAAGGATATGAATCCTTCCATGCTCCTCCCTTCCACCCTCACTACATAAGTATCTCCAACTTTCCTTCTTGGAATCTGCTTCTGCTTTTGATCTTCTGATCTGGACTACAAAGACACTTTCTTCTCACCACTCTTTCTCATTTATATACTCTTCCAACTCATGTGATATATGAAACATTGTGTCCCTTTGTTTGGACCATCTCACCTCTTCATTTTAATATTAACAATAATCACTTTTATTATTCAAACATTTATTGTTAATTCTTTTAATTTAGTGAGAGTGATTTTCATAAATCGATCACAAGTATGGATTGATTTCCCATTTTTTAACTCGACTCCATATTTCTACAAATATTTGCAGAAACTGAGTTCTACAGAGGCGCTTCCTTCAACCCATTTATATGTGACCACAAGCGCGGAACCACATGCTTATTAATTTAAGCACTTCCTTCTTATTTCACCCTTTTCCTTTTAGCCCCCATATATCTAGTGTTGGGACCATGTTCTTCGGTACTTCATCCTTTGGGACGTCAGGCCTTTGCAACCTTTCAAATATCCTAAATCATATTTCAACTGAACAGATCAGACGATCAATATTTAATCCTCCGTTTAGATGTACGATCCAGGCTTATTAGAGTTGTTTCAAGTAAATCGTCGGTTAGGACTGGATCAAGAATTGAATGGACATTTCTCGTTCATTTCATAACTTCGAGCATTTGCTGGTGGTGAAACTCCTGAAGTAAAAACTCCTAGAGTGATGTAACTTGCTATTGCCACTTGTTGACGTGGCTCTTCCTGAGTGGTTTCCACATGTCACCTAGATTCGTGGCTTACGTATGCTTAAAGTACCTATGGGACCTTGACACTTGTCATCATCTGATTATGCCACATTTCCTTGCTGACATCAATATTGATGACTTGGGCTCTCAATATGATTGCTACGTTCTTAACCTTGTGACTTCGGAACTTCGGCCTTGGGGACTTCGGGTAATTTGATTTCTCCACTTCCCAATTCTCCCAAAGTGATATTCCTAAAAGTGTAAACCTCGAGTAACTTGACTTCCTCCAATGGTCATTATTTAACCCGAAAAGTCTTAACACGATCCAATGACTATCGAGAATTCGACTATTCAGGATCTCGGGCTTTTGGCCTTGCTTATCCTATCCTTATACTTTCCTTGATCCGATGGTCATTGATATATTCTGAAGTGTTTCCTTAGTTCAGATGACTTACGACTGTTTCGGGACATTTTTGGCTTACTCTTTCCTTCCATTAAATATGATCTAATGGTCCCGATATCTCCCGTAGTGTTCTTCATATCGAATGGTTTGTTGCACGAAATTGCAAGTAGTCAGCTTTCCCTGGTGTATCATGAAAAGGATCCTCTCGTGGAACCTTGAATTTTGGCGGTGATGAGTTTACCAATCACCCATGGGTTTTGGTCTAACGACAACTGTACTACCGCAAAAATGGTATCAGAGCTAGAGGTCACAAGTTCTATACACACTCAACTCATGCTCAAAGGGAGATTGTTGCATGAAATTTCAAGTATTCGGCGCTTCCCGGTGTATCGTGAAAAGGGACTAATCGCCTCTCATGGATCCTTGAAGTCTGGCGGTGATGAGTTTACCAATCACCCATGGGTTTTGGTCTAACGACAGTCATACTACTGCAAATGGATATATTGTCATTGATGTCAACAATCAATGTGACGATCTATTGTTAATGATGAATTACCACAGATAAGATTTTCATTGATGTCAAGAGTATATCAATTTGTAGAAGATGTCAAACAATATGAAGAGATCGAAAGCGTAATCTCAGGAAGAGGAGCGAACAGTATGAAGATCGAAGCTTAGAAAGAAAAGCACATTACACAGTATATCAGAAGAATGGAATAATATGAATAAATTCATGATTATTGCTGATAACGATAGGATCAACAATGCTCTTATGATAAAATCTCAAGAGGGTTAGCGAATGAAGATCAAAGCTTAGAAGAGATGGTGTAATGAATTTCAGAAGAAATGTTGGACGACCAGTCAAACAGTATATAATGACTGATGTCAAAAAAATATTAAAGCTCAGGAGAGTTAACGAATGAATATCAAAATCTCAGAAGAGATGGCGCGATAAAACTCAGTTAAAATCAAGACCGTCAGATCTGTAAGCCAGATCAACGGCAGGGATGAATTGTAGGGAGAAAAATTAGAATTAAAATACTTTCCAGTTACAATCCTGCAATCTGCCTGGATCGCCATATCTCATAGCTTCAAAGATCTATGACTGCGGTTGATCAAAAAAATGACTAGTTTAAGTCAGATTAAATCGTGACCTTTGGATGCGCAATCGCCAAATCTACGATAGGGATAGATTGCAGAGATTGAAAGGAGAATTAAACATCATGCTTGTTCCAATCCAACAATTAGTAAGGACCATCCGATCTTATATCTTTGAAGATCAACGATTGTGGTTAACTCACCAACAATGCACAAATTCCAATTGCAAAGTTTGGGTGATGAGTTAAATCACTCGCAATTCATAGTTCTGAAATCAATGTTGACCGTTGATCTGCTTCAAGAATATTCACAACCATTGGATCACTTTTAAGTGGAAGGACATGATAAGCAAGGAAAAACAATTGAGAATTCGATTAACCGAATTTCCATCAGCTGTCGGATCACATTTGAGTGGAAGGATAATATAAGCTAGCAAAGATGCATCACATAAAGCTCAAGCCGCCGATCTAAGACCCCGATCAACAAACAACATTCGCTTTGGGTCTAAAGTTTCAAGGAGGTTGCACTCTGGAAAGTCTGAGATTTGAAATTCTCGAAATGCGAATCTTTGTCAGCCATTGGATCATTCTGAGTGGAAGGATAGGATAAGATAGAGGAGATACAATGTAGACATATCAATCCATCAATCTAGGATCATGATCAACGAACAACATTTAAGTTCGGGTATAAATATGCGAGGAGGTTATGCTCAGGATAGTTTGAGACTTGAAATACCCGAAGCCTAGAAATCTGAAATGAATAAGGACATTCAGATTTGGAGGACAAATGAGGACCATTGGATCATGGGTGTTGGTCAACAAAACACATCAACAAAAGGGTATATGGAAGACCACGTTAGCAAGGACACATAACAGGCCACGTCGACAGACCATGTCAGCAAACCATGTCAACAAATACACATGGAATAATTAGATGATGACAAGCGTCAAGAGGAAATTAGCTCATGCCATGTCAACTAGTGATGTATTCAAATTTACGTCTCTCTAGGAGAATTTCTTTGAGAGTTTCACCACTAAGAAATGTCAAAAGTCCCAAAGTCTCGAAGGACGAAGGTCCGAAGTTAATCTTAGCCGACGATCTAAGATACCCTTTGGATACTATGCTGACCGTTAGATCCATCGAGAGATCTATGTCAACATCAAAAAGAATCTGTGACAAACCACATTAGCAGTCTATGTCAGCAAGGACACATGGCACAGTAAAAAAATGACAAGTGTCAAGTTGAAATCAACATTTCAAGGATGTGAAAATTACGAAACTAAGTAACACGTGGAAAATTCTTGGCTCATGACACCTCATCAAGTGACGCAAGTAAGTTACATCACTCTGGGAGTTTTCTTCAGGAGTTTTACCACCATCACTCACCCAAAGTCCTACATGTCGAAGACTTGAAATGGACACGAGATGTTCGATCTGAAGATCACTTCGGGAGAACTCTCGATCGTCGATCTACTACAGTGGAAGGATAGTTTAAGTGAAAATGTTAACAGACAACAAGCGGTCTCAACCGTCTTATGAATGACTCAATAGGTGATCACTCTGGAGGAAAGTACAGGTTGAGATTTGAAATCTCTAAAGTCTGGAGACCTAAGGAGATCTCGACCGTTAATCCGAGAGGGACACACATCAGTCATTTTTCAGCTCCGGAAGATTGACGTATGGAGGAAATAAGGGGTTGAGACTTGAAATCTCCAAAGTCTGAAGACCCAAAGGAGATCTTGACCACCGATATGATGTCTGGTGTACTATCAACCATTGATCAAAATACAGTGGAAGGATATAGTAAGCATAATAGACAAAGTTGTGGAGTAAAAGGTGGCCATAAATCACATTTCTTGATCAAGTCTTGGTCGTTGGATTAAGTAATGAAGGATGAGTGTAAGGATTAATGTTAACCATTGATCTAGTTCCAATATGTAATGTGAACCGTTCGATCTATTCGGTGATATCGTCTTCGGGAGATTTGAAATGTTGGAAGTCACGAAGACCCGAAGTCCCGACAATCATCCATTTTAGGAGATTGAATCATTAAACAATCAAGTGCTCGTCTCACCTAACATGAGGTCATCTCCGTTGGTCATATGGTCAAGAGATTTTAAAGGGAATAATGTATGGGTTACTTAAATTGTTAAGCCTGTGGTGGTACGCCATTGATCATATGAACTAGTTTGAAGGAAGTGTCGATCTCTGTTATCACAGAGATGAAGGAAATCAATCCATGATGTGATCGATTTGTGAAAGGAAAGAGGATTCCAAGTGTAATGTTGAAGATCCAGATTGATGATTTGGTGGTCCCAAAAGATATTGTAAATAGACAAGCTAGTTATAACTTGTTTCACAAGTCGGCTTAATAACTTAAACAAATTTTGAGTATAAAAAAGTATAAATACAACCATGATTGGTTCAATTGAAACGATGCTTGTGGATGAAGAGTGGCTTGTGAAGTGAAGAGGTGGATCTGGACCTGAGGTCTGTGCGAATATAAGAGGGATGTATAAGTGAAGAAGGTGTGGAAAATATCAAAGGAAAGATAAAGTGAAGAAGGTGTGAATCTCAGAGAGAAGATGAAAATTGATGATGAGCGTTTATGGTATAACTATGATCATGAGATATAATTGATTCAATAATGAATTAGTGCTACTAGACTTGGTTGAAATCTAGTTGGATAAACTGTGTTCTATCAACAAGTTGGGTCTTGCCTGAGAGTTGGTACTCTTCGAGGAGTTGGTGCTCCTTACTTCAGTTGGTGCTGGGAAAATATTTATTATTATATTCACATATATTCATATAAATTATATACAAACATATGGTATCTTCTGTGTCCATTGTGATTATGATTTGACTGTTCTTAATATGTTCAAATATGTTTTAACTTCCAACTAATTCACCCCCCCTCTTAGTGTGGGCGGTGCGTTCAACACAGTTCAAATTTACTTCGGGACTTCGACCTTCGGGTGATATTACTTGTTCTCAACCCTTTTCTCTCGAAGTGGCCAGTGCCGAAGTTGACCACTGCTACATTGGCACACTTTGAATAGATAAGATGGTCCTCATTTACTTTAGGACTTCGTATCGGACAATATTGGTATTTTCTTATCCTATGATTCCACTTAAATTGATCCAATGATCGATGTGGATTGCAAAACATAACTTGCATGTGGTTTAATTCATCGCCAAAACTCCGCAATTGAATTTGTGCGATTGTTGATGGGTTAACCACAATTGTCGATCTTTGAATCGATGAGATCTGATAGTCTAGACTAATTGCGAGATTGGAAATAAAATGTAGTTTAATTCTCCCTTCGTGCTCCACAATCGATCCCTGCCCTTGAACTGGCGCTTGTGTATCCAACGGTCACGAATTAATCTGATCGTTTTGTGGATAAACCATAGTCGTCGATCTCTAGTCGATGAGATTTGACGATCTAGACTGATTGCAGGATTGGAAATAGCATGTAGTTTAATTCTCCCTTCACACTCCACAATCAATCCCTACCCTTGATCTGGCACTTGCATATCCAATGATCACGACTTGATTTTATTGTGTTTCTACAATGCACTTTCCCTTCTGAGCTTCATGTCTGTCATCTCTTTTGGGCTTCTGATATTCATTCTCTAACCCTCTTGAGATTTTATCTATGCATACTATCATATTGTTTGACATCAATGACAAAACATCAATGATACCTGCATATATTTATTTGACATGAACTTTTCATACTGTGTTTTACATCAATGGCACTATGTCCAACAATCTCCCCTTTTGTCATTGATGGAAATACACAAAATTCATACACAATATTCCCTTGTGATGATGATTTTCTCTATGAATTTACTCTCCCCCTGATACAGATGGATATTGGTGGCCACCCACCTTTTCCAATTGGCTCAAAACAATTTTCTAACAATTTTGGCAATTTACTATTTTTATTAGTTTTGACTTCCAGGGCCATTTTGAGGGCCTAAATGAAGGTTTTTTGGGATCGAGCTCCTCAATTATATCCAAAGAAATGATTGATCCCCCACAATGAATTTTCTTGATGATACCTTTCCAACGGGTTATCACACGCCTAAAATGAATATTGTATGCAAAAGTTATGACCCTGAGAAGTTGATGTACTAACTTACCCAAACAGGGCCCACATGAATTTTGGTGCTTCATCTCCTAGGGTTAGGTTTTTGGATGTCTAGGGTTTTTGGCGTTCTTGTTTATTGTAAAAAGGCCTCCAGAGACTCATTGTAATATTCTTATTGCAAATGCACATATCCGTCACATCTCTTCTCAGAGATAAGCCGCCACCATTCCAGCAAGCTTTTTTCCGTTGCATTTTACAGTTTCAACTTATTTCGTTACTGAATAGAAAACCAATTTTACTGTATCTCTGTTATTTTTTGTTAAGCACCTATTAATAATCTATATTCATTTTTTTCTTCTCATAAAATCTAGATCAGTGGTATCAGAGCGGTCTTCTCCTTGTCGTCTTAATGCATGTCCCCAACGAGGTAGGTGTACAAAGAGTTGGGTATCAATGTTTCTCTTGAGGACATAAGCTCTCACACACCCAAGTGACCTCTCATGGCAGGAGAAAATAAATATGATGGGATATGAGATCCTTTCAAACTATTGATTGAGGAATCCCTCACGCAACAAAGGAATGAGAAGATGGATAATTTCACACAAATACTTCGACGGCTACCAACAAGCGACACATCTTCTTCAAATGGAGGTGCCCCCCCCTTCAAGGTACAAATAAAATTCGACATTCCTATATTTGAAGGTCAGATATATGCAGATGCTATAGACATGTGGTTGAATCTACTAGAAGGGTATTTTTCTGTACATATCTTTTCGAATAGAGAAAATATTACTTTTGCGCTCCTCAAAGCCGTTCCCCATGTCAAAGATTGGTGGGAAAATTTACATGAGCAAAAGGAAATAGAGGAAACCTCATTATTTTTAGTCATGGCCACATGGGAATCCTTCAAGGATGCTATTAAGGAACAATACTACCCTGTCAGAAGTTATGACGACCTGTATACCAAATGGACCACACTGTGGAAAGAAAGAGACCAAGCAGTGCCCTATTTCACAAATATCTTCCATACCTTATGCACCAAGATGGGTATCAAATATTCAGAGTGACTATTTATGGATAAATTCGTGAGTGCGGACACAGACCAATCTCCCCAATATCCACCTGGATCTGGAACAAACCGTAACAAAATACTACTCTTTCCCTAGATCTAACTATTGAATGAACTAAGAGAAATGGATAGTGTTCATACCTTTTAAACGCTCTCCTTTAATCTCTGTTGTTCCTCTCTCTTCTCCGATGCTCTTGTGTCATCCAATCACAACAACACAAACCAATCATAGCAAAGGCATTAATATATTCAATACCTAGTCTATAATGTGATCAAGGAATCATGTAATAAGATGACATCATCATTATGGGAAAGGGACATATTCATATATTGCATTAACTGAAAGAGAAATATACAACCTGAGCCTTGATGTTGTAGATC